>OX467110.1:12004597-12604597 GCA_950106695.1 Biston stratarius | reverse complement strand
GTACAAAACACATTTACTTGAATATATAAAAAAATATGACACTGGTAAATGCACAAAATGCGACGCCAAAATCAAAAAAGAAAAAGCATATTTCTTTTTTATTTTGCGGTGTATATTTTTTACTCTAAATAAAACCTTGTATCATTTATAGCCGATTCTTGATCCTTATTTTAATAAGAACGCTTAATCTCGGGTCGGTATTCGCCTTAATACTTTTAAGTTTTATGTTTTACAAACACATCCGTATAGATTGTGCTGGCTCTTTTGGCTGGAATGTTTGAAAATAATATTATAAATAATTAAGGACTACTACGTTTTTACTTGATAGCTAACCGTACCAATCGATTAATTACAATCGACGAAGCAAATCGATCGATTCGTGTGGTACCCTGTACCCGCTTTCATTATTCGAGGAAGCCCATGTTATTAAAAATTAATATCAAATTATACCCAAGGTATAATCATTGTGTAATATAGACAATCAACAGTATAATCTTGGCAGAACTTATTATTTATAAAAACATTGACTTACTCACATGTATGAAAGATTATTCCAGAAATGTTTACTTCCACAATGTATACATTTTTAGTTCCTAAAATTTCGACGGAATTTTCTCCGTGAGACTAAACGCCAACATATTTTATGTAATGTACTTAGTGTATAGTTATATAAAGCTTTCTTTGTACTTACGTATATAATAAAGGATAGAATGACAATGGTGGTTTCATTTTAATTATATGTTTTTACGGCTCGTTCGTTTTCCTTATTTTGATTCCCAATAGCTGCACACTACTTACTTGGTGGTAGATCTCCTTAGCAGGAGGTCGCTTGGTAGCTACTACCGCAGTACCAAATAATCTGCCGCCAAACAGTAGTGTGTAAACATTAGTGTGTTCCGGTTTGAATGGTAGCTAGCGCAATTACAGGGCTGTTGAGACTAACCATCGAAAGTGTCAAAATACTTAGCGCCAAAGCAGCGATGCCCTGGACTTTATTTTGTTACTCAAAATTCTATGTATCGCTTCAGTGGTCATGGACAGAAAGACAGTTATCTCTTACCATCAGGAGAGCGTCTCGTTCGTTTCATTCACATCACATCACACATCATCAGCCATAGCTCGTCCACTGCTGGACATAGGCCTCCTCCTGGGGGGTTTTGCCAATACTCGCCACGCTTGGCAGGCAGGTTGGCGAGCGCAGTTAGGTGTGATTGTTCAAGGAAGACGCTGCTGCTCATCTTCCGGATGACATCCCTTAGCCGACTCTTACGGCAACCACGGGTAGAGAGGGTGGGGTACTATTCTTACGCCGGCACCACCACGGCACATTGACAGTATATCTGCTTAAATACCTGTAGGACGGACCGCCATAGTTCATATTGTTTCATTACTTTCACATAAAAAACAAATAAGGAAGGCCGCGGTGAGTGTGATAAATGATATTAGTTATATGTATAGAAAATATTTGCATAAAAATTAAAAGCGACTCAGGTGACTGCCCTGGCAAGGTGATCTGCCCTTGGAGAGATGAGCGGTTTTTCGTTCGCGCACCGGAGATAAATCTTGTGATCTTGAAATTCAGGGTTGCTTACACACGGGTATTTCCATATTTCAATATTTGTAGTTGACTCAGATTTTCTGACGGAAGATAGCAATTTTTTATTTTTACACCTAGCTAGCCAAAAGGTGTCATTCTTATGAAATATAAATATTTTATGAATATGACTATTTTACAAGTGAAATTCCTTAATATCATTTCAAATAGATCATTAAAAAAATTAAAACATATGTCAATTAATATAAAAAATAAAATGTAAAAAAAAACATAATTACTAACTAGTAATTTAATAATCTTGTGGTTAAAAATAATCGTCAATGTTATAAAATAAGGTTTATAGCAGCCAAGATCTTAACTTGGTTATGAAGCACGCGGTGGAAGGTGCATCCCACACCCGCACGCAGTTGTAGACCGCGGGGCCCAGAATGTATACCTTTCCGGCTTGACTATCTATAGGTAACGAAATACTTACAAACTACTTTCTTATTAATAAATAAGTCCGCGTTTGACCACTAACTCGCCTGATGGTAAGCGATGATGTGGTCGAAAATGAAGCTCTCAGACTTAGAAGTTATGTACCTATTCACTCTGGCCTTAAAGAGATCTAGATTATATCTCTCAGGAAACAAGGAAGCCGGCAGCTTGTTCCATTCCTTGGCCGTACGGATGAGAAACGTTGAGTCAAAACGTTTGGTACGTACCCTAGGAAATTCCACTATGTATGGGTGGTAGTGGGCCGTCTTTCTACTTGTCCTGTAGTAAAAAGGGGATGGAAGTACAAGGTCGTACAGCTCAGCAGCACAATCTCCGAAATGAATCCTGTAGAAAATTGATGAATGGTAAAAAGGTTTTTCTACCAACTTTAAGTTTTTCTAAGTAATTTACTACATACAAAAACAAATAGATAAGACAAACCTATAAGTTTGTAGTATATAAAGCTGGAAAGGGGTCGATTGTAATAATCATTATAAACAACTTAAATCAGCTGTCCCGTTAAAGATCAACGTACTTTCTCTAAAAGAACTATATCAGAGTTACGTTCACTGTAAAAGTTATTTATATTGATGAATACAATGACCCCCTTTCGATATGATATAACTAAACTTATGACCCTGTATGCTCAAGCTCAGACTAGAGTTTTATAAGTGATCTTTTTAGTAACTGAAAACTGACACTATGCCAACTTAGTCAGCCTCGAAGTTACCTCATCTGAGTTAAGTTGCAACTAAGTACCTATAGGTAGATAGTGAACTTGTCGAAGAGTGCGCGAATGCGGACCTCGTCCCACTTCGCTCATAATAGTAAATGACTGCAAATATCGTCATCACGGGATTTTACCTCGAAAATCTCAATTTTTATCGATATATCGATACATACGGGATTTTCCTTTAATCATTAAGTACGTAGTTTAAGAATCTCTCTGTCTTGGAGATCTGGGTTTTTACTTATGTCCTCGTGCATATGTTTCTTCCATTCAATCACAGTATAAAAAAAAATCGCACGGGTACAATGTAATACTAACGTTCAATTATTTCATATCGTAGGTTTAACCAGCGTTTGCAATATAAGCACACAAAAACATGTTTTTACGACATCACATTACAAATCTTTGAAATTGTCGGATTTTCCCTACTATAATATGGATGTAATCTACATATAAACCTTCCTCTTGAATCACTCTGTCTATTGATGGAAACAACTATGAAATCCGTTGCGTAGTTTAAAATATCTAAGCGTATACAGACGGCGGGTAGCGACTTTCTTTTATACTATGTAGAGATTAGCTACCCGCCCCGGCTTCGCACGGGTGCCATCTAGGTACTAATGTATTTTCTCATGAATGATTCTGTCTATTGATGGAAACCGCATTAAAATCTGTTGCGTAGTTTAAAAGATCTAAGCTTACAGACGGCGGGAAGCGACTTTGTTTTATACTATGTAGAGAGAGAGACGAAACACAAACATACACATCTTAAAAACTAATCGCAATAAAAAAAGAAGTAGGTAGGTATCTGTTGTAGTATCTAGTATATGGTAGTACAATGGCGGTCTTATACCCTAAAGCAATTTCTTTCAGACAACCTTAAATTACTAAGTAGTGTCCATACTCTATTTAACAAAGTCCATATTCTATTTAAAAAGTCCATACTTCATTTAACTAAGTCCATACTTCATTTAACTAAGTCCATACTTCATTTAACAAAATCTATAACTCCATTAAACAAAAAAATAGGCACTTACGATTTCTATTTTTTTCTTTGTTTCGCTTACTATGCCGTTTAATAGGTACTACTTATCTAAGATCATAGTGCAAAATGACAAGACTAGTTGACAACCCACAAATAGTAGTGTGATCATATCTCGAACTTTAATATAATCCTAACAAGTATAGCTATATTTTACTATAGAAACTGACGTGGCTTAAACATTTTTTGTACTCACTTTATATAAGTAAGGTGTTAAAATGGGTGTAAAATATAAGGTTAAAACCGACACATAAAGTAGTATGCATTTAATTAAATTTACTAGGTTTCTAAATTTAATTAAAAAGGCAACAAAACCGAATTTTCACTATAAAGATACCACCGTTAATTCTTAGAGGCCAATTCACACTAAATTTCAAGCTACTTTGTAGATATGTCTTTCGAGATTGTGGTAGACAACCTGCTGTTTACGTGTATCTTCACTCTATAAAATCTCAAGGCACGGTTCGCTACAGCACACTTGTTTGTCTAATTGACCTGGTGGATTTGTGATTTACGATTTTATGGGTTCCGTACCTCAAAAGGAAAAAACCGAACATCATTTTGTTGTCCGTCTGTCTGTCTTTTTCTCAGGAATAAGCTAAAATTCTTATCTAATACTCAGGCCTACTGTCCCTCAGAACTGTGAAAAAATCAAACTTCTAAGCCTACGCAATCAAAAGATACAGCCGTTTATGCTGCAAATTTTCGACACTCGCAAGGGAATCAAAACCTACAGGGTACTTCCCGTGAACTCTGAATCTTGAAAGGTACGAAGCAACGTCATATAGCACAAATAAAGGAAAAATTGCGAAAATCATAAATTACCGTAAAAAAGCCATAATTTTACCTATATAACTACAGGTTTGTACGGAACCCTCGGTGCGCGAGTCTCGCACTTAGCCGGTTTTTTTTTAAATAAACTAAAGAGACGAACGAGGTGCTCTCCTAATTATTTATGGATACAATGGATATTCAATAAAGTCAAAGATCGACAGAATATTATTCTACTTGAATGCAAAAAAAAATCGTGTAAGTGCAAAACATGCAGTACAATATTAAACACGACTAATTACTGCCTGTTAAATGTCAAATATGCTCAAAAGTAAAAAAAATAATCAATGAGAACAAAATTATACGTTCGAATCGCGAAAGATACAAATCATTGACAGCCCTGTTGGCTCATTGGGAGTATGTCTGCCTGAGCTGTAGGGCGTGGGTTCGATTCCCACCAAGGAAAAATGTTTGTTTGGTATAACCAAACGTTTGTTCTGTGTCTGGGTGTTCTGTATGTATTATAAGAAAGTATTGACAACAAAAAAAAAAGTATTTATGTATTCTATCAGTTATCTGACTTCCATCACACAAGCTCTGCTTAGTTTGGGGTCAGATGGCGCTGTGTGTAATGTGTCCTACAATATTTATATATTTATATTTATTCAATGTGAATTGATATTTACCTATGATAGTAAGGCAAATAATAGTATTAACCTGTATTAAACATTGTAATCCAAGTACCTTTCTGCTATCAGGTACTATCACCTATCATGTTGGCACAGAATACGCAGCAGTGGCTAAGACGGGTGGTTGCGTATAACTTGGCGAGACGCACACGCCGGCGCAGTACGGTTGCATCACTTATCCACAATGGACGCGAGATCTGTGATCCTCTTTGCATTCTTGTGCGTGTTACTTGACGGAGTTTTAGGTAAGTTTATAAAACTTATTCTTTTAGACGACACTATTGGCTCATTGGTAGTTTATCTGCTTTAGGAGCTGTAGGGCGTGGGTTCGATTCCCACCCAGGATAAACATTTTGTGAGAAAAACAATTGTTTGTTCTATGTCTGTTTATATGTATTAAAAATATGAGTTTGTACAAAAATAAGTATACTATCAATTATCTGACTTTCATAGTACAAGTTTGGAGTCAGATGGTGTGTACTGGTTCTACGATACCTATTCATTTTATTTTATACTAGTGACCCGCCCCGACTTCGCACGGATGCAATGTAGATACTACAGAAAACCTTGACAAATTATATACCAAACCTTCCTCATGAATCACTCTATATATTAATAATAGTATCATCAATTATTATAACAAACAATTTTAACAATATAAACTTAACACTAGTGGAACAATTGGCAAACAACAACAATATATTGGTAGAACTTGCATGATAATCCGTTCAGTAGTTTTTAAGTTTATCGCGAACAGACAGACAGACAGACGCGGCGGACGACTTTGTTTTATAATATGTACTGATATTTATTTAGCAAGCCATTCAGTTGATAGTGTGCAGTTTCTCTAAAATTATTTGTTCACATCATCAGCCATAGAACGTCCACTGCTGGACATAGGCCGTGTTTGCAGTGGTGGTGCCGGCATAAGAATTGCACCCCACCTTCTCTACCCGTGGTTGCCGTAAGAGTCGGCTAAGGGATGTAATCCGAAAGATGGGCAGCAGCGTCTTCCTTGAACAATCACACCTAACTGCGCTCGCCAACCCGCCTGCCAAGCGTGGCGAGTATTGGCAAAACTACCCAGGAAGAGGCCTATTATTTGTTCACCCACTAAAAACTATAAATGAAAAAAACACAGTCAAATAAAATAATACATAGTCGTCAATGTAGCCGATACATATGTACATTAGTTTTTAACATCAAATTAGTGTTAGTAAAGTTTATTAAATTTATTACAACAAATATATTTAAATTAATCACATTCAGTAGCGTAACTATACTATCTGAGGCCCGTGGTAAATTCATTGGACGGGGCCCCAGTAAAAATCGTCACGTAAAAATGTTACGTAACTTAGAACTCAGGCCGGGGGCCCGTGGCATTTTGCCAGCCCTGCCTCCCTAAAGTTACGCCACTGACTACATTGTACTATCCTAACTAATATTATAAATGCGAATGTGAGTTTGTTTGCTACGCCTTCACTCGTAAACTACTCTGTATCTGGGTGAAATTTTGCATGTAGATACTTTAGGCCCTGGAATAACATATAGTTTCTTCATCATCATCCATCACCACGCGGGTAAAAACGCAACTTGTATGGAAATAAAATAATCAAAGTTTAACACAGCTTTGAGAAAAGTTTAATGTCTGTTTAGTAAAATTCGTATTTAGATATAATTCATTATTTATGGGGTCGTAAATCTCTTTAGGAGATTTTATAGATACCACCGCAGATATTCGGCTGCTAAGCAGTAGTGTGTTAACATTACTGTGTTCCGGTTTAAAGGGCGAACTTTACTTACAGAAGCGAAATTACATTGCTATTTGGACTAAGTACCGAATGTCTCAAATTGAGTGCCAAAGCAGCGATGGCTTGGACTTTTTTTTGTTACTCAAAGTTTCTGTACTTACAGAAGCGAAATTACATTGCTATTTGGACTAAGTACCGAATGTCTCAAATTGAGTGCCAAAGCAGCGATGGCTTGGACTTTTTTTTGTTACTCAAAGTTTCTGTACTTACAGAAGCGAAATTACATTGCTATTTGGACTAAGTACCGAATGTCTCAAATTGAGTGCCAAAGCAGCGATGGCTTGGACTTTGTTTTGTTACTCAAAGTTTCTGTACTTACAGAAGCGAAATTACATTGCTATTTGGACTAAGTACCGAATGTCTCAAATTGAGTGCCAAAGCAGCGATGGCTTGGACTTTGTTTTGTTACTCAAAGTTTTCAGTATTAACTCTAGAGACTTTATTTTGGATCCGAACGAACGGATGGGTGGAATATGGGTGTTTTATGTCAAACTTTTTTTTAAATAAAATAGTAATCAGACGAACGTGCCGCTCTCCTGATGGTAAGAGATAACGCATGTACATTGCAGCAAACACAGAACTTTGAGTAACAAAACAAAGTCAAGGGCACCGCTGTTTTAGCGCTCTTTACTTTGAGACTTTCGATGGTTAGTCCAAATAGCCATGTAATTTCTCTAGCTGCACCCTTCAAACAGAAAAACACAGTAATGTTTACACACTACTGCTTGGCGGCAGAATATCTGGTGCTGCCGTGATTCTCTATTTAAAAAGGATTTCAGAGCATAGAAAACAACATAGCTTGTACACAATACTGATTCAAACAGCCGCTGTGAGTATTGCCATGTATACAACGTGTCTATGGTATCTATGGTAGGGGAAAAGTTTCCATTGATAGCGGTCTTTTGATGCGTTACTTAATTACCTAGATTAATATAAAGAAAACCTTTTATTCCGGAATAATATTCCGTAAGACACATCTATACCAAAGTTCAAGTGAATACGTCCTGTAGTTAGTTTTTTATAATCCCACAAGAACGCAACATTTTTTTGGAATTAAAAGTATCCTATATGTTCATTCAGGTAATAAACTATATTATGATTTTGTATCAAACATCTAAACATACGAACTTTCACATTTATAATATTAATAGGACTTAAGTTGTAGATTGTATGACACAGATGTTGTTTATGATAATGTCATGATGCTAAAGAACATTTTAGTTGACGTGTTCAAATGTTAGTGAAACAAGAGTGAAGAAACAAAGTTACTTTCTGATTACTTAATAACCGGCCAAGCCGCATTGTAATGATACCGCCGCAATACCGCGCCGTCTATCAACAAATCGATAGTCTTATTCAGAAACATCAGGAACGAAAAATATTATTGTCACTGCCATCATAAGTGGCCAAAACGCTGACCTCTATTTTTTTTACCCGACTGCCAAGGAAGGGCTATGTTTTTCGCGCGTATCTTGTACGTATGTGAATTTCTTTATTACCTCGTATCATCCTAACGGCCGACTGGATTACGACAATTAAGGTATCGTTAGATTCGTTTCAATAAATCAAGAGTCTTGAGAGTTACAAAAAAAAGTCAAATGGTGGATTTAGTAATAGGCGAATACAAATAATTTAGCAAACCATCAAGTATGGTATCTTAATAAAGGCAATTAAAAGAGGATTACAAATATATTACAGATATTTACAGATTATATATATAAGTCAAATTTTTTAATATAATATGGTATTAATTAATTATATTGTAGTGTATATGTATTTTTTTACTACCTTATTAACACATTTTTTTATATATCTACGTCAAGAACTTGGCATGGGTTCGATTTCCACCCAGGACAAAGAGGTGGGATAGATATTTTATAAATAAAAATTTGTTTATAGAAAATAATAATTGTAAAGGCTTTCAGTAATAAGATCCCGTTAGACAGTTTGATGCAAAAAAATTGCCGCAAACAAATGACTTGTGCTAATGGCGCCTATATCTAAAGTTTATGAGTAGATTTATATTTCTTAATGGATTTCCCGTTGCAGTCATCATCTTCATGCTAAGTAATAACTTATGACAACTTAGATTAATCTACTCTGTGTAAATGCTTGCCTGAGAACAATAAGTTATATGTAGGTAAGTTATAACTTGAATTTATTAAAGTTATCTCAAGTTGTGAGGTCAGAATCGTGAATATTGATTTCTATGAGTTTTAAATATATGATCTGAGCTTGATGGGACATATTTTATATATTTACGTCTATAAATATATATCTTTTCTGTATCTTTAGAATGTATATGTATTTTATATTAGTTATTTTGTATATTATATATATAGATAGAGACTTTTTATTGTGCACACCAAAAATAAAAAAGTACAGAAAACTAAAGAATCCTATAAGCTAGTGCCACAAGTGGTGACCTTATCGCTGAAAGCGATCTCTTCCAGGCAACCTTAGGATGGAATGGATTATAGGAAGAAAAGAGTGTTCCAATATATAATTGAATGTGGAATACATAACTATAGCATCGATATATCTACATTTCAGTAATATCATATCAATGACTAAAAATACACTATTAAATTCTGGTGGGAATCGAACTTACAGCTCTTGAAGCAGATATTCTACCAAATGAGCTGACAAAGCAGTCATCTACGTTACGTACTTTTTATATGTTATATCTTTTAGCGGAAAAACTGAAGAAGATTGCAACAAGATTAAATTAAAAAAAACCTTACAACATCCTATATCTATCTATCTTCTATTCTATTATCTACATATTAAATCTATAAAAAAAAAAATACAGTCGAACATATAACCTTCTCCTTTTTTGAAGTCGGTTAAAAAGAAAAAACTGACAGACTGATTCACTGACTGACGCACAACTGAAATCGCTGGCTCTAGAAGCATGAAATATTCTATAAATGTTCCTTAGGTATCGTAAGTGTGCACTAAGAAAGGATTTTTGGAAATTCATCCCCTAAGGGGTTAAAGTAAGAGTTGAATGTTTGTGTGGAACTTGATGATCAAATTTATAGTTAGAAATATAAAAATGATATATGTGCTCGTGGTTCGAAACAAAAGGTTACGGTAAAGAGGGTAAAATAGGGGATGAAAGTTCTGAATCGAATTTAAAGTTAACGCGGACGAATTTCCGGGCGCAAGCTAGTATAATGTATTGTTTAAATGCATTATCTTTTATTCTTTGTACTTAAATACGTGTGTAATAGTGTACTTCCTGTTTCAAACGAGTTTTACTTCTGACATCCTCATTTAAGAACGATAACATCTCAATAAAATGCGTTATTTGCAAATTTTATGCCATGCAATTAAAAACGTTAACCTCTTTTTCGTGTGGCGCAATCGGGTAATAAAAGAAATCGTTGTTCTGTGCTTACCCACAATTTTTTAATATTTCCTCTGAGAAGTTTATTTCTGCTACTTGATTAAAAAACCTTTCAAGATACGCTACAAGCTAGATCTAGTAGTCTGGTAGTTCTGTGGACAGGATATAGATAATTTTGTAAAACAACCATTTTTGGCATATCCTATTACAATTGGATAATAACAATGAGCATGAGAAGAATGAAAATTATTTACTCAATGTCGTTTCGTCAATGTACAAAATGTATATCAATATATGTAAGTAACGCAACTTAATTACGAACAAACTAATATTTATTTAATCACGACTTAAATATAAACACGCACTTAAAAATACCCATCATAAATCATAAATAAATAGATTTCATATTAAATTTATATTTGTTCAAAAGGACAATACAATAGATAATTATCAATTTAAAGATTTTTAAAGTTGCATGTTTTAAATTATTTTAATTAGATACTTAACAAGATTTTATTAGTAAACTAGTGATCTGCCCTGGCTCCGCACGGGTAGTAAGAATGGGTATAGCAAGCTAGCGAACAGACAGATAGACAGACGCAGTGGACGACTTTGTTTTATAATATGTAGAGACGTAGAGATTGCCGGCTACTTGAAAAGTTATGTTAGTTAGTAATGTAAAAATAACCCACTAAAAACTAACCAGTTTCGATAGGATCTAATTTTTGGCACCTTGGCCTTTGGGTACCTAGCAACACCACTGGTCGCCATGTTGATTAAAAACCGACTGCAGTTGTCTTTGAACTTAGCTGTACGTCGCTATCAGTTCGATCTGCTACATCTTTAGGAGCAATTAATAGTAGTCAGCATTAATTAGTCAGTATCGGTTTCACTTAAACTATTCGATATAATCTGTCATCTGCATAACGTTCACGGCACTCACGGTACACTCAGTTACATTACTATGTTAGAGAAGAATGACATAGATAAATAGTACAGACCACTCGTATAACGGATGCTTTACAGTGAGTACGGGGAGTGATAGAGATGTTAGTGGAGTACACAATCCCCGCGCTCTCCCTATGTTCCCGTAGAATGATGTTTGTATATACTTGCTGCATTTTTTCCTGAGTCAGGATGCGGACAAATTATCCTGTCCTTTTTTTTACTGGACGGCCAGACAATCGCTTCTTAAACGTAGACCTTACACACACACTAGCTCAAGAAAGCGACATCGTTTCATGGTAGATGTTCCAAAAACTCGAACGAAACGATTTGATTCCACGTTCATTGTGCGGACTGCTAGTCAGTGGAATGCGCTGCCCGAGTGGGTGTTCCCCGATGGATATAATCTGGGTGTCTTCAAGTCGAGAGTGAATCGGTATCTTCTAAGCAAGCGTGCTCCATCTTAGACCGCATCATCACTCAACATAGATAATGTTTATATATAGTGTTATTTATCTGTTTGTCTAAATATTGTTTTTGTTGTGTATATTTCTGCATATTTTTTCTTTTTTTATTACCGCCTGTCACTCTCGTGCGTAACGTCACCTACCGGCCTCGACGGAAGACCAGCGCCGGCTGGTTGCAGTCGGCATTATGCTGAGTTGAGGCCGGTTTGTGGCATAAAATGTATTTCTTTCTCTTTGTTCTTTTTGTGTAAGTTAGTTTTGTTTTATCTTTGTTTGTTATTTCTTTTGTTTCGTTATACCTATTTTGTTAATGTCTAAGAAATTTGTTTTATGTCATAATAAAATATTGTCTATTGTCTATTGTCTATTGTCATCAGGTGAGATGGCGGTCAAACGTAAGCCTATCTAAAATAAAAAAATAAAAACTTCACATCATCAGCCATCATTTAAGACGACCACTGCTGGATATAGGCCTCCTCCTGGGGGGGTTTTGCCAATACTCGCCACGCTTGGCAGGCGGGTTGGCGAGCGCAGTTAGGTGTGATTGTTCAAGGAAGACGCTGCTGCCCATCTTCCGTATTACTTCCCTTAGCCGACTCTTACGACAACCACGGGTAGAGAGGGTGGGGTGCTATTCTTACGCCGGCACCACCACGGCAACGTAGCAAACGTAGACCATACATGGTGAATATTCCCAACGTACTTACAAAGCGTTTCGATTCCACATTTTTATACGCACAGCGAGATAATGGAACTCTGTCAATCTGTTTTTCCCAAAATGTACTGAAAATTGTCTTCAAATCCGGGGGAAATAGGTTCCTTGATTAGGCAGAGTATGGTCAATCGTCTTATCGTACGATATCCCAAATTCAAACGGTCTATTACCGTGCAATTTTGCGTTGGACTGTACCAGTTATTAGTAAACAGCATGTTAAGTCGATCCTTCTGTGTCAAATCGAACAATGAATAATAGTTCGCAGAACTTGCTATTCTGGCTTAGAGGCTGTTATGTGATTCACTGTGTAAGCAGTCTATGTACTTCTTAACTTGCAAATGATTCGCTTGATGAGCCAATTGATCCGCGTTGATTTTGCTTTAGCGCTCATTAGAGATTCGATGTTTAGTCTCAATAGCTTTGTTTTTGCTAGCTATAGTATCCTTCAAACTGGAATACAAAAATTACAGATTTTATTGCTTGGCGGTAAAATATCTGATACTTTGAAGGTATCAGAATATCTGATACCCAGACGACCATTTAGGAAGATGACAGATATTTAGGATGTGTAAGTACTTAGTAAGAACTAAGGAGATCCACATCCTTAATAAAGAAATGTAAACTGCCTTTTAGGAAGAAATATGGGGGAAATATAGTACAGTTTGCTTGGCGATAGATTTTCAACGCGATGCACTCGTGCACCAACCAGCCGAGTGCTTCGCTGAAAGCATTTTACCATCATGTAATTAATGGCTTTCTGACGATATTGTCCTTTAAAAGTAAAGCTTCTTTCAGTATGCAAGCCCAACGTGCTAACCATTGAGAAACTATCGCCACGCCATCATTTTTTTTAAGCGTAATAATGTCCACCTCCAAAACACAGACCTGCTTGAATAATATATTGAATAATATATAATATATATCGACCGTAGCAATTAACATTGTCGGATCTACATTTTTGCTATTTTCATTTCATTGCATTAAAAGTCTTAGAATATGTCTAAAAATGCCCCCAAAAATTATTAAATTCCTAAAATCAACCTAATGGTAAAACAATTAAGTCTTTTAATCGAATTTGATCATATTCGGGGGCATTTTTAGACATATTCTAAGACCTTTAATGTAATGAAATGAAAAAAGCAAAAATGTAGATCCGACAATGTTAATTGCTACGGTCGATATATGCTGTAGGCGCAAATTCAAACTCTCTATTTCTTTTGTTATGATACATTACCAACACGATTTTAAACTGAGATAAAATCATATGGAGAATACATGTTCTGATGAACCTAACCATCTTCAATGAACATTCCAGGTCAAGTAGGATCAATCTGCCAGCCCAACGAGCGCCTGCTTCTCTGCGGCTGTCCCAAGACCTGTCGTGACCCTGTACCAGACTGCAAGGCCGTTTGCAAGGAAGGCTGCTTTTGTGAAGAAGGGGAGGTCAGAAATGATAAAGGCATCTGCGTGAAGCTGGCTGATTGTCCTCCTATCCGTGAGTACACTTCTTCCGAAGGGCGTGGCTTCAAGCCCCAACAATGAGATTGAGCTATTTTTTTATGGCTGACAGGCCAGGTGTGGTCGAAGATGGTAAAGCACACCCAGCCTGGATTGGAATTGGCTCTCAAGTGAGGCTGCCGAAACACACCGTTAGTAGCTTGGCGGTAGATTTTCAAATTGAGGGTGGTAGCTAGCCAGCCGAGTACTAGAAAGTACCCTACCACCACGCTTTGGTTTCATCACGATGTTTTCCTTCACCGACAGCTTAAGCTCATTGTTGGGGTTTGAAACCACGCCCTTCGGCATGCGAACCGACCGCGCCAACCACTGAGCTATCATCGCTAAAGCCGCTGGTGAATTAAAACATTATTAGGAAAGTATAGGATAGTGGTAGGGTATTTTCTAGTAGGTATTTGGCTGGCTAGCAAGTTGAAAATCTGGCGACAAGCAATTAACGGTGTGTTCCGGTAGCCTCACTTGAGAGCCAGTTCCATTCCATAGTAGGTGTGCTTTACATCTTTCACCAAGCTTGTCAACCATATAAAATTATTTAAAAAACTTGCAGCCCAGCAGAGCACTTTAGCTTTTATTAATTTATCCAGGACATCAACAATTTAAAATAGTAAGAGTATTTTAATCAACATATTTAGTAAAACAAAACATAAAAAAACTGTTTATGTCAGAGCTGGCTTTTATGAAGTATGAGAAAAAAGGAATTAAAAAGACAAGACCACTTTCAGGTTTGTTTTATTTATATTTATCACGCAATGCAACATTCGATCACAACGGAAGACAGGCGATGATCTTTATCAACGAGTTAAAAGCGAAAATATTTTAAAATATGTCAGTGACCTCAGTAAAAACAACGCTTAGTTCAATTAATCAAGTATACTCGTAATAGCAGTGTTTAAACATTGCTGTGTACATTACTGCAGCTGGCGAAGTTACAGGGCTGTAAGTCTCAAAGTAATGAGCGCCAAAGCAGGAATGCCCTGAACTTTGTTATGTTAATCAAAGTTATATGTAACGCTGCTGAACTGTAGTCATGGACATGCGTTATCTCTTACAATCTGGAGAGCGTTTCGAACGCGTCCATGATAATGTTGAATTTTTTTATTATTCTTCAGCACACGATTGCTAATGTAACTCTAGTAAGTATAAAACAATGTCGCTTCCCGCCGTATGTACGATTAGATCTTTTAAGCTACGCAACGGATTTTAATGCGGTTTCCATCAATAGACAGAATGATTCAAGAGGAAGGTTTATATGTATAATAAATTCATATTATAGTAGAGAAAATCTGAGAATTTAAAAGATTTGTAATGTGATACTATTTATTGCAAACAGCACAAACTTTTTGTTAAATTTCAAGCAAACGGTTAACTTATAGTTACTAATAATCCAAAATTCTTCATTCCAGCGGCACCATACAAGTTAGAAACCTCCGAACCTCGCCTCCACGGCGGCTCCTGTCCTTTAGACGAGGAGTACAGATTCTGTGAGCCCTGCAACCGTACCTGTGACAATCCCAACCCCATCTGTCCAGCGCAGTGCGCGAAAGGATGCTTCTGTAAGGGAGACCTGTTAAGGGACAAGGATGGAAGATGCGTCAAGTTCGAGAAGTGCTCGAACTTTCTCGAATACATAAACGAGAGGGAAAGTGAGTATTTTAATTATCGCAATACGTTTATTGTACGATCGTACGAAAGGCTTTATTGGTAAGCTTTTCTTACCTTCTATAAAGGTTTGTGATGAGCTCAATGGTTACCGTGGTTGGTTCACACGCCGAAGGTTTTCAAAGAAGGGTTCAAACCCCATCAATGAGCTTGAGCTGCCGGTTAAGGAAACCATAATATGGTGGTAAGGTATTTTCTAGTACTCGGCTGGCTAGTTACCACCCTCAAGTTGAAAATCTGCCGCCAAGCATGTAACGGTGTGTTCTGGCAGCCTTATTTGAAAGTCAGTTCCCTTCCAGGCTAGGTGTGTTTTACCATCTTCGACGACATCGTCACTTAACTCACAGGTGAGCAGTGTTCAAACACCGAACTTGTCAACAGTAAAAAAAAAGAAAAACAACTACAATATTGAACAAAATTGCCTTTTATAAAAGAAGGTTAGTCACATTGTTATCAGTTTGTAATGCAAAGCCTGTAATGGTTGCATTTCAAAAGCGGTAAATTAAGCGAAGGTTATATAAATGACAAATTATATTTCAACAACCCAGAATACTGTCGTAAGACGATCTTAAATTTAACTGCAGATGAATCAGCTGAAGGTCAGCGAAGCCTCATTTGTTTATTTAAATTTGGACATTCATAAAATGTGTTTAACCTTGCACCGTTTTAACTGAATCATTGTCTGATTCGCATATTGAGAATCCACCGAGGTCAAGTTTACGGAACTATAGTTAATTAGCTGCAAAGATTATAGAACAGATGAAGAACTTATTATTAGATGTTACAAAACTTGCCATACTTCGTACATACCACACCATACATAGAATTGAAGAGAATACAACTTTATTATACACCAAACATACATTATAACATGCAAAACTTAAAAAAGAGAAAAAAAACAACATAGTATAATAGATATATGTAGTAGATGCTATGGTTTCTTTACGATGTTCTTCTACGCCGGCAGTTCAAGCTCATTGTGGAGTTTGAGTAAGTTATCTGAGCTATCATTGCTACAAAAGTTAGACTTTGATATTACGAGTGCCTTTTCTGATCTTACGTTTGGGTCAATATATTTCCCATCACGGTCTTGTAGTATCAAACTCAAAATTAGTTTCAAAGATGACTAATTTTGAGACGATCAAAACACGTCATCGTCCTGATGATCTTTCAAAGAAGCTGTCTGCGGTCTCTAGTCTGTCCTGGCCACTATGTATTTCCTTTCATTTTGTTGAATGGGATTGACGTAAAACTAGCTAAGTGAGTTGTATGAGTAATAAGGCTTCATCTGTTATCGTCGGCGAACGATATTGACTTATTGAGCTTGAACTGAGAATGCGTTATCTATCATTTATTGCTGTGGAGATGTGACGAACTAGATCTTTGTATTAAAAAAATACCTAATATAAATTGTAGAAAGTTCTTTCTCGGAGGTCTTTTTTGTGGATCAATAGCTTGCGTCGCTTTAAGAATGAACCATCGTCCATATTGAGAGCTGTAGGGCGTGGGTTCGATTCCCGCCCAGGACTAACATTTTGATTGATTGATTGCTTAAATAACTCTTTATTGTTCACACCAATTATTATTTACAATTTTAACAATACTGTTAGTGTTAAGTTCATACGAACTTAACACTAGTTGAACAATTGGCGGCCTTATCGCTAAGAGCAATCTCTTCCAGGCAACCTAAGTATGGAAAAGGTTTTAGTAAGTTAAGGACGGGGTGTGTTGACAAGAGACTTAAATAATATTTAAAAATATATATGTATATATAAAAAGCATTTTAAACATAATATAGTATAAAAGACACACAAACATACCTATTTGATAACATTTTTGTGAACATTTTGTGGTATAAACAAATGTATTTAGAGTATTTTATGTTTCTATCTCACATTATTAGAATTCAGATCTGCTCGACCAGCAAATTTCGCAGATGACTATTTTTTTTTATAGAATACCTACGATTGTAAAATACCGGATTCAATTTTAATTCAAATGTCATGATGCACTCATAATACCTATCTTTACAACGGACCCACATAATCATCACTGCGTGCATCTCAACCCACAAACTCAGAGTATAACCGTCTCTCTCTCGCTCTCTCTCTCTATCTCTTTCCACAATCTTACCAGTGTAGCCTTATTGGGTACATTTTTTGTATTAAAACTTGGAATATTTCCAATACATGAGCTTGAGAAAAATTTATACTTTTTAGTTAAATATTTGCTAGGCATTTGAAAACATGGCATAGTACTATTTATTTAATTTTCTTTTTAGTTCATCTTTTGTTTTAATCTCCATATATACATAAGTAGTTTCAAATCACTAACACATAGAAGACACTTTGCATAGGTACTCTATGACTGGAAGATCACTTATCTATGATGTAAAGAGTAAGGGGCCAACTACCGATCCCTGACTAAGTCCAGAACGTATATGATAGCACATTAGCACAGAAATATAGATATTTCATTGCTCCCATTTTTCGATTATTATCTGTATTTGTGTTTTCTCTTCCGTGTCTTCAATTCTCAATTGTCCTATTTCCAGAGAACATAGTCGCTCCGATCCCCTACCGTTACTCGTGCGGTACCAACCAGCATTACAAGGAATGTCAGAAATGTACACAGACTTGCAGCGACCCTGAACCTGTCTGCGGCAAGTGCAAGACAGGTTGCGTCTGCAAAGATGGTTTCGTTAAAGGACCTAATGGGAAATGTGTGAAGAAGGATGACTGTCCCAAAGGTTTGTAGGGAGCTAGGTTACATTTGTAGACGTCACTTTATTGCCATTCCTTCCTTGCCAAACAGAACAGTGTGGTATCCACAATAACCTTTTTCTTAACATTTCTTGATTATATTTTCACGATACCTAAAAACAATAGATAAAATTTGCAATGTGTATTAGATTTTCGTATCGTATCAATTGATTGATGTTTGTTAAAAAAAAAGCAAATTGAAAGTGAGACCCATATTGTTTTAGAGATGTTAGCCTAGCTCAGTTCTGGAAAATCATCCAAAGAAGCAGGCGTCACACTTGTTTGGTTTAGCGAGTAGGTGGTCTGTTGAATACTGATAAGTTGGAATATTAAAATAAGCCCACTGTTTTATAAAATGGAAAGGAATGGTTTACTTAACCAAGGTTGTGATGGATATTTTATCGATAATATTCGCGATTACTATGAGAAGATATGACTGTGAATAATTTTAAGTTTATATCGATGTTTAAAATCTGCAGATGATTTCTAAAAAGATTTTACTTTGTAATGTGATGTCTAGATCTCTGTCAAAGTAGATAAGATATACGTAATATAAACAGGTGCTCATTGTTATTATTTTTTTGTACGTTAATAATAGTTATGTATCTTATTTTGCACTTTGAATTTGTGTGTTTCTTCTATCACTTTCTTTAATTTACCTCACGTTGTACCTAATTAAGTTCTTACAACTTTCAATTTTTATATTTATTTATTAAAAATATACTGAATTGTTGACTATATTCTTTAGTTTATTATTCCACTCATATCCTTGTCTAAAAGTCCTGTGTTACACTAAAACCTTACTTGGTTTTATTTCTTTTCTATGAATTAATTTAGCTTATATTATACCATGATCATCGATGGAACCTGTACTAGATAAGTACATTAAATGTGTTATAGAAAGAGAAAGAATTACCCAGTGGAGGGATAATGTAAGCTATTGAAAATGATGATACTTCACCTACTTGGAATTATACTCATACTAGCTGCGCCCCGAAGTTTTCCCCGCGTGGTGATTGATGATGAAAAGTATCCTATGTCTTATTCCAGGGCCTATAGTACCTACATGCAAAATTTCACTCAGATCCGCTGAGTAGTTTACACGCGTGAAGGCGTAACAAACTCACATTGTCATTACTTGTCTGAACCCTTATATATCTGATAAATTGCTAACTTAAAAAGAAATGCGTTATCATCTTGATGAGTCAGCCCAAACTCTGATTTGTATATCTAAGATTTTGATTAAGGTTTACAAAACTAAAATAACAAAACAAAAAAAAACATAATACCTTCCTCAAGGCACTCAAGGTAGTGGGGCCTTCATTAAATACCGTGCTCACATCTTGATGTGAAAAATTAACAAAATTGAAAGGCAGTTTAACAATAACAGATATTTATGAACGTGAATGAACTTTGGACATATTTTCCTTAATGTTTGCACAAGGTCTAACAAATAAAGTTTGCATTACACTTCAGTAGTATTTTGTGTCATGGTTTTCTGATTTTAGGGTTGTTATTCTTATTCTGACTCTATTAATCACTTCCTTTTCGTCACGTATGATCTGTTTCAAGAAGAAAGTATAAATAACTGTAGTTTTATTTTTTTTATGCGTTAATGGATTCCTTGAATACAATTACCAAGCAGTACTATGTAAACATGGCTTAAACAATTTTCTGTAGCTTGTGAAATTAAATGACTATCACCATCGTATGTCTCAAAGTTATAAACACCAATGTCCTGAATGGCGTTTTGTTCCTCAAAGTTCTGACTACTAATTCTAAAGTCATCGACAGGCGTTACCCTTACCATCACGAGAGCATGTTGTAAATTTCATTGATAGTTACCATATAAAGTATGGATCATATTACAAAATTTGATAGATACATACAATACATAGATAGATTCCTGGTAGATACAATCTGGATGCCTTCAAGTCGCGAGTGAATCGGTTTCTTCTAGGCGAGCGTGCTCCACCGTAGACCGCATCTTCGCTTAACATCAGGCGTCGTTGCGGTCAAACGCAAGCCAACTTTGTAATAAAAAAAACTGGTATTTTTCAATTCTATAGGTTCGCGTTTGACCACACCCTATTTAATGCTAAGCAACGATGCGGTCTTGAATGGAGCACACTTACCTAGAAGGAACTTGTTTATTCTGGGTTTGAAGATACCCAAATTGTACTTTTCGGGAGCACAGACTCCGGCAAAGAGTTCCACATCTTCACCGTGTAAAGTTGAAGTGCGTATATCGTCATCATCAACTCAGCCGATGCTCAGGATGCCCACTGATAGACATAGGCCTCTCCCAATAATTTCCATGAAGACCATTTAGAAGCGGCTTGCAACCAGCACGTTCCTGCGTTCTTTATTAGGTTGTCTGTCTACCTTATTGGTGGACGTCCTACACTACGCTTGCCAGTCTTCGAAATGTATCCGGTAGAAAATCTGGGATCGAACTACTTTAAATAAGTTCTCCAACTTTCTAGCCAGATCTGTGTATTCGACAGAAGCGACGCTCATAGCCAGTTTCTTCACTTCCATCGACGACTGCTCGTCTAGCGAGGAGTTCTTCTCGTGTGGGTTGTGTGAGCCCACATGCCAGGAGCCTGCACCTCGCTGCCCGGACGGCTGCAACCGTGGCTGCTTCTGCCGCCCGCCTACGGTCAGGCATGCCAACGGATTGTGTGTCACCAAGGAACAGTGCCCACGTAAGTTAAGCCATCCTACTCTTGTAAGTAACATGCTTCAATATTGGCAAAGGGGACGACAGACTCAGACCATCTCACCCACTGGAGCTACTATGCCAGCGACCCAGAGCCTCGCTCCGATACTACAAGGGGCTAGGTTAACTCGGGTAGACGCTGGTAAGGGAAAATGCACAATACATCCTAAGCGGGACGTCAGGACGTTTGATTACGCCGTGGTCAAACATCAGCTGTGGTCAAAGCCTGCCAACCAAAAAAAAAATTTTGGAAACCTGCATTGTATGCTATGTAGTGAGTTATGTTCCTACTACTTAAAATTAACTTAATGATTTACCACAAGCTTAACTTATTGTGATTTTATTGTATATTAACTGTAAATTGAGAATAAAAACTTTATGCCTAGGTAAGTTGTAAGTACTTGCTAACCCAGTAATCTAGGTCAATCGTTATCTACATGGACTGCATGCCAAATGGCAGCTTTATAAAGTTGTTGTCACCTTGTGCATTCATTGTGCCATAGCTCGTTCGATTTGACAAGCCCATATGCACATCAATGGTACGGGCCAATGTGTGCTCTTGACATTTGTAAGTTATTGACTTCATGAAAGTAAGTAATTATATTGGAAACAACAAAACAATCTTAGTCATACTACTTTAAGTTAAAGGGTCTCTTCCATTATTTCAATTTGTAAAGACACAAGTTAGCTACGCTAGTAAATTGTAGCGATGATAGTTCAGTGGTTAGTGCGGTCGGTTCACACACCGAAGGGCGTGGGTTCCAACCCCAACAATGAGCTTGAGCTGCCGGTGAAGGAAAACAAAGCCAGTTCCATCCCAGGCTAGCTGTGCTTTACCATCTTCGACCACACCATCATCTAACATCAGGTGAGCTCTAGTTAAACACCTAGCTTGTAACCCATAAATTTTTAGAAAACGTCGTTTTATCCGTGTTTTCAGGCAATGAAAAACCGAGCAAAGCTCGGTCTTCCAGGTGCTAACTATTATTTATACAAAACTTTAACAAAACGAAGTCTGCTTTAGTTCTCATACTTTGAAACATTCAGTGGTTAGTTTCAACTCAATAGTCTGTTCTGAACTCAGTTAATTAGGAAGGATTAACTGATAGAGTAGTACATTTTTCCATTTCTCTTTTCCCAGCCAAATGTTTGGACCCTAACGAGGAGTACACTTGCCTCTTTGGTTGCGAACGCCACTGTTCAGAACGCGCAGCTGGTATCGGTTGTCAAGTGCACCGGTTTCCATTGCGATGCGTTCTGGGCTGCCACTGTCGCCGAAGCCTATATAGAGACGGGAACAAATGTGTGCAGCAAGAACTGTGTTCTAGTAATAATACTATTATTGTAGTAGAATGATCTTTGTGATATTTACTAGGGTATTAGAAATTATTGTGATTATTTTTGTGCCATATTATAAAGTAGGTATGTATCTATTTTGAGTAAATTTGTGACATACATTTTCGTTTTTTTTTTAGAGATACATCTACAAATCTTTGTCAGGTCAGGTATTATTATTTTAAAAGTAATGTAGGAATTATAGAATGATTTATCAAAAAGAAACCTTGAAAAGAATGTATTGCCCCGAAGAAGTGTAAAAAAGAACTCTCCGGCGGGGAATCGAACCCCGGTCTCCCGCGTGACAGGCGGGGATACTGACCACTATACTACCGAAGATGTTATAACGGTTGTTGAATTTTTGGTACTAACTCAGTTTAAATTTTTTCGTTTAAAAACAAAATATATAATGTTTTAATTTTGATATCCAACTAAATTGAAACTATATTTTAACTAAAACAAATCTATATTAGTATTATGCACAGAAAAAAAGATGACATACTTAATTTCAATGTATGATTTTGCTTTAAATTTGCATTAAATTACACCCTTTACAAAAAAAAAAGACTTATTACGAAACTTAAGTTTTTGAACGAAACATTAATGTCTAATGTCAAAATTTACAAATCAAATGTGAGGAATTTGGGTTTGTTTACGCGCGTCTGTATACATTTTCGCGACGGATTACTACGAAGTAAGCGATTAAAATGAGTGATAAACTAAAAGAACTGCGTGAAAGATCTCAGAAGAGGAAGAAACTGCTCGCACAAACGGTTTGTTACATTCTTTGGTAATGCATAACCTTAACCTTATTCTATGATTGGCTTGGTCTCCCGACTCCGAGAAAGTATGGTTTAGGTTCTCTGGATTTGCATCAGATATTCTAAATATAGAATATTGTCTCGGATTCTCATAGTCTTAAAGTTAAATTTAACATTAAATATTGACAGAATAAAATTGAAAACAATGCTAACTTATTGCTCCTTACAAATAAAAGAAATGACACCATGCTAGGATAGTAAATCACAGCATATCAAAATTAGATATTTATTCTAAATGTGACTTCGTCTGACTATTTGTCTTCTTTATGTCTTAAGAGGGTGCTAGAAACTACAGCATCTCACAATTTTTAAATTTCTAACCAAGTATAGATCATGTAGTTAGTTGACTTAGCTTAACTTTATGTGTTCTCTACTTAATATTTTTTAGCTGGGTGTATCGAGTGTGAGCGAGCTTCGGCATGCGTTAGGGGCTACTTTAGATGTCCCACCGAAGAAACAATCCAAATCCGGCAAGAACAGGGATGCACATGTCAAGAAAACTGATAAGGAACAACCCGATGAACTAGTTTATACAGACTCTTCTACTTTCTTAAAGGTTTGTGTTTAAGATCTTTAACAATGTTTTACATTCTTATATATAAAAATAAATCGCTGTTCGTTAGTCTCGCTAAAACTCAAAAACAGCTTGACTGATTTGAATATATTGTTTTTTGTTTTCTTCGCTATAGTTCAGGAAGGTTTAAAAGGAAAAATAATAGAGAAAATCCAAAAGAAAAGCTACAAAATAAAGTAAAATAATAATGGTAATTTCTTATTGAAAATCGCCTAACTGACATGCTATGCACAAGATGTCAAGTGTCACAAAACTTTACTATTTAATTTGACGACATCTAACGGCGATAGTGGTAGTACCCTCTTAAATTTATTTTCTTCTCTTCTCTAAAACTTCATTTTTAAATCAATTTTAGGTGATACAAAGTTCATCAGATCAGCTAGTATCCTATATTTTATTGATCAATGACCAAGGCCTATCTCATTGCAGGGCACCCAATCCTCAAATCCTCACAATGACTACTGCCAGCACTTCGTAGACACTGGCCAGCGTCCTCAGAACTTTATCCGTGATGTGGGGCTGGCTGACCGGTTCGAGGAGTACCCCAAGCTGAGAGAACTGATCAAACTGAAGGATGATCTAATTGCTCAGACTGCCACACCACCTATGTACTTGAAATGCGATTTAAAGGTACATTTATGCTTTGTAATATTATTATTAGCCCACTTCTATTGGATTAAGGCCTCTATAGGCCAGTAAAAGTAGCCGTTTTTTTTAGTCAACCTCACACTAATTCATAGATTCTACCTCTGCCGATAGATAACTCTTATTATTATTATTACCTGCTATAGTAAAAACCGGTTCATTAAATGGGTCATAAATCATAAACGGTAAGTTTTACAAAAAAGTTTACAGGAAATAAAAGATGTGAAATTTTATTCTCTACAATAATGGTCTCAATAACTTTTACCCTAAAGTGCATAGTTTCCAAGATCACCGGCAATTTTTTTTTTAAAATGGCTATGAAGCTCCTCCTGGAACTGTCAGCATTTTATGATTTTATGCTTAGTAAGTGACACTAAACCTTATAAGAAAAAAATAATTAGATCAGAAATTTAGTGTGAGGTTAAATTCTATTTTTACTGGCCCACTAAGGCAGGTGATTTAATAGCACAAGGTTTTGCTTGTGATATATCTGTCTTAGTTGAGTTTCAGGATATATTACACTGTTTGCCAATACATAATCTCTTCAAAACTTCATGACTCACCAGTCTGCAAAATTTACTACGAGGTCTTGTTGTGAATATTTTTTCCCCTATTGGCCTTTGGTATCTTGAAAACCAAAGTTGCTTCAATGTTGACTTTCCATCGCTGAGTATCTAATGGCAAAAAGTATATGAAAAATTAACATAAGAAATTACAAACAGATGGTCACAATGGTCACTTTCATACTTAAAAAAAAAACAATATTTTTTTTATTTATCATAATTCAATTCAATTAAGATTAACAATATTTGTACATCTGCAATGATATTAAAGCAAATTTTGGTAATAACATATGTACTAATCATCAATACATAGATAAAAGTGATGAATACGTAACTTAAGAATCATAAATATAATAAAATATAGACTGAGACATGTTAAAGTTCTATAAAACAGACCACCTGTACAGTACATAAATATGGTTATATTTCAAAACTAGCTGTGCCCCGCGGTTTCACTCGCGCTAGATGCCTACGTCATACTAGCTTTATGCATGCAAAGTCTCACCCCGATCGGTTTAAAATTGACAAAGTTTCATACAAACTTTCATCCCCTATTTTATCCCCTTGGGGGTAGAATTAATCAAAATCCATTCTTAGCGAATGCCTACGTCATAACATCTACCTGCATGCCAAATTTCAGCCCGATCCGTCCAGTGGTTTGGGCTGTGCGTTGATAGATCACTATGTCAGTCAGTCAATCACCTTTGAGTTATATATATTTAGATAGATTTTAAAAATTGTTGTGTTGGCGTACTTCTTTTAAAATACTTCTGCAATTAGTGACAAAAAGAGATGAACAATGTTTGGGAAATGACACATCTATTACTATATTACTTCTGTTTAACTTTGCTTAGTTTAGGGTTAGACTGTGCTTTGCGAAATGTCCACCTAATGTTTGCTTCATCCGGTACCATGGTGTTGTCTAGACGTTCGAGCTGAAGCAGCTGAACAACAAGTTCGATGTGGTGGTGGTAGAGCCGCCGCTGGGCGCGGGCTGGCGCTGGCAGGACGTGCTGGCGCTCGAGCTGCACCACGTGGCGCAGCCGCGTAGCTTCCTCTTCCTCTGGTGCGGCTCCTCTGACGGTATGCTAACCAACACAACAGTCACGTAACGGAGTCTCATCATGAAAACTTTTTCCTCCGGAACGCATTTTATAAGCTTAATGACTTTATGAAAATTAATTGGAATAAACAATTGTTTGTATGTGATATTGAATAATGTAATTTGTAATGTTTTTCTTAATTTATTATTTAATTAATTAATTGACCCAATATGACATTGACATGATATTTTATGACATTTTAATTTTATATTTTTTACTGTATTGAATTGACGTCCCTAGTATAACGAAACTCTGTCGAAAAGGCGAATAAATAATCTGAATCTGGACAAATTAAAATTCACTCCAAAAAAAACGCCATCTATTGATGGTTCATTGACCATGTTACCTCATTTGGAAGAAAATATCTATTTCAAGATCTGTAGGGCGTGGGTACGATTCCCACCAGAAGGAACATTTATGTGACGATAAATGAATGTTCTGTGTCTGGGTGTTCTGTATGTTTTATAAGTAGTACCTGGATGACCGAGCTTTGCTCGGCCTAAACACGGATTAAACGACGTTTTCTAAAAATGAAACCTAGCTAGATCGATTTATCGCCCCCGAAACCCCCTGCATACTAAATTTCATGAAAATCGTTGAAGCCGTTTCCGAGATTCAGACTATATATATACATTTATACATATATACAAGAATTGCTCATTTAAAGGTATTAGATTAACATTAAATATTATATAAGTCTGTTCTGATCAGTTATCTGGTTCCCATAGCACAAGCATTGCTTATTTTTGGGGCTGAATGGTATTGTGTGAAATGTTCTACAATACATATATATTTATATTTGATGTTTCACTACTATGAACCAGGACCCCCCACCCGCATGATGATACCATTGAATGTTAAGAAGTTTTGTCTGTAATGACATAATCAAATTTGTAAATGCTTTCCAATAATCAATTCTCCAACGTGCAATTGTAACCAGTCTTTCTAACTATTGAGAAAGTCCACTCCAGGTCTGGACATGGGTCGCGAGTGCCTCAAGAAGTGGGGGTTCCGGCGCTGTGAGGACATCTGTTGGATCAAAACTAACATCAACAACCCGGGACACTCCAAAAACTTGGAGACCAATGCCGTCTTCCAGCGGACTAAGGAGCACTGCCTTATGGGCATTAAGGTAATTTCTTAACAAGGGTAAACTTCAAAAAAGATATAATTACCTACTTGAACTTTGAAAAAGGTTGTGGGACACTGCCATCCTTACTTTAGTAACGTAATCTGGCTGGACCGGAATACAGCCGGATATATTTACTTCTATTATTTATTTTTTAGTTCACTAGGATCTACTTAGTAGATAGGTACTTCCACCGCAGTATTAAATATTCTTCCCCAAAGCAGTAGTTTGTAAACATTACTGTGTTCCGGTTTGAAGGGCTAGTGAAATTACAAAGTAATGGGTGTCAAAGCAGCGACGATCTAGACTTTGTTTTGCTACTCAAAAATTACGCTGCAACGGTCATGGATAAGCGTCACCTCTTACCATCAGGAAAGCGTCCGGTTCGTCTCATTACTTTTACATAAAAAAAAATGATTAGTAATAATCAAGAAAATGTATGGAATAGATGATTCTTCTTATTCAAAGTGGGGGCGATAAGTCCTGCACTGTCGTCCCGCTTGGGGTGTTTAAATGTATGCATTTCCCCCTACCAGCATCTACCTGAGCCAACCTAGCTCCTTGAAGTATCAGAGCGAGGCTCTAGGGCGCTGGTATTGTAGCTCCAGTGAGTTCGGTGGAAAGTTTGATGAATTTGATGACGAGAAACAGTCAAGGTTTTGCGGCGACATGAATGATAGCGAAGCAGCTTCATGCAGCCTATTAGCAATTCAAGTGGCTTCTGTTCTTCATTGCAAAGCCACAGAAGCCACTGGAACAGATGTTTTTTTTTTTTTTTTTTTTTATAACTTAGCTCTGACTCTAAGAGAGTGAAATTAATTTTGCTGCAGGATCCACCTGTTTGATTTATAATAAGAACTACTCTGTATTGACACTAAACTAACGGAAGATACAGAGACCTTCGTGCCCTGTACAATAACGCTTTGAGGATGTTGTTTGCGCTGCCCCGATCCTGCAGTGTCTTTGGCATGTTCGCGGACGTACACACGGCATGCTTCCATGTTTCGATTCACACTGCGTCCAGGCTCGATTGCCTTTACAAATACAACATTTAATCTTTTATTGATAACAGTAAAGTTTCAAGTCATTTTTCCATTCATATTTAAAAATATCAAAATTATAACACATGTTAATATACTAATATGTCAATCTGATTAAATGTCAATAAAAAAATATATAATTGCTTACTAGTAATTCAATGGTCTCTTATTTTTAAATAATCTACAAAGTCATGAAACAAGGTCTTTTGAAGCCCAGATCTTAGCTTGATAATGTCAGATGACGTCTCGTGCGTTGAACTCTAGATACTCCCTCTTTAGTATGAGCTGATCTTATACAGCTTAGACAGCTATATTCACACAAAAACCTGGATATGTTTCAGCGGAGGAGCGTGTTCCTCTTATATAACTTAAGGAGTACCTAATATCAAAAAAGACCAACTAGTGTCTCCAACTCATAAGTTGATTAAATCTGAGACTAATAGTAATTCTCTTATTTTTAAATAATCGTCGAAAGTTATAAAACAAGGTCTCTTGAAGCCAAGACCTTAATTTGCTTCTGAAGCACGCGATGGCGCGGTGCATCCCGAATGGAAGGCCCCAGAATTTTATACGACTCTCCGACTTGCCGATCCGATGCGACGGAGTTACTAGTTGGTCTTTCTTTTTATTACTGCGAAGATCCAACGTGCTGTGCTGGTAAACGAACTCGCACGGCAAAGGCAGGATCTATAGCTCCCTAAACAACTTACCTTTGGCATTGTGGCGAGAGACACGTACTTAGGTACTTAGGTTGTTGATTTGTTTGTGTGTGTAAAATTAGGTGGTTTGTATTTGTCAGGGCACCGTTCGCCGGTCAGTGGATGGTGACTTCATCCACGCGAACGTGGACATCGACCTCATCATATCGGAGGATCCCGAGTTCGGCAGCACCGAGAAGCCGATCGAGATATTCCACATCATGGAGCACTTCTGCCTCGGACGGAGGAGGTGAACCCTTCATATTTTCACTTAAGATGATATTCTATATTAGCTAGTCTCATTTAATAGTTAAAATAGATTGTGAATTGCAGCGAAGCCCAAGATTTTGTAACTGAAAGTACATTTCAGTTTTTTTCATCGTTTGTTTCATTCAACATAGTGGTGGTAGTTCAACATACATTGCGTGGTGGTAGGGTACTTTCTAGTACTCGGCTGGCTAGCTACCACCCTCAAGTTGAAAATCTGCCGCCAAGCATCTAACGGTGTGTTCCGGCAGCCTCACTTGAGAGCCAGTTCCATTCCAGGCAAGGTGTGCTTTACCATCTTCGACCACACCGTCACTTAACATCAGGCGAGCTGTGGTCAAACACCTAGCCTGTCAGTCATAAAAATAAAAAAAGGTGTGTGGTCAAACACCTAGCCTGTCAGACATTATAAAAAACAGAGGTTTTCTTTGTGATGAAAACCTTAACAGAAGCGAATGCATAGCAAGCACTGATCTAGTATTATTAATATCTTAAAATCTTTAAAGTACCTACTGAATCTTTTTTTACTGTTGACAGACTGGGTATTTGACCACCGGGTGTAAAATGAAATCAAAGACTGTATAGCATGACATACATTTAATTTAAATGGTTGACAAGCTAGGTGTTTGTCCACAGCTCATCTGATGTTAAGTGACTGTGTGGTGGAAGACGGTAAAGCACACCTAACCCGAAATAATAATATTTTAATTTATTTCAGCAAAAACTTCTTGCTGAGTGGACCCTGAATCTTACACTAGTCCGAGATTCAGTGATTCCCACTTTTTAGAGTTTTATGTCTATCTGAGTAAAATCTCTATGTTTGTGTGTATTTGTATGTGTGTGTGTGAGTGGGTGAATGTAAAATCATTTTTTTGTTTCCTCATATCCCCTAGAAACTTAAAGGTTGGGTAGTTTCAGTTTTTAGTGACTAAAATTTAATTAATTGAATTTAGGGGACTGATTCTCCGTGAGACGGTTGTAGTACTGTGCACTTCTCTGGAGGCAAACCAACAGACGAACAAGCAGGCCCCCTATAGCACATATAGAAATGGAACTGGCTCTCAAGGTGGAATACACCATTAGGTGTTTCGTGGTAGATTTTCAGCTTGACGTTAGTAGTTAGGCAGCCGAATACTAGAACGTACCCTACCTCCATCGCTCACTTTGTTTTCCTTCATCGGCAGTTCAACCTCATTGTAACCACTGAGCTATTGTTGCTACAAAATTGATTGTTTCCCCCCAGGCTGCACCTATTCGGGCGCGACTCGACGATCCGCCCCGGCTGGGTGACCCTCGGCCACGAGCTGACCAACTCCAACTTCAACGCGGAGCTGTACGCGTCTTACTTCGCGGAGGGACGCGAGAGCACCGGCTGTACCGACCGGATAGAGGCGCTCCGGCCCAAAAGCCCCCCTAACACTAGCAAGGGGACCCGGGCCAGGGGGAGGGGGGGATTCAGGGGAAGGGGCAGGGGCAGAGGCGCTATTTAAATATGCTGAACCTCAAAAAAACTTTTCCGAACGGTTTTTAAAGATTTCTTGATGACTCGTTTCTTTTTCGATCAAATGAATGAAGGATTTCGCGTATTTCCTTTAAAAACTCCGGCCAAACGCTTCGATGCAACAGAATTGGACCGCGATGAACATTTAATTTGAATTTTTAACCTTAACATCTTTGTTTTAGAGTTGTTATTTGATTGAGTTTACAGATTGCATGTAAGGCTGGCGTTATCCTTTGTTAATTTGATCGATTAGCATGTACAAGACTTCGTTCCTCTTGAGAAGATTGTAGCGTTGGCTTTTTGCCAACGATCAAGTATTTTATCATATTGTCAATCAAGTAAAGCAAGTCACGGCCAAGCCCAAGTCATGCTCCAGATAAGACTACCTGAGGCTTTCAAGGAGTTGCTGATTACATTTCAGCTTCCATGTCAGTTACAGCTCGAGTCTAATAGTTTTGCATATAAGTATTTTTTAATTTTTTTTATTTTGGCTACGTCGCAGAAAACGAAACAATGTTCTAAGTTAGTTATGTTTGTGCGCGAGGAAAGATCGTGTTCACAGTGTACTAGGGCAGGAGTCGGCCGCATACGGCTCGCGAGCCGCATGCAGCTCTTTTAATGTAAAGGAACGGCTCTTGTTCACAGTGTACTAGGACAGGAGTGGGCAAGCCGCGGTTCGCGAGCCGCATGCGGCTCTTTTAATGTAAAGTAACGGCTCTTGTTCACAGTGTACTAGGGCAGGAGTCGGCCGCATGCAGCTCTTTTAATGTAAAGTAACGGCTCTTGTTCACAGTGTACTAGGGCAGGTGTCGGCAACCCGCGGCTCGCGAGCCGTATGCGGCTCTTTTAATGTAAAATAACGGCTCTTGTTCACAGTGTATTATTCTAGCTAAAATACTTTAGTTTCTTACTTCTTAGTAGTTTGCACTTTTGGCTCGCTTGACAATTCGTCGCATTATTCTTCACATATGTTCACTTTAGTTCGTTTTGTCCTAAAAACATTAGTGTGTACTATAATATTAAAACGATATTATTTGGTGGCTTTTTTTGTAAATTTTAACGTTTTGGCTCATCCATCTTAAAAGGTTGCCGACCCGTAGGGGGTTATTCCAGTCCCCCCAAGTTCCAATATTGACGTCATTAGTAAATATCCTTAGTTATACAGGCATGTTACTTTACTGAATAATTGGTTAGTATAAACAAGAAACTTCGTGAAGTGTAATTAATATAAATGTATATACTTATATATATGTATATGTACATAACAAAATTATATGGTCATAATTTCTGTACGTCAATTGAAATATTTTTCTCGTTTATTGTCGAATGAAGTACTTATGTATTCCTATAATTTTTTTAATGTTGTGTAAAAGTCTTTAATTGAATAGTTATATGTTTGAAATTAATACAGATATGGTTATATTCAAGTATTACGTAAGCATCAAAGGGGGGTCTTTGCTTTGCTTATTTTTGATGACAGGTGGGGGGGATCTGATTAGTGATGATTAAATATTTGTAATTAATTTTTCTTGTTATTAGCACACCTCGTTTTCTACTTGTCCTTGAATCTTCTCTATATTTAGGTTGCCTGGAAGATGGCCGCTAGAAACCAATGTTTACATAAGCATGGGAGAGAGTAGTAAAAGCTTACTATTGCTGACAATGGGGAGGGAGGTGTTAATAATTATTAAAATTCTGCTTACTTGAATAGCCTATCCAGCCAATTTTAGTCAAGATTTACAAATATCGCGCAGTCGACTCTCGAGTCTTCCTATAATATCTTATTTGAAGGAGTCAAGTAAATTCTCTATAGGAAAAACATTCCAGAGAAGCGTTTTTTAAATTTTAAAACTGGCTGTATACACAAATTTCAAATTATTTCATTTAATTACTTGACGGTCTATAATAATTTTTTAACTATAATTATGCAAATCGACGAAAATGTTTTTTTTCTCTCATACTCGTAGTAATTATACTTACCAATAAGTAGATATGTATTTTATGAATTCTTAATTTTACTTGTAACGACTATGGATCTGATGGGTCCGTAGAAAATAAAAACAACACAATTTATATACATCAATATATTTTATTTTACATTAGTTGTCTTTAAATCAACTCGACTTATCCGAAGTTCCTCAAAATATAAAAAAGACAAAACAAAAAATAAGACATATGAGATCTTTTAACTAAGATAAGAAAAATTTACATTTTTTTATTTAATTATTGTGGAACTAAGAACTTCTTACAATTTATTAAATGAAAACTATTTTTTTTTACTACGGAAAAGACTTTGTACCTGGTGCGCTTTGCACCGAAAATAAAATTTACCATTTTCTTCATACAGAATCAGATATACATAGATAACCCAAATAATATTAATTATACTGGCACCAAGAAATAAATTAGGCATCTGAAATATTCTGCTTCTGTTTATAAGAATAAAGCTTCATTCACTATAACATCAGGTCTCGAAGGACCATTATAAGTGGAATCTACACTGACATTGAAATTTGATCTTTATGTCGTGTCAGAAACGTTTATATTACTATAATAAGTTACAAAAACAAAGAGAGTTCCACGATTATCATTAGAAATTCAGTTATAAAGCAACACATTTCAGTGTCAGTTAATGATCTGACAAATCCCGATGATGTAAATCAAACCTTGTGCCGAGCGACACAAAATACAAAGTCTTTTCCGTTTAACAGAATCCAATTGACGATGATTCTTCGCACGTGTCAATAACTATATTACATGTTATCATTATACAAGGCATACATTCGTACAAGATGTTAACGCAGAACTCTTGGCTCGAAGGAAACTAGTTGGGAAAAGTTTATGTCGAAATCCACTGAGACTTTAAAATTATTAAATCAAAGACTACTTTGTTTTACCGGTTTTGTATGTATTCTAGACGTATCGGCAGTTTCGGAAACGGTTCAACATGTGCGAAATTAATCCGTATTTGAACATACCAAACGTAGAGTGGAAAAATGTACAGATTACGTCGTAGAAAAATATTTTGATGTTTCTGTCAAACACTTGAATTAATTTTGAAAGAATAACGAGATGTTTATATAAAGTTAGTCGATAAGTCACAAAAGTTCTGCGTCAACAAAATACAGTGACATCCTTCAAGTATATAAGATCACATTTTTTTTATAAGGCAAACAACAATCTTTAAAGCTAAACCTTTGATGAAGGGGGATAGGGAGCGAATAACCGATAACGAATTTTCCGTGCAAAATCAAAAACCAACATTCTGGAATGGGGTTCACTTTAATACTAACGACTTTATTTAAGGTCTGATAGCTAAGAAGTGCTGTCTCGTTTCTATTCACGATATTTCACATCGGAGAGATAGAGACAGCACTATAGCGAAGCTTACCAAACATTTTGGAAGGGTGTAAACCTGTTTTAATATTTTTTGGGGATAAAAAGTTAATGACTTAGTCCACTCCGTCGACACGGTCATACTAACACCTAAATATTTTGTACTTGATGTGATTGATACATACGCTTAATTTTACTTCGGACGCCAAATAGATTGTGATTCGCAAGCGCAATTTAGAAACAATCGAGCCAAAACGCAAATAAAATAAAAAAACCATTAATTTAGAATTTCACCAACCTTATTTCACAATGGAAGTTAAAGAGGCATCGAATTCGAAACATAATGAGCCAAAAATCTTAACAGATATCTACCATGAAATCGGAAGCGATACAATTAAAAAAAAATAATTATAACTAATTAAAAACAATGCATGACACTTAAAAGAAACCTTCTCGAAACTGGAAGCATTCGCGTGTCCCTAGCCATTAAACAAATTAATAAAGTTAAACGAAACAACACTTTTTTTATATTTTTTCCTTCCTTTACTCATCTCACATTCCGCTTCTATGACGTTAAAATACCTATCTAAACACGATCTAACCTAACTAAAGTAACCATTCCTTATTTACTATTCTATTCCTGCCATGGAGTCAATCCAACGTGTCATTAAACTTTTATGAAATCCACTAACGTTAATCTGGAGATTTACAAGCTCAGACGCATCGACATGTATTCCATCGAATCTCTTACAGATTAGATAAACTCCACGGATTACTTGATCATGGCTCAAATATCATGATATTATGTATAATTGACAGATTTAGAATACGCAGTTATAATTTTAACCGAGTCATATCGAATTGCTAAAAATAGCAACGAAATCCAGTTGTTTCATAGGTGCGAAGTACGCCACATCTACAAAGGTAATGCCAAAACTCATCACCCGTACGAAGTTCTGCGACATGGATTTACGGTTGCTGTTACTAAGAATAATCATCACAGATAATTTAACGGGATAGCAACAGAATTCGTTTTTGCTACAAATAATTGATAATTTGTAAATCGATCCACAATACTAGTACGGCATTATTGAGAATAAATCAATACTTTAAATGGTACGATAGAGTCATAATTTTGTTTATTACTAACAGGCTTGCGTTTGACCGCCAGCTCGCCTGATGTTAAGCGAAATTACCGTCTACGGTGGCACAAATTACCGGCACGCTCGTCCAGAAGATACCGATTCACTCGCGACTTGAAGGCACCCATATTGTATCAAACATAGAACGCCCACTCAGTCAGCAAATTCAATTGTTTAGCGAGCGGTTCGTACAATGAAGGTAGAATCGAATCGATCTGAAGCTCGACGATTTTCAAGGATTTGGAGCTTATTCCGAACAAGCAAGTCATTGCTGATGAGTGCATCTGCTATAATTACAACAAATACTATTTGATGACGTATATGCACATATTACTACAAAAATAAAATTAATATAGATGTTATAATTTAATCAATTTGAGCCACAAACGTCCGCTACGAAGCCGCTATATCACAATTACCTGGACTCCCCTAAACGCCATAGAACACATTTATAATATTAAAGTCCAACAATTTCATTTTGACTGCAAATAACGATGCAAATAACTTTTTTTTAACTTATGCGAGATTATTCACGTTTATTTATATCGGACACTCCGGACTATAGTTTCGATGGCCTTCTTCATGGAGACAAAGCTGAGTACAACGCGCACGCGGCCTCGTCTTACTTAGTACTGAAAGCAAGCAGGACTGTTACTGTCTGTTTGTTACCTTTTCTGATTTCACTATAATAAGGTGATTTTATAAATATATGCCCACGCGAGCAAAGCCTTAGGTACAAGCTAGTCGGTTCATAAATGACGTAGTCCGGATGTAACAAACATTGAAAGAAAAGAAAACTTATTAAGATTGGTTCTTTGAGTCAGTTAAAAAACAAAGCCATTATAAATCGCTTATAAGGTCAATTCAATTCTTGGTTTATGGCTTTTGTAAAAACGTTTCAAAACTATCGCAAGAATTTACACGGTACAGAGCCTCGCTGTTAGGTGAATTAAAATATAGTCTAAGGTCTGAATGTTTTCAAAGGGTTAGAATTTAATAGATCAATTGTAGCATACTTGAAATTTACAATAAATTCAACTAGCATCCACAAGGTCCATTGTACGAAATAAATATTTATTATTTCTATAAAATGACATTTATATTTATTTTAAATGCAGTCAAAGTAAAATTGCGGGATCCTACGCTCGTTTCAGATGTAAACCCTTTACATTAAGTTGAGTCAACTAGTTAGGAATATATTCGAGTCTTCTGATGTAATTACTCGTATTACCAAAAATTTGCAAGATTGTCTCAGTCGACAAATGCGAACGCGCGTGACGCACAGCGGTCCAACCAGAACTTCTTCCTTAACATACGAACATAAGTAAATAGCGAATTTAGATAAAGTAAGGAAGTATTTCTTGACGGAAGCAAAATCTTGACCCATTCACGAATGAATTAGCGTATCGTTGAAACTAGGCCACTGATTTAGTTTAGGATGTATATTGTGTTTAAAATAGTGTGTATTGTACACTTTATCAAGATTTTTCAGCTTCTTTTGGATTTCGTTTAAATCTGTAAACATCATAGAGATGCAAGACATATTTTTTCTAGAATTAGAAATGCTCCCTTATCTTATCTGAGTTCACGAATGTAGTCATTTAGCTCCCATCATTGATTCAAGACCAACTGGAAGAACAAGGACACGGTGGCAATTACACATTAAATTCGGGTACATTATTAACTGACAAGTTTTAGTTGACACCAGTGCACGTTACGCATGTTTCCCAGCTATGATTGTTACTATTTGGCAGCCTTATTATAGAACAAAATCAACACAACAATCTCAGTTACAAGTTTAAAAAAGTTTCTTTACCGCGCTTGGTCCCGCCAGGCGCGATCTATTGTCAAAATGATAAAAAAAAAATGATCAGGCAACAGTTGCGACAGCCCACTTAAATATTTAAAGAAAAAAAAACACAGATCTCTTATAACCACTAATTAATATAATAACAATAGTATTTACAATTAAGAAATAAAAGTTTTTCATACACCCGAGTTTTTGGAGCACGCAGTTTTTACTCGCTTCCTGCTGAACGAGACTAGTCTTGATTATTATTATTAGACTATTCTTGGTGATTTATTTAGAAAACCGTCCATATAACTCTAGCCTTAGGTTTCTACATATCGGGTTGGGTCACCAAGGACTTTCGTGTATAGAAGCCTTTATATGAAAAGTTAGACCTTTTTATCATTCGTTGAAAAAAATTCATCGTGAACTTTTCGTCTTCCAAATAGTCTAACTCCACTCAGCAGTAGCGAGAAAAGCACTCATTTGTACGAATGTATAAGAAATACATAATATAACTATCAACAACTCATTTCAAATCACAACTGATATAATCTATTTAATGCCGTTTTTAACCAAACACAAGGTGAATTTTACAAAGTATGACAACATCTTCATACAAATGAAGTTTGAATTCATCTAAACCGTATGCTACACTAGCTCACCAAGGTGACTTTCGTAACTTCTTACCGGTTAATGGTAAATTTTTTAATGCTGAAAAATCTGTAGCCATAGACTGCATAAATTTATTGAAAAAAAAACCCATGTTAGTCAAAAACAGCGAATAAAATTTACTAGCTTTACCATTCACATGGTAAGAAATTTTAAAACTCACTATAGTATATACAGTGTAGCATCCGCTTAACATGTTGGTAATACGCTGTGTATAAGGTCATTATGATCTTTGGAAAAGTTGTTCCCACATTTCCATCCGTATGGTTTAAGAAACAAGGCATCAATTCGGTTATCCGCCTGAACTTCACCAAACACTACAATAGTGTCATCTCTTTCGCACGTTACGTTTATCTGCCAAAGACCAGCCTTTGAAATCGGCTTTTACCAATTTATGAATGCAATTTAAACCATAACACCCTAGCTATAAAATCGTGATACTCTTTTAGTCGATTATATTCAATTGCAATTTAAATTTTATAAAAGAGCGAAAGCTCAGGTCTCCGGAGACTTTCAACAAATCGTTATAAAATAACAAATCTATACTTTTTTGGAAGTTTTATACTTACTCGTGTGCAACAGTGAGATTTTAAACGACAAATTACTCTGCAGGCAAATTAAAAAATCCAATTTTTTTTTTTTTCGTTTTTGGCTTAGTGCCTGTATTTTGGACAAATTTTGTCATCAACATTGACAGCCCTGTTGGCTCATTGGTATCTACTGTAGGGCGTGGGTTCGATTCCCACCCAGGACAAACATTTTGTAGTACATATAAACAAAATGTGTGTTCTGTGTGTATCATAAGTATTTAAAAAAAAAGTAAATATATCAGTTATCTGATTCTCATAGTACACGTTTTGCTTAGTTTGGGGTCAGATGGCGTTGCGTAATCTATTTTTTTTTATTAAAACTCAGTAAATTAGAATTTATTTTCATTAAACAACTAATTTTGCTGGTGTAAATATGTCTTGGCCTGATTCTAAAAGCACCATCCACTCAATGGTGACATTACATCCATTAATATTATTTTGCTTTAGTGAAAAAATCGGCCATGTGCAAGTTGTTAGAGTCGTACACTGTATCATAATGCAATATAACGTCTCGAATAAATATCATCATCAGCCTATCGAAGTCCACTGCTGGACACAGGCCACTCCCAAGACACTCAGCCTGAAGTCGATTAGAGGAGAAGCAGAGTCCGTCGTCCAAAATCTCACGGAAAGCACAGCTCGCCTAAAACATTAGAAACATGAAGGGCAGCTACTGAGATCGTTCATAAAAATATACAAAACCACTGTCCGCCCGTGGACTTAGTCAATACGCTGGTGGGAAATACTGCCTCGCTCTGTCGGCAATGTAGTTCTTTAACAAACATTATAAAAATATACAAAACATCTAAATGGATTCAGAGATGGTGCCAAACTGTAACGTTTACGGTGTTTGACCGCAGCTTATCTGATGTCAAGAGCTTAGGCTGTCTCGCTTGCACATATATTGCACTTATAAATAGAGTAAGAAATCATATGTATCTATATATACTCTATCACAGTATCTCAAATATTATAAAGATATTTTTTATGGAGATCCGATAAAGTACAAAATAAGTCTTTTTTTTATCGTCCTTTTCTGTTATATTTTAAGTTAGCAAAAGAACAATTTCTATAAAATAATCGTAACATTTATAATATCAAGAAGCAATACATAAACATTTCAAGAATGCTCACAAAAAAAAACGAGTTCTTTCAAAATGTGTGAACGAGACAACTGGACGCGGCAAATGACCTTGTGTGACGGTGTGATCGAAGAAGCACACCTAGCTTGGAATGGAAACTACTCTTGAATGAAACTGCCTAAACACACTGTTAGGTGTTTGGCAGCAGAATGTCAACTTGAGGTAGGTAACCATCTCAAGTAGGTACGAGAATGCATCATGTTACCTAGACAGGTTGTTTTTCACCAGCATCTCAAGCTCATTGTTGACGTTTGGAACCCAGTGGGGACCAATTAGGACACGCTAACCACTGAGCTATCATCTCAACAAAACATTCTAGAACGTTCGACGATTGTTCCACGCTACTGACGTAGATACAGTTCCCGTAACAGTAAAAATAAGAGCACCATCTAGAAATTAATAATCCTTATTTATAATACCTTTTTAACATTTTCTCAAATCAAATTCAGACACACCGACTACTATATCGTTTCAAGGGTGGCATTTCGTTCGATGAACCTTCCGAATCGATTCACAGAACTGAACGCCGTCTTAATAAAAACTTCACATTGAATACTAAGAAATAGGTATGTACACCAAATGAATACGGCATATCAATAATCACATCCTTTTTCCAAACTATCCAAACAAGTCTCGTTACAAATCCGAATACATAGAGTCCTGACTAATCGATTTAATCGATCCACTATCGTCACTGGCCGGCACATAACTAGGCGATTTTTAACAACTACCGGAAAAATTTCACATCATTATTTGAATTCGATTCACATTATGAAAAAAAATATTATGGCAATACAACTGACTAACGAATGTACTGACAAAAGTTTAAAAAACACGATTCTAGTTTGCAGCTTTCAGTAAAAAATAAACTTGTATAAAACCTGTTCTAAGCTCAACGATGGTACAGTGTACCTCGTATAAATAAAAAAGGCCAGTCCCCCGCGGAGAAACCACCGACGACTCACTAAAAAGTCACAGCCTGAGTATTTCAATGATTCTTCGTACACGGCGCAATTAATCGGAAACTGGTTACAAACGTGTTACAAATAAAAAATAAGGCTTTACATTAAAAATTACATCACAAAATTAGGATCCGCTTCGGGGATGTCTTCGAACGCACGTAATGATAGGTTCAACTAACATCCACAGCAGATATTAAAAAATACGAGTCGAATTACTTCTTTAACAATCAACCATATATCCGGCCAGGCATTGAAGCCTCCATAAAAAAAGATCTCCGGATAACAAACGGGCTACCACTGAGCCAGAGGTCGTTGAAAACTACTGCTGTGACATTCCAGCGACTCGTCGGCGACCTAAGTTTGAAACTAGTTCGTTTCCAGTTCCCCCCGCGGAAGACTGGCCCAAAGTTGACACTAAAAATACACAATGTACTTATCAGTCATAAGAATTACGTAATTTTATAGCATTACACAGACGAGAACATACCTTGTGACCATGACATATCCGTCCAAATACAAGTATAAAGAGAAATAAGAAAACACGTCATCGCGTTTAGTACCAAGATTGTTTTATATCGTCCTATTAGTCCATTCAGCACTTATATATCACAAAAAGTTCCTCAATCGAACCGTATCGAGTCCCGACCGCGGGGATGGCACTACCCGCATATTTATTTCACCTACGCATTAGACACATAACACTACAATTTCGTAACGTCACTAAGTTTCTTAGGGTACCGTGTTAAGAGAAAACCTTCGCCACTGGTGGGATTAAAGCGGGGTCTATTTATATAGAAGTGTAGACCGGCCACCTCACAAGTATGTGGATTCACCTGAAATGGAAGAAACCCGTGTTAGCTACTAACACGACATACGCCACTAATTTATAAAACATGTTTCAATTTTTGGTACATCTCCCGATTCAATTCAAACTAGTATACCTAATGAACGTATTATACAAGGTGTAGTTACGTTATTGATTCAAAGAAATCATTTTTATTGAAACAAATGCAATATTTTTTTTTTACCAATCTACACATTTAATATATGCCATTGACAAAATCAATTTGTTGGACATAATTCTACGACAAATACTTTTTTGTCGTAAAATTGAGACATTAAAGTCTATAAGAATATTTTCATTAACAAAATTACAGACAATTTAAAACCGTATTCTATGAAATATAAGTTAACCTTCATCGTATACCAAAAATTCAAACAATCTAAAAACATTTTTTCTAAACGCTTTCATCTACAAAGTGCATGCGAATACAAAAATCAAGATAAGTTTTTAATAATAACCGACTATATAACCACCTAGAGAGAGAGTGAGAGAATGTATCTCCCTCTCTCTTTCTGTCGTTGGTCACGTCTGTCATTATTAAAGCGTTTAGAAAACTTGTTAATGGCATGTGTTGTGCTCAGACTGAGTGCCAAGCGAGCAATGTATAGCAATGACATGTTAGAAACGTAAATGAAAGTGGTTTATCCACTATACGGTATTCAGTGGCCAGTATTCAGGATGACGGTATTCATTTGCTTGTACATCACCTTTCTTTTCATTCAGCGTGTAGCCCTAAATACCGTGTAGTGTGAGACCATTTAAAGGGTGGTTTTAGTTAAAATTAAAAACATATTTACACAGAACACAATCCACACACAAACGGGACAAGAAACATGGGAAAATTAAAATGACGGTAGAGAAATTCAGTAACGTAGATATTGGTACGTATTATATTACGGCCAGTAAAAGTGTAGAGCTGCGTTCAGAACGTCTAGTCACCGCCATATGGAATGGAAAAAAACCGGTACTAAGAATCTTCCTATTTTTTTGAAGCCAGTTAATAATTAATAGCTTCACATATAAAATATAAACAAATAAAATTTAAAGATAACGAGACTAAATTTTAAAACAATAAAACAAGTTTTAAAAGTTCTTATTTCCAATGATTGATTTACTTAGATAAATCTTCAAACGAAAGTTCGGAAGATCGTAGTTATATGTCAGTTACAGTAATATGGCTGTAGTTATATGTCAGTTACAGTAATAAGGCTGTAGTTATATGTCAGTTACAGTAATACGTCTATAGTTATATGTAAGTTACAGTAATACGTCTATAGTTATATGTCAGTTACATTAATACGGTTGTAGTTATATGTCAGTTACAATAATAAGGTTGTAGTTATATGTCAGTTACAGTAATAAGGCTGTAGTTATATGTCAGTTAAAGTAATAAGGCTGTAGTTATATGTCAGTTACAATAATACGGCTGTAGTTACATATCAGTTACAGTGATTATGGAGGTTCTGAATGTCGTTAAGCGAAGTCTGCATGTTTAGCTGCAATCTGGTTGTAGGTATGTAGATTCTGAACGCGCCCAAGTTAATCCTTTAGTTATTGAATTTCGCTCAATACCGTTTATAAAGGAATAATAGTTAGTACATAACAAAAACACAGTACATGTAAGTGGTAACTAAAAGAAAGAAATTACAATATTGATATATCAAATTGATTTTTTAAATTATAAAACAATCGATATATAGATGTTGCAACAGATAAAAAAGAATGCACACTGCTGTTGTATTGAAGCTGTAAAAACAAAATTAGTAATAAAAAAATGCTTAAATTCACTGATGTTACTTTCTCTAACATTTCATATAACGATTATTCTGTATAGACTAACATCAGTGAATTTGGACACACAATAAACAAAGGACGGCACAACAAAAATATAGCTATCTCTGCTTTAAGATGATATAATTTCAGCTTTAAAATCAAGATCCTAAATGTGTGAGGGAGATGCGATGAGTAATGGGACAGAGACAAGCGGATGAACGAAACGAGACGCTAGATCAAGCGGTTTTAATAACGAAGCCGAGCTTTAAGTTACGTGCTTAAAAAAAAAACTAATCGATGATGCAGTTTTCCTTTCTAAAAAAAATTAAGTTTCTAACAAGGTTTCTTAGTTTTTTTTTAATATTAATTGTCATTTACATTTTTAAATGGACGACGTTTAAGATTTTGTGGCTTAAAATTCTTTCATGATTGACAAGTTAGATGCTCAACAACAATGTTTAACAATTAATTTAGATGAATTTTTGGCCTTATTTGAGCAGCTCTAGTAGTGTTGTTTTAGCATCTTAACCTCGTGATCTTTTGGCTAATTTGGTTTTCTAGTTTTAGGGTCCCGTATCTCAAAAGGAAAAAAAGAAAACCTTATAGGATTCGTAACTTTTAAACTTTGTTGTTCGTGTTCGTGAGTGCCAAATTTCATCATTTCAGACAGCTGTCAAAATCAAATAAATCGAAACCTAGACTCATGAAATTTGGCAAGAAGCAAGGTTACAGCAAGAATAAAAAAAATCGGATATTATTCATTCTAATTAATTTTCATATGCGATTAAACTTATATTTGCAGTAGACGATATGACCGTGACGTCTACCAATGTAAGGGAGATTTTTATTTTAGACGCGGTAAAATTGACAAAGTGAATGCGGCTTTGTTTTATAAAATTTAAGGATTACACCAAAGAAGCCACTCCTTAATCCTTGCTTGTATTTTTAATACATGTTATTATAATTTTTATGACACGGTAGTTGGTATGTTTTGTTGTGAAGGTGAAACTGCATTATCGAGTTGTAGCTGAAGTCATGGTATAGTTACGTGTGGGGCGAATGGTCGGGAGACAGCTGACGGTACAGTCCCACGCGATCGCACACCGCTCCTACGCATCAAAATCACTTTACAAGGTCGCGTCGCTGAATAACCACCATAGTGCACAGGGGCCGTACCGTGAACCCTTCTTGTCGTGCAAGTCAAACCAGGGATCGGCAACCTTTTGACAGGCAGGGGCCACAAGGAGGTAAAATAAAGTAAATGCGGGCCTCAGTTGCAATGATAACCCTAGAAGCTTAATATACCTACGTACAATTGGTCCATATCCCACAGAATAGACAGAAAAAAAAAATGCTATTGAAAATTGTTTATTTTAACAATTTTCAATAGCATTTTCGGGCGACATAATTCTTATACTTGTAATGTTTTCTATTTAGAATCTATAATATTTAGGATATTTATGACCAAGTTACAAAACAATCACGGGCCGCAAGTAGGATTTCCGCGGGCCGCATGTTGCCGACCGCTGAGTTTAAACGATCACAAAAACGCTACGCATTTTGTTCAAAGGTTAGCAGTCTCGTAACTTTTTTTAAATGTAAATGTTATGAGACGAACGAAATTCATTTCCATTACAGCGATACACAGAACTTGTGAGTGGTGAAACACAAAGTCCAGGGCATCGCTGCTTTAGCGCTCATTACTTTAAGACATTCGATGGTTAATCTCAACAGCCCTGTTATTTCGCTAACTGCTGTATCCTTCAAACCGGAATACAGTAATGTTTACACACTACTGCTTGGCGGCCGAATATCTGGTACTGCGGTGGTACACGATCTCCTGTCAAGGAGATCTACCACCACGGTTAACTTGAAAATCTAAAGCTCACGGTACGGCCCCAGATTATATAAAAATATACAGAATAATGTTGCGTAAAAAAGTTGAAGACTCCCTATTTTTACAATTTCGCTTGGTATACCGAACTACATGCACACAAATGCCTTCACATGGGTTTAGTTAGCATACGACAAGTGAAACCTGTAGGACCAAAGAATCTCCACCCATTTTCTACGCAACATTGTATCTGTACTATTTTATTTAATCTGTGTCATTTAATTTTTTATTGACGTATACAATTTTCTATATCCATTTAAGGTCTATAATGTCGCGCGCCACTATCTGCCGATTTCAGAAATCGTCTAAGACGACGGTACTCAAAATGGTATATATCGACCCCCAGGGGTCCACGTGAGATATTAAATAATTTAAAAAACCCCTACGCAGTTAACCAAACATAGCTACAAACCACGTCAAGTAAACTTGGCCGTCAAATGAAAAAAAAAACCGCATCTAAATCGGTCCATCCGTTTGAGAGCTACGATGCCACAGACAGACACACACATACAGACAGACATCGACGTCAAACTTATAACACCCCTCTTTTTGCGGTACGTAAGATGTAAATAGTGGATCTAATTTAAACAGGTTGTGACTTTAATTTTACTTTTCATTGATGGAATAAACCATATGACACAGATGAATTGTTGCTTAGAAAATGTTACAAACAGATCAAGACGATTGTACCGATTGTTGTTGATTGTATTGTTGATCATAGGTTCATAAACAAACCTAAATAAGTTAACAATCTTATAATTTTAGTAGCTATTATATCTATATCTTTAAACGAGCAATTCTTGTATATATGTATATATATAATCAGAATCTCGGAAATGGCTCTAACGTCTTTCATGAAATTTAGTATGCAGAGGGTTTCGGGGGTGATAAATCGATCTAGCTAGGTTTCATTTTTTATCCGTGTTTTCAGCCGAGCAAAGCTCGGTCATCCAGGTACTTATTATTTAAAAAAGCTAATGCCACTCGGTATGATATAAGGATTCTAACGTTTCCTCCAATTCAAATCTGTTGAGGCATTAAAAGTTAAGCTTTAATTAAAACAAATTCACAAACAATTTCAAAGTTGTTTGTCGTGTAAAAAAAAGCCTGAGTTTAGTATGTAAATGATAGTAGTGTTTATGAAAAATAAGACAGTAGCGCTTAGATAGAGCTAAGTGGCAACTACTCTTTTGCAATCTTTCTACCAATTACGTACTGCATGAGTGACGTAAAATCGAAATAGACTTGCAAAATTTTGATAAGATCGAATCTACAATAGTAAAAGTTACTTTCGAACAAACATACATACAAATGGAGTCTTCAAAACCATATTTATATAGGTATTTTTTTTGTACATAACTTCTTTTTTTTTTAACCCCGTGCGTCTTCATATGTTAGCGCTGCGGTAAAATCCCCAGCACAATTGCTGGCCTTTTTCATTTTTGATGTACTAGAAACTGCAGCGGTAATCCTCTTACTGTTGTTTAAAATTTGTTGTGTGTGCTAGTTTAAATCTTTTTATTCTAGTGTGTTATATGTAGTTTTATTCGTTGTATCTAGTCTTATAAAAAAAATATGTTTCTTTCTCTATTTACCCCTTCTGCACAATTTTGTTTAAATTTGACAGTAAGTTGTTGTGACACAAAGTTCATTCCAAACATATAGTGTTAAAGACAGTTCAAAGCTTAGAACATAAATTGTATTAGTAATATGTAACTTTGGCGTTATCAAAAAAAAAAAATTGTATTGCCGTTTAAAGCTTCGATAAATTGATTTTTATAATACGTTTGATATATTCTTAAAAATTGTGCTTCCAAATAAATAGCTAGAAATTTTGTGTTTATCTCTATCAAAGTACATTGGGGCCATTCAAGTATTACGTAAGCACAAAAGGGGGTGGGACGGTCTTTAATTTGCTTATTTTTGATGACATGGAGGATGGAGTGGACGTGATGGTGCCGGCGTAAGAATAGTACCCCACCCCCTCTACCCGTGGTTGTCGTAAGAGTCGGCTAAGGGCTGTAATCCGGAAGATGGGCAGCAGCGTCTTCCTTGAACAATCACACCTAACTGCGCTCGCCAACCCGCCTGCCAAGCGTGGCGAGTATTGGCAAAACCACCCCAGGAGGAGGCCTATATCCAGCAGTGGATGTCCTATGGCTGATGATGATGAGGATGGAGAGATCTGAATGGTGATAACGTTAGCAATGTCATATAGATTATGCTGATTGTTTATTTTATTGGTACACCACGTTTTCTACATGTTCTTGAATCCTCTAGATATATAGTTGCTTAGAATAGATAACATTTACTGAAAATACCGCTAGTTAAACCAATGCTTACATAAGCATAGAGGTGGGGAGTAATAACTTTGCTTACGCTGACAAGGGGAAGGAAGGGGTTAATAATTACCTAAAATCTGATTCCGTAATACTTGAATGGCCCATTTAATTTTATAAAGCAAGCAAGATAGGCTAAGCATTTGACCACATCTTACCTTTTTTGAGTAGCATTTTAGGATGGATTTCTTCTATCTTCTTCAAATAAATCATTCCTTTAGAATAAAAAAAAACTTGTTAAAACAAAAGTTTGTTTACTGATCGCGGTATTTGTTATTCAGCTCCGTTATCATATCGCAGTACATATTTTTAGTAAGAAACTATTTATACACACAAACATACTACCTGGACCGTTAAAAAACTATTCTTTGTATTACAGTGAACGTTATCTCGCTCTCACATGTCGGAGAGAGCGAGACAAAGTTTTGCTAAAGAAATTGCGCTAATGGTAAGAGCGTGGTGATGTTACCATAACCAGTTTGTGCAACAATATAGTACAAACAAACACAACATAATAAACGGTGATCAATAGACTAAGCAAGTTTGCTTTATAAGTAATTGTTTTATTTTTTTTATTTTTAATGAAATTCAAATAGTAGAAAAATTTACGTATTGAATATTTTTTACAAGCAAATGCCGTACCGTGGAATAAGCGAAAAACAAAAAAAAATATGTAATTAAAATAGCCGTTTTTACATCAACTTGCGTAGTCTACTAGTAGTACGCGTAGGTGCCGATCCTTTCAATAATAAATCTGACAGCTCGAAAATTGTTCCCATCTCTTTCTCATATGTCGTAATGGATAGAGACGTTGACAAATTAACGAGTGGTTTAAAAGAATAGACATTATGTGATATATGATAGACAAAAAACAAATGCAGTGCGCAAAATCAGTGGCTTATGTTATCAGATTTCTTATTAATCAATTTTTAAACTTGCGCGACTTGAAGACAATTATGTTTATCACCGGGTCTTGATCGTGCACAAAATACTATGAAACCAGTTTTGTTTGTGTACCTCGACGTTTCGGCCATGTCACAAAAACCGTGGTTACCAGTTGAGTGGAGAACGAGGAGCGTCTCGATGAAACAAAACAAATTTCATAGTGTTTTGTGCGCGATTAGGACCCGGCGATTAACGTAATTAAAATATCAACCAAAATTGTAGGAGTTCTAGAAATACATTCGACTGTTGCCCCTGTATAAGTAGTTAATATTGGCCATAATTTCTCTAGTACCTATTTATATATAAATCCCTTGTGCAGATCTAACATTTAATTTGCTTTAATAAAAATTCGTTATCGGTTAAGCTACCAAAGACTCAATCTGCTAGTCGTAAGTATAAATTTTCGCATAACAATATTATAGATTTATAAACGAAAACTCATTCGAAGGAAGTAGAAATTGAGTCCGAAAACCTTTATCTGTTCTTCGAATTTAATTTCCGAATTATGTTTAATACAAAATAAATTTGGTCGAATAATGATTTGATTTTTATCAATATTCCCGATATTTTTGAACAAAGATTTTTTTTGTTTATTATTTCATTGACTTATTTGATCTTTTTTTAAAGACGCTTCTTTACTCTTACTGTTTCACTTATTAAATTCCACATTTTTGAAGATATCACAGAATCATTGAATTTGTATACCTAAAATGTGTCCTGCATACACTGTCATAAAATGTCAAAAAAATTTGACTTTATAAAGAATTTTTTGTTTTCGTTTAAATTACTTTTTCAGTGCAAAGTTTGCAAAATGTGCAAACGGGACAGCTATAGGTCCCTTCTTCAAGAAGACTTAATGTCAACGGTAGACTATTATAAACTTGTAGAACATTATAAAATCTTGAAAATGAACAGCAAGGATGACGAGGTTTGTCTTATAAAATAAATTTTAACCTCACCAAATTCAAGGTAAACCTTACCACAAGAAAATTTTGCAATTCATTCGTAATTAAATTCGTAGAAAAGATATAAGTATTTCAATAATATAAATAGAGATCAACGCGTAAACGACGAATGCCCGCCTCTTAAAATAAATATAACGATTAAAATAATTCGATAATATAATTTAAAATAACACATTTATAACTCCCTTAAGAACCCGTGTAATAAAATCTGATAATTAATAAGAACGGCACAAGAGAATAGTCCGAATATGTCATTGATTAAATATATATTTTTCACGGGTATGCGGAATATTCTTTAGATAAAAATTAATTTTATTTTCAATAATAAATATACGCAATGCGGATTTTAAGGGTATCGTAAAAATGATCGATCATAGCTACAAATTTGATAAGTATATTTGAGAAAAATCAATATTACAAAAATTCGTCACCGTATCAAAATGTCCACATTTTACAACGGAAGACGATTTAGTCAATTTCTTTTTTAAAAAATCCTAATTTCCACACCATCGGCGATTTTGATGGAACATTTAATAATTATATGACAACACTACCTAACGTTCACTTTGATTATCGAAAACCTACATCGTATCACTACTGATTAATCGTATAATCAAATTCCGTTTTATATTTTGCTCAAACTCAAATAGCAAGAAATCTTTCCAGTTTGAGCAGCGACAATCGAATATTATCGACGTCAAACGGAAGTTTAAATCACACGTTTACGATCATTCCGATCTAAATTGTATTCGATAAAAGTTTCTTATCGATACGATCAGTCCAATTCCTAAAAATAATTCGTATTCAAGACTCATCTTTCTTTTTTCTACTTTCGGAAAACTTTCCGCTGAATTCTCTCCACGACGCGCGCACGTCTCCCAACGACAATCTCGTCCTACTCACACCTTCCGATTTCTTACCATTAGTCGACATTTTATAAAAACCATCCGAAACTTCGGTCGTTTTACTTTCAGTGGTTAATTTGTAGTAAGAATCGGGGGTGTCGGTGGTCGCATCGGATGGTATAAAGAAGTCTGGCTTGCTATCCTTAGGTAATAGATAAGAATCGCTATCAGCGCTGTTCGTCAGATAGAAAGGATCTGAATCGGGAGCGGACAATCGGTAAAAGTGTAACGGTTCCGATTTGCATTCCTTCTGATAATCGATAGATTCATCGTCTGGCGTGGACACTGATAACGATCGACAACATCTATTGGCGCAATTGCATTTCGAGTCGCGATTCCATTCTGAAAACGGTGAATTCCTACTTAAATCCGTATCTACGCTGTCCTTAGTACAATGGCAGCACGAGTGTTTCGCATACTCAAGTTTGGTACTGCGAATATTATTTTTGGTGTAGTCGTTCTCGGTTGCGGGATAGTCGGCGGGTTGGCCCGGATAGTCGGCGGGTTCGCCCGGATAGTCGGCGGGTTCGCCTGTATAGTCGGCGGGTTCACAGTGACAACAGGGCGTTTCACCGCGCGCGGCGGGGTCGGCCAGGCGAGTGTACGGCACGTGCTCACCGGAGTCCCAGTGGCCGTCGGTCTCCGTGTCTTGCTCGGAACCCGACGAGGAGCTCGAGGACGGCGGGGAGGGCGCCGGGGCCGGGACGCCGCTGAACGTTGAACTCTCTGGCATCTTTTGAATTATTAGCTCCACCTGGAAGTGGTACGCGATGTACTTATTACTGAATATCTTCTATAACTAACTGAATATCTAGCCTTTTTTTAATTTTATGTAACAGTATGAGACGAACGTGAGATAACGCCTGTCCATGACCATTGCAGCGATACACAGAACTTTGAGTAGTATATAACAAAGTCCAGGGCATCGCTGTCTTGGCGCTCATTACTTTGAGACTAGATGGTTAGTCTCAACAGCCCTGTAATTTCGCTAGCTGCAGTACCCTTCAAACCGGAACACAGTTATGTTTACACTCTACTTCTTGGCGGCAGAATATCTGGTACTGCGGTAGCACCTACCTAGACGACCTCCTGCTAAGGAAATCTACCACAACTCACCTGATGTTAAGTGACGGTGTGGTCGAAGATAGTTAACACACCTAACCTGGAATGGAATTGGCTCCCAAGGCCGTCTGAATGCACTGTTAGGTGCTTAGCGACAGATTCTTCGAACACTTCGCCACCGGGTCTCAATTATTGAATAACCAAATAGGGAAGTACTTTAGAGCTTGTTTTATAAGAGCCGGTTGTTTGTCACCCAGCTCCTCCTAAACGGCTGGACCGATTTAGATGAAATTTTATGACAGTTCCCGGCAGTGACATGAGGCAGTACCTTGAAATCTTGGCTGTAATGCTTGTGCTGCTTGTCTTTGTGCGCGTCGTCTAACTGCCATTTGTTCAGGGTCAACTTGAACGTCTCTAGATTGGGACCTGGAATAAATATAAATGAAGATTTATTAAACAAGTAAAATTGTACAAAAAAAAAACCGACTTCATATGGATTTCTCATGGATACCATTGTCAGAACTGTTGTTTCAGATAAAAAAAGAATCATCAAAATCTATTCACCCAGTCAAAAGTTCTTAGGAATCAATAAAAAATACCAGTCGAATTAAGAACTTCCTTCTTTTTTGAAGTCGGTTAAAAATTTAAAATGAAAGTGATAAAAACTAAAAATAGGAAAACACATTATCGATTAAGAACTGAAGGTAAATTAAATTTGTTTCGTAAGGATGAAAACGGATACACCCAGTTACGTCACAATTATTTTAAAATACGTCAAATGTTACATTTTATACTTTACGATAGCATGTCAGACAAAATGTAAGATTTTTGTTTTATTTATGCGGGATTGCTCCGACTATACTTTCGGCCACATCCGGTGGCCTTCTTGATGGAGACAAAGCAGAGTACAACGCGCGCGCGGCCTTGACCGAAGCACGACGAGGACGCGCGCGCGTTGCATTGTCGGATTCTCCGATTTAATTACACGTAGGTAATAAGTGAACCAAAAATGTATCAAAATCACGTCAGTTTCCATAGTTAAATATAAAAGTTTTAAAATAAGAGTTTTATAATGCCCTAATTAGTATTAGTTCCAGTTATTAAATTCTAATAATTTTAGTTAAATCATCATCTTAGCCGTAGAACCTCCACTGTTGGCTTATTTGCTGGCCCATTGTCTTCCATAGACCGGTCGGAAGCGGCGCGTCCAGCGCGTTCCCGCGGTCTTTATTAGGTCATCTGTCCACCTTGCAGGTGGACGTCCTACACTACGCTTGCCGGTCCGTGGTCTCCACTCCAGAATTTTGCAGCGCCATCAGCCAACAGTTCTGCGTGCTATGTGCCCTGCCCACTGCCAATTCAACTTGCTAATTCGCTGGACTATATCAGTAACTTTAGTTCGTCTACGAATCTCATTTCCGACTCGATCTCGTAGGAAAACTCCGAGCATAGCCCTCTCCATAGCTTGTGCTACTTTGAGCTACCAAGAAGGCACGTGGTCAGAAAACACGTTTCAGCGCCAAAAGTCATTTCTGGTAACGCACACTGATCTAAGACTTTCGACTTGAGACACTGAGGTAATTCAGACGAGAAAACGCTGCGCAGTTTTCCGAACGCTGCCCAGCGGAGTTGGATTCAACGACTGACCTCTTTCTCCAGGTTAGACATAGTTACCTAGATAAATGTACGTGTCAACAACTTTAAAAACAGAGTTCCCAAGTGATAGATTGTGGTAACTTACTGTCGTGTAAAGGTGGTACCCTGCAAGCGCCGAGTTCGGCCGTCACGAAGAAAGTGTTGAACCAAAAGTGGAACAGCTTCTCCTTGCGCATCTTCATCTTGGGCTTGTTGTAGACGTCGACTCGCACGTCCCCGCACAGGGGCGTGCAGAGCGTCAGGCGCACTGACACGGAGTTAGCGGTGCGAGATACTTCCTGGCAGCCGGCCGGCGTCTGCAATTACAAGCGGTAATTTGTGGACTCGCAAAAACATTAAAACATGAAAGATGAATTTTATAAAACTGGTACGCATAAAAATTTGAGGGTTGCCCTCGATTTATCTGGGATCCCATACTCAGATGTCCTGAGGGATACTTAGGAAACATTTATACTCTGAGTGAACACATATTAGTGTAATACCTTAAAGGGCGGCTTGGCCTGCGTGATGGTGAGCTCGGGGCAGCAGGTGGCGGCGGGCAGCGCGGCGCCGGCGCCCGCGCACATCACCAGCTCGCGCACGTGCACCTTGCTCGGCGCATACCGCAGCCCCGACTGCAGCAGCGCCGCGTAGTACTCCACGTACCGCCGCTGCGACGGGATCGTCACACCTGGAACGTCACATACCACATTCGCATTACACCCACAGCTCACCTGATGTTAAGTGAAGGTGTGGTCGAAAATGGTAAGCACACCTAACCTGGAAAGGAACTGACTCTCAAGTGAGGCTGCTGGAATACACCGTTAGATGCTTGGCGGCAGATTTTCAATTCAAGGCTGGTAGCTAGCCAGCCGAGAACTAGAAAATATCATACCACCATGCTTTCCTCACGATGTTTTCCTTCACCGGCAGCTCAAGCTCTTTGTCGGGGTTTGAACCCACGCCCGTAGGTGTGTTGCTATTGTGTGTTACCACTGAGCTATCATCGCTATAAAACCTAGAGCATAAGACATATTCTATCAGTTATCTTGTTCCCATATTACAAGCTTTGCTTAGTTCGGGGCTAGATGGCACAGTGTGAAATGTCTTAAGGGTATTACACCCACGCTAATCTATCTGAAAGAACGCCAGAAATTTTTATCAAAATCGATCACGCCGTTTTGGAGTCCATAAGGAGCATACATATATACAGACACACACCGATTCTTATACATATAGATACACCTTTCACAATATCTACCAAAGCAAATGGCTTGGGGGTTAGTTATCAGAAAACATCGATTTACGTGTATATACCTAGATAGATAGTGGTAAACCTTTCACAATACCCACCAAGCCAAATGTCTTAGTACCACAAAAAAGTAACAAAAAGGCGTTAATTGTATTTCGCTCTTCGCTCACTAATCTGACGAAATCACTTTGGAGCCGTCGTTAACGTGAATGAGATTGTATAATTGTACTGACCCTTCTCGTCGTGGGTTCTCTTGGTTCCGTAGAATTTGAGCGCGTCGTCTGCCGTCTCCTTCTGGCCGCTGTACAACAAGTAGCAACACACCATCGTGCCTGAAATATCACCACCACAGATCTCAGAAACTAAAGGGTAGTGGTTTTGTACGTACATTACTTGCTAACTGGTGTGCGAACGAATAGTCAAACTCAGTTTTTTTTTATGTCTGACAGGCTGGGTTTTTGACCACAACTCACCTGATGTTAAGTGACGGTTTGGTCGAAGGTGGTAAAGCACACCTAGCCTGGAATGAAACTGGCTCTCAAGTGCGGCTGCCGGAACACACCGTTAGATGCTTAGCGGCAGATTTTCAACTTGAGGGTGGTAACTAGCCAGACGAGTACTAGAAAGTACCCTACCACCACGTTATGGTTTCATCACGATGTTTTCCTTCACCGGCAGCTCAAGCTCATTGTTGTGGTTTGAACCCACGCCCTTCGGCATGCGAACCGACCGCGCTAACCACTGAGCTATCATCGCTACAGTAATTTTGCTTATACTTATATGTTTCTAATGCGACACCAGGTTTCGTCTCAGCTCACGGGATCGGCAACTCTAAATCTCTATGGACACAACATAAACGTGAAAGATTATCTTAATAAGTCTTATCAATTTTTATTAGAATAAATACTGGACCATCCTACTTTCCCTCCTAAGGTTGCCTGGAAGAGATCGCTTTTAGCGGTCGTAAAGGTCGTAGACCTATAAGGTCGCCAGTTATTACACCAGTAACTAAGTCTATTTCTTCTGTATTGTATAATTTTTTTGTGTGTATAGTAAAGAGTTAATAAATCAATCAATGATACAGCCCCGACTTAAGCCCTAACGACTTTTTCACATTCCTCAAAATCAAGGATAAGTTGCGTGGTGAGCGGTTACAGACAAGCAGTGGTGGCCTTTAAAATGACCATTTCGTCGACTCCCATTTCAGCATATAAATCGATTTTTATCAGAATAAATAATATACATACAAATGTTTGTTCTGTGTCTGGATGTCTCGTACGTATTATACGTACATATCTATGTATTTACAACAACAAAAAAAATTATAAATGTTCTATCAGTTATCTGGATCTCATAGTACAAGCTTTACTTGGTTAACGGCTAGATGGCGCTGTTTAACAAAATGTGCTCCGATATTCATACATATACCTATATGAAACAAGGAAAGGTCGGCGGTGGAGTTACGTGGGCTAAGATAAGCTGATCGCATTTTTTTTATGGTGGACTTGCTATGTGTTTGACCACATCTACTTGATGTTAAGTGGCGGTGTGGTCGAAGATGGTTAACTCACCAAGCCTGGAATGGAACTAAACAAATTAAGATAAAATTTTAAATGCAGATAGCTTAAAGAATACGTAGCGACGCTTCCCAGAAAATTTGTCCACAAAAACGTTGACATTCGCAAAACCTAACACAAATTTACTTCCGGAAACGAAAGATATTTTTTTCCAATTACCCTGACAAAGCAATATAGTTGGTCGCAATAAAAAAAGTTATTAAAGGCCCTACAGTACAGTTTACGGGAAGGGCTAATTGCCCATTGATCTCTCCAACTGTCAATTGACTTCCGGTATTAAGAGGTATGAAAGGCCAGTCGGGCAATAAAAACTTTTTAATTACCTCGTTATCTATTTATACGGCCATTTGTAATGTATAATTTAGAGCATTTAGATGTTATTTTTATGGTGTGTAGAGATTGAGAACAGTTCAAAGCTGAGTCAATAAAATGGAATACGATTTGGCCCTATAATACATTCTTGATGCGTTAGCACTTCCTCGGATAAATGTCACAATTTTTAAAACAAAAAAGCAGACTTTATTCCACCAAGCCCAAACACGGCTTGGTTAATTTTTAATGTTTTGTCAGTTTTTTTTTTATGTATGACATGTTAGGTGTTTGACCACAGCTCACCATGTTAAATTATGGTGTGGTTAAAGAGAGTAAAGCACATCTAGCCTGGAATGGAACTGGCTCTAAAGTGAGGCTACCGAAACATACCGTTGGTGCTTTGCGGCAGATTTTCAACTTAAGTAGCTTAGCCAGGCGGTAGCTAGCCAGTCGAGTACTAGAAAATACCCTACCACCATGTTCTGGCTTTCTCAGGATGTTTTCCTTCGCGGGCAGTTTAACCGACCGCGCTAACGATTGAGCTATCATCGTAACAAATTAGGTAACATATATTGTGTGGAGGCTTCTTCTTGATCCATATTATGTAGCTCAAGTCACGTCTTGCTTTTGAATCAAATACAGTGAATTTCTTTCAAATTCCCTTCCGCGTTCCAAAGCTACAAGGCATCAAACGAACATTTCGAATCATTGAGAAAAGCATGAAATCAACGGAAATTTTGTAAAGGAACTTTATATCGCCAATGATATATCGTAAAAGGCGATATTGACGGTAGTTTTTTTTGCCAAATCTCCCGATCGCAACCCTATTTTTTACGCCCCTTCAGGGCTGCCCGCAAAAAAGGAAAGCGGTTTGAAAAGGACCTTTTTTAATTTACGAGTGCTATGTGAAAGCCGGCGCGGTGTAATGCGCCCAATTATGTGGTGTAAGGAACCTTCGCAATTACGCTTTTGGGCTGTTTCTTTTTCGGTCCGCGTCAATACGCTATACAGTCAACTCCCCAAGTTTCTATAGGCAATAAAATGCTACCTCGTGTAATTTGTAGCCTTAACCTTTGTTGGTTGGAACGTTTCGGGACCTATTATGCGATTATGTTAAATTTTATGTTCTCCGTCTGAGCATCAGTTTGGGTGAGAGATAATTTATTCTTTTCATGAAGTGTTTTGTCAATACGTTCAAAGGACCGGGTTTAAATACGGCCACTGAGTAGCAAACCTACAGAGGTCTGATACGCGCTGTTTACTCTTCTACAGAGAGACGTATGAGGCGATGTGTTTCGATAAGAACTAAAAGAAACCTAGGAATTACTAGACCACCCTGTTGGTAGCGTGTCTGGTTCAAGAGCTGTAGGACATGGGTTGGATTCCTACTAATGACATACATTTGTGTGGCAAGCATAAATGTTTCCCTTTTATCCATACTTTTATACTTTTTTGTTAATCCATACTTTTATACTTTTTTTTTTTGTAAATACGTACTTATAATACCTACAAAACATTCAGACACAGAACAAGCATTTATCGTCACATAAATGTTTGTTCTAGTGGGAATCGAACTCACACCCTACAGCTCTTGCAGTAGATATTCTACCAAGTGAGCCAACAGAGCAGTCCAAGTTCAGTCTGTATCCCAATAACGTAAGGCACCTGAATCGCTGATTATTCAGGACAAATCTTTGTCACGGATCTCTCGAGGTCTTGACGTGTTCTATCTCAATTTCCTTAGTTTTTTAATGGTTGACGAGCTAGGTATTTGACCACAGCTCACTTGATATTAAGTGACAGTTTGGTTGAAAATGGTGAAGCACATCTAGCTTGGAATAGAACTGGTTCTCGAGCGAGGCTGTCGGAACACACCGTAAGGTGCAGGTGCTGATTTCCAACTTGAGAGTGGTAGCTAGCCAGCCGAGTACTAGAAAATACTCTACCACGATGTTTTCCTTTACGGGCTTTGTAGAGGTTTGACCACGCCCTTCGGCGTATGAATTGACCGCGCTAACCACTGAGCTATAATCATGATAGCATTGCCTATGTTCTGTAAGAAGCGTCACAGGCTACCCTACATGCACTTTTACGCGATTTGTTTTTCTGTATAATTTCTCATCAGCGACAGAGGCGAGGATCACGGTAGGTGCTGACTGTATAGATTACGTCACAGTTTTGCAGACGCATGAATATGTACAGTTTACGACGATAAGACCGGTTCACAAGGGTAAGTTTGCTTTTGTCAATTCCGATACAAAGGAACGGGCCTGACATTGGCATTATGGAGCCTTTTGTAAGCAAGCAGGTCGTAAAGTCTGTGATTTTTAGCTACAGCCCCGACCAGACTAACCTTCATAAACACTATCATTAGTACTTTGACTCAGACAAATTTAGGTTACCTATTTACTTTGTTAGTCAGGTACGTAACTTGTCAAACCTATCGCCGACAGATCTTGGGCGACCTTTTAACACAGCATTTTGCGAATAAAGTATCGAAATGTTTCACAGATAAGAAAATAACGACTTATTTTATTACAAATAGGCTTGCGTTTGACCGCCAACTCATCTGATGTTAAGCGAAGATGCGGTCTACGGTGGAGCACGCTCGCCTAGAAGTAACAGATTCCCATCAGGGAACACCAACTCGGGCAGTGGATTCCATTGTTTAGCAGTTCGTACAATAATGGTAGATTCGAACCGTTTAGATCGTCGCATGATACCCCTTTTTTAATTAGACGAACGATACATTTTCCTAATTGTAAGCGATAACATCTGTCCATGACCATTGCAGCGATACACAGAACTTTGAGTAGCAAAACAATGTCCAGGGCATCGCTGCTTTGTAATTTCGCTAGCTGCAGTCCTTCAGACCGAAACACAAATGTTTACACACTACTGCTTAATAGCAGAATATCTGGTACTGCGGTGGTACATACCTAGACGACCTCCTGTTCAGGACATCTACCACCAAGTAAAATGTGTGCAAGTGAGGCATCATTAAGTAAATCTAAATTGTAATTGTAGCCCAGGGTGTACTGCACCAAATCCAAGACTAACTCTGTAACCACAAACCCATATTTACCTGTTCTCCCCTTGCCCGCCTTGCAATGCACGGCGGCTACATTCTTGGGGTCAGCGTTGAGCCACTCGTGGACATCCTCGCAGAAAGGTTGGATGATCTCGATCTCGGGAGGCATGTGGTCTTCGAACGCGTATCTCTTCACCTGGAAACCAAAAAGTGGCGCATGAGTAACGATTAATTGAACATGACTTTTAGTTTTTTATTTACTAGCGGCCCGCTTCAGCTAGCGAACCTCAAAAATAACAGTATTTCTCCACTATTTAATGGATGTTATTATACATATAAACCTTCCTCTTCAATCACTCTATCTATTTAAAAAAATCGCATCAAAATCCGTTGCGTTTTTTTATACTATGTAGTGATAGTGAAGTACCTGGATGAGCGAGCTTTGTTCGGCTGAAAACACGGATAAAACGACGTTTTCTATAAATGAAACCTAGCTAGATCGATTTATCGTCCCCGTAACCCCCTCAATATTAAATTTCATGAAATCGTTGGAGCCGATTCCGATATTCAGATTTTATATACCTATATTTACATATACTCGTACATATACAAGAATTGCTCGTTTAAAGGTATTATATAAATAATAATAATAATAGGCAATATAACTCTTTATTATTCACACCAATTACATACAATTATTACAACATAATCTTAACATTAATGGAACAATTGGTGGCCTTATCGCTAAGAGCGATCTCTTCCAGGCAACCTTAGTATGGAGAGGAGTTGAGGGCGGGGTGTCTTGACAAGAGTTAAAATGAAGTAAAAGCGTTTATTTATTATTATTATTATAGATAGATAGATTTATTGTGCACAACAAAAATAGATAAAACGTACAGAAAATTAAAAAAAACGCAGCCTTATCGCTAAAAGTTGCTTCCAGGCAACCAAGAATAGTAAATACGTTACAGCTTAAGAAAGATTATAAGACGGGAGATGTTGTAACACTTATTTTTCGTTGTTTATTATTATTTTATTCATGGTAGACGAGCTAGGTGTTTGACCACAGCTCACTGATTAACTGTTAAGTGACAGTGTGGTCGAAGATGGTAAAGCACACTAAGGCTGGAATGGAAGCCGATTACTAGAGAGTACCCTAACACCACGCTATGGTTTCCTCCCGATGTTTTCTATTACCGGCAGCTCAAGCTTATTGCTAGGATTTGAACCCACGCCCTTAAGTTTTGTAGCGACGATTTCTAGTTAGCACGGTTGGTTCAAACGACGACGAGCGCGGGTTAAAATAAAAACTGGACGTAGGTCTCGCCCAAGACACGCCACTAAGACCGATATTAGGTTTCTGGTTTTCAGTCACTGCCAGCTGTCGTATATATCGAGTCTCAAGACATCCAACACTACATTTGTCGATACGTAGTCTCCTCTCAAATTTACAATAAAATAACAAGGAAAATTTTAACAAAAAAAAAACCGACTTCGTTCGGTTATCTCATGGATGCCACAGTCAGAACTGGACCAAAAAAGAATTATTAAAATCGGTTCACGCAGTCGAAAGTCGTTGTTTACAGTTTTATATAACTTAATTGAATCTTCGGTTTTTCGTTTTCAGAACCCAGTCGAATTGAGTAGCTCCTCTTTTTTTGAAGTCGGTTAAAAAGTAAATAAATGTTATCACACATGTAAAACGAAGTCGTTGTTTACAGTTTTATATAACTTAATTGAATCTTCGGTTTTTCATTTTCAGTGACTGCCAGCTGTCTTACGTACATCGTCACTCTATAGTCTCAGGGCGTTCTATACTACGCTTGTCAATTCGCAGTCTCTCATCAGACTTACATCAAGAGTTTTTAAAAAAACATACTAAAACAGCGTCTATTTTTAAATTTTATAGTACTTAAATAATCCAACCTTCGGTTTTTCGTTTTCAGCCACTGCCAGCTGTCTTACGTACATCGTCACTTCATCGAGTCTCAGGGCATCCTACACTACGTTAGTCGATTTGCAGCCTCCCCTCAGACTCAAAAATAAACAAATACCCTACGTCTTAAAACGTCTCGTCTTATTATTTGTGTTTTGTATAATTATTGTTCTGTATAGTTGTACTATTTATCACAAAAACGTTTTGGCATAATACTGTGTTTTAATTTTTTTACTAAATAAATATACCAGCCGTAAATATCGTAAATATAAATAGATATAAGTAGGTATATGGCCGTGGTGGTGCCGGCGTAAGAATAGTACCCCACCCTCTCTGCCCGTGGTTGCCGTAAGAGTCGGCTAAGAGATGTAATCCGGAAGGGCAGCAGCGTCTTGAACAATCACACCTAACTGCGTTTGCCAACCCGCCTGCCAAACGTGGCGAGTATTGGCAAAACCCCCCCAGGAGGAGGTCTATGTCCAGCAGTGGACGTCCTATGGTTGATGATGTGATGTGAAATATACCAGAATTCAACTCGTTGCATCAATTTCGTACAATACATGCACATTACAATAAATTATTTTAATCAATTTAAAACAATGACCAATTATCATTAGTTACATAAACGCGTTTTTTTTTTAAATTCCGATTACCATTGATAAGGGGTCCGATATTGGTGTACAATTAACTCGTGTAACAGGAGATAATAACTCATTACCTACTCGATAGTCACTGTCTTTTGTGTTGCGAGAGAGATAGCGCGATTTCTGAGTTTAGGTTTGTGCGGTACATTCAACCAGAGCAAAAAAAAACTTAAGCGATTACATTACACCAATGTTATTAATGAAAAAGTTTGTATGTTTCCTTACAGCGTATTTATATGGAATGCAATTTAATTATTAACCGACTTAAAAAATAGGAGGATGTTCTCAATTGACAGCCCGTTAGCTCATTTAGTAAAAGTTCTGCTTCGAGAACTGAAGAGTGTGGGTTCGATTTTCACTCAGGACTAACATTTTTGTGACTAACATAATTGAACATTCTTGTTTGTTCTGTGCCTGGGTGTTCTGTATGTATTTACAAAAAAAATAAGTATTCTGTCAGCTGTCTGGTTCCCAGCTATGCTTAGTTTGGGTCCAGTTTAGTTAAATATTTATTATTATTATTGTAATTCGTCTGAATCTGTTTTTTATGTATGTACTTACTCGAAGACGCCTGAACCGATACGAGAAATTATTATTATTTTTGTTTGAAAGGTTAAGGTGATCTCATTGTACCATGTCAGGATTTGATGAAGCACGCGATGGAAGGTGCATCCTGAATGGACGCGCGGGTACTTCAAGGGCTATAAGGCGTGGGTTCGATGCCTACTCAGGACAAACATTTGTGTGACGAGCATATAAATGTTTATTCTGTGTTTGGGTGTTCTGTATGTATTATAACTATGTATTCTTGAAAAAAGTATTTTAATCTTCTATCAGCTATCTGGTTCCCATAGTACAGGTTTTGTTTAGTTTGGAGCTAGATGGCGCTGTGTGAAATGTCCTAAAATATCTATTTATTAAGACTGTCTAAAAAAAATGTTTTCAGGGTTAATGTATGTATAAATGCCTCAACAGCTTTGGATGTGTGGGGTTTTGTTAAAATCCTTAGAACATCCTGAGTGACACACTTTTTTTTTTAAACTGTTTATAAGTGTTGTTTTTAATTTTCTTAATTAGGCTTGTTTATTTATTATTATCATTGGCTATTTTTTATCTCGAAACACGCGGCTTAAACTGCGGTGCGCTAATTGCTTATAAATTCATCTTATGGTTTTTTGTAGTTACTCGTATAAGTTTAAACGAATTACAAGCGGAAATACACTAAAGATATAACTACAGAATACCATAGCTTGTATTCTACCAAACTGCAGACTTACATGCTTCTAAAAGCTTAAGTTAGAATATGCCGTACCTACGTGCCGTTGTGCAAAATGAAGTTGGCGGCTTGTTATATACAGCTAGTATATAATGTAGTATATATATATATATATATATATATATATACCACCTCCGTATCAGATATTCTGCTGCCAAGCTATAGTGAACAAACATTACTGTGTGTAAGTACTGCAGCTAGCGAAATTACAAGATTGTTGAGTCTAACCATCGACAAACAATGCACGCCGAAGCAGCGATGCCGTGGACATTTGTTACTCAAAGTTCTGACGGTACCCAGATGGTACATAGTAATTTGTTTATAAACCAAAATAACTAGTAAAAATCCATTAATTACTACTCAAAACTACTTTGAGTAATTAATTAATTTGTTATTTACTACTCAAAAACTTTAAGTAGTAATGAATTACTCAAAGTAATTTTGAGTAGTAATTAATTGGACGGATTTCTTCTTTTTTTTTTCTTTATTTCTTCTAGTTATTTTGGTTTAAAAAATAATTGAGTACCATCTGGGTACCATCATAACTTTGAGTAACAAATGTCCACAGCATCGCAGATTCGACGTGCATTGTTAACCGATGGTTAGTCTCAATAATTCTGTAATTACGCTAGCTGCAGTACTCAAACACAGTAATGTGTGTTAAAAAAAAAAAATACTGAGCTTAAAAAAACTACTGAGATACTGAGAGTTAAAAAAAATACTGAGCCGATTTTGATGAAAATACCAGTGGGAAAATATTTCAAATAAAAAAAAATGTTTCATATCGATCCAACAGTCGAGTAATGGACTAACATAATAAAAAAAATATTGTAATAATTCGAGAACTTCAATATACATAATCTATCTAAATATATATAACTCAAAGGTGACAGACTGACTGACTGACATAGTGATCTATCAACGCACAGCCCAAACCACTGGACGGATCGGGCTGAAATTTGGCATGCAGGTAGATGTTATGACGTAAGCATCCGCTAAGAAAGGATTTTGATTAATTCTACCCCCAAGGGGATAAAATAGGGGATGAAAGTTTGTATGAAACTTTGTCAATTTTAAACCGATCGGGCTGAGACTTTGCATGCATAAAGCTACTATGACGTAGGCATTTAGCGCGGGTGAAACCGCGGGGCACAGCTAGTTATATATAGCTGAGAGCCAGTTCCATTCCAGGCTAGGTGTGCTTTACCATCTTCGACCACACCGTCACTTAACATCAGATGAGTAGTGGTCAAACACCTAGGCTGTCAAGCATAAAAAAAAAAAAAAAAAAAATGTAATGGAACTGGCCCTCAAATCAAGCGGCCGAAACACACCGTTAGGTGCTTGACGGCAGATCTTCAACTTGAGGGTGGTAGCTAGCCAGCCAAGTACTAGAAAATACCCTACCACCATGCTATCGTTTCCTTATGATGTTTCCCTTCAACGGCAGCTCAAGCTTATTGTTAGGGTTGAACCCACGCCCTTTGGGGTGTGAACCGATCGCGCTAACCACTGAGCTATCATCGCTTCAAACTTTCATTGCTAAACTTTCAAAACTCAAATATTCAAACTTTTTAAAGTCTTTGGACTTGCTAGAAAATCCAAATTAGAAATGGGAATGTAGAGATGTACATTTGATTTTTACCAACGTAAAAGACATGTCATAGAAAAATGAAACTAATGAGCGTCTACTTTCCAAATAGAGACAATCAATATCCTACGATCAAAATAAATATGTTAACCAATATAATTATGTATTACATTCCAATACCATAAGACCAGGGCTGTCCAAAGTACGGTCTACATTTATGCGGCCCGCCACGTGCATAAGATATACAGCAAATAAAATAAAAATCGGCAAAATTAAATTTGATTTTATTGCATTCTAAAATAAACGATTGAGATATTTATTCATATGGCAATAAAGTTTACATTACTATTATTTGGGCAATTTCAGAACTAAGTATTTATATATGCGTTTTGTAGTGTGATTCAGAGGGAATGTTACGTCAGTTGCGCCAGCGCTTATGCGATTGGTCGATACTCATCGACTAATAGGATTATATATAGAAGTACATATATGTTTCAGCAAACGTAGCGTAGGACGCCCTAAGACATGTTGGTGTGACTATATACGAAAATGCAGTGACTGGAAGCAAAAAGCTGAAGATCGATCTAAGCGGCGTGCATTAAGACAGGCATATGTCCAGCAGTGGACTAAAGTGGGCTGATGAAGATAATGATGATGATGATTTGTTACCGTGGCCTCTAATTTATTCAGTCATTAACATTGGCCCGGACTCGTATCTGGTTTGGACAACCCTGCCATAGACTAATAGATGTAGATAGCGCCAGTTTTGGTATTCGGAGTGGCTAAACCGCGCCGATTCTTGGAATCATGAGCTGTTTTACTGGAATCTGACACAGCCGGTGCGGTGGTATGATAAGCGCTATCGGTGACTGATAGCGGGTCGGGGGGCCACCGGTGGCGCCATCTAGTCTGACGCTGGCTTTATTTTTACACTTCTATTATAAAACAAAATACGAGTTGGAGGTTTTTTGCGGGAATACGGGAAATTTTGGTACTTTTTATTTATAAAGTGTCGAATTACGTGCTTGGGTGTACGAGAGTTTATTGTTTTTTTTTTTTTGTAAAATACGAGTTGGAGGTTTTTTGCGGGAATACCGGAAATTTTGGTACTTTTTATTTATAAAGTGTCGAATTACGTGCTTGGGTGTACGAGAGTTTATTGTTTTTTTTTTTTTGTAAAATTAATGAGACGAACGGATCGCTCTCCTGATGGTAAGAGATAACGCAATCCATAACCATAATTGCAGTGATACACAGACTTTTTATTTACTTGGTGGTAGATCCAGAAGGTCGTTTAGGTAGGTACCACCGCAGTACCAGATATTCTGCCACCAAGCAGTAGTGTGTAAACAGATATTCTACCATATGAGCTAACATAACAGTTCAAAACACTCGCTATAGTCCAATGTAAGACAAAAGCAATGCAGACGCCTGATTCCAGAATGGACTATGGCGTCGTCTGTTTTTCCCGCGAAGCACAATTGTCTTCAAATGTCTTGTTTGTGTTTGTGTGTAAATGTGTTTTTTTTTTCTAGGTAAGCTTGCTACATCTTAGAGTACAACCTACTTAACGTACTAACTACTACTAACCTACTAACTCAAGCAGGACGTGAACTAACGCAAATCTATTTACTATTTAATTATGATTTGTGACATTTTATATTCCATGACATTCACAAAATGTAACAATTTTAAGTTTGTTGTTTGTGTTTGATATAAATAAGTGTACATTATTGTACCTATGTAAATAAATAAATTAAACCATATCTATTTTTAAATACTAAAGATGATACGCTAATAACTAAAGCGCTCAGTGATAACGCATTTCAAAAGAATGTAGGTTAACTCTAATACGGATTAGTAGCAGAACATATATCACGAAATCTTCGATTATTATAATCCGTGTTAGGCGATAAAGCGGATTCGCAGAGGCTCGGAGCTCACCGCCCTCCAGTCTACAGTGACTGCCTATATTTAGTCCGAACATCATTATCGGTGGCCGATAGCGTCGATCAGTTATTTCGATAACACCGCAGATGCTATCGGACATTTGACGACTAAATACTTGGTACTTTAACCTTTTTTCTTTCCACTGTTCGTTGTTTAGCCTACTATTCTAAATTATCATGATTATTTAAATTAGAGATCGATTAATCTTCTTACAACTCTATCTATACATGTGACGGTCAGGAAAATTATATATTTTAATAAATTTAAAGTGTTCTAGGTAAAGTGTTCGCCATGGTGGTGCCGGCGTAAGAATAGTACCCCACCCTCTCTACCCGTGGTTGCCGTAAGAGTCGGCTAAGCGATGTCATCCGGAAGATGGGCAGCAGCGTCTTCCTTGAACAATCACACCTAACTGCGCTCGCCAACCCGCCTGCCAAGCGTGGCGAGTATTGGCAAAACCCCTCCAGGAGGAGGCCTATGTCCAGTGGACGTCCTATGGCTGATGATATGATGTGTGATGTGTTCAAGGTATATATTAAATGTATTTCCGCTTAAAATAGTTAACTAACTTGACGATATTTTTTATATATCTATCCGAATGCATGCCGTTGATATCTATAGAGCTTGGCGTGATTTTGGTCTGCAACTGTCCCCGAGCCAGAGACAATACACCTTCACTGTTATCTTGGGAGTATGATTAGGATTTCGATCTCAGTGTTGAGTTGAACGTCAGAAATTTACAGTTTCCTTCAACAGACATACCGGGCATAAATGTTTAACTTTCTTTCAAAAATATGGAACATATAAGCTGCCCTAAACGATGCGTTTTGTAGCGATGATAGCTCAGTGGTTAGAGCGGTCGGTTCGCAAGCCGAAGGGCGTGGATTCGAACTCCAACAATAAGCTTGAGCTGCCGGTGAAGAAAAACATCGTGAGGAAACCATAGCATGGTGATTAGGTATTTTAACAGCCCTGTTGGCTCATTGGTAGAATATCTGCCTTAAGAGCTGTAGGGTGTGGGTTCGATTCCCACTTAGTACAAGCATTTTGTGGTAAAATAAAAATGTTTGTTTTGTGTCTGGGTGTTCTGTATGTATTATAAGTATGTATTTACAAAAAAAAAAAAGTATTTATGTATTCTATCAGTTATTTGACTGCCATAGTACAAGCTTTGCTTAGTTTGGGGTCAGATGGCGCTGTGTGTAATGTCCTACGATATTTATTTATTATTATTATATTTATTTATTTTCTAGTACTCGGCTGGGTAGCTACCCCCTTGAAGTTGAAGAACTGCCGTCAAGCATCTAACGGTGTGTTTCGCCTCACTAGAGAACCAGTTCCATTCCAGACGTGTTTACCATCTTAGACCACACCGTCACTTAAAATCAAGTGAGCTGTGGTCAAACACCTAGCATGTCAGCTATAAAAACAAAACTTAAAAGAGCAAACATAAACCTGGCAAATGGGACTATCCAAGTATGAAGTCGTTGGGGGTCTCAATACTCATACAACAGAGTAACATGGTATGACAGAACAGTCAAGTGGCGGCGTGCACTTCTATCCCATACAACAAAAACACATATTTGTGTATACGAGATAAATTAACATGTAAAACTCGTGGATTTGTGACGTCGACACCACCGACACGTGCCAGAACGTACCCACTCGGTTATAATGATACAGATGTCGGTACCAATTAATTATATTTCAGTGACGACGTGTAACACAGCGCGGACGTGGAATCGAGGCAGATGAAACGGAAACAAAACATAAAAATGTATGATGATGCTGAGATTCAATCATCATAAATTAGCCTATCCACTGAGCTTTTCGCAATACAAATATTTAATTGATAACACCAATGTCACAAGTCAAATTCCGTAATATCATTTCATATACATATCATATCATCAGCCATAGGACGTCCACTGCTGGACATAGGCCTCCTCCTGGGGAGGGGGTTTGTCAATACTCGCCACGCTTGGCAGGCGGGTTGGCGAGCGCAGTTAGGTATGATTGTTCAAGGAAGACGCTGCTGCACATCTTCCGTATTACATCCCTTAGCCGACTCTTACGGCAACCATGGGTAGAGAAGGTGAGGTACGATTCTTACGCCGGCACCACCACGGCACTACATCATACGACATTTCATATAGGTATATCATAAACTATTGCAGCGGTATGCAGAACTTTGAGTAGCGAAACAAAGTCCAGGGCATCGCTACTTTGGCTACTCGAAGTTCTCTGCAATGAATCGCTGCAATGGTCATGGACAGGTGATATCTCTTACCATCAAGAAAACGTCTCGTTCGTCTCATTACTTTCACATACAAAAAAAAAGTCTCAAAGTAATGAGCGCCAAAGCAGCGATACCCTAGCCTTTGTTTTGCTACTCAAAGTTCTCTGTATCGCTGCAATGGTCATGGATAGGTGTTACCTCTTACTATCAAGAAGGCGTCTCGTTTGTCTCATTACTTTCACATACAAAAAAAAAGTTCCAAAGTAATGAGCGCCAAAGCAGTGATACCCTATCCTTTGTATTACTACTCAAAATTACCTGTATCGCTGCAATGGTCATGGACAGGTGTTATATCTTACCATCAGGAGAACGTCTCGTTTGTCACATTACTTTTACATAAAAAAATTCGTCAGAAATTGCTGTTTACAGTGGGCATACGAGTCGACAATGGTAGGATATGTATAGAGCAAAGCTACCCGCATAGAGACGCTGACGCCCAAATTTTTGGCAAAATGTAATAAGGCAGAGTTCTTGCTGTATGTTTTAGTACAAGTTTTATGGATTATAGTTATTTGTATAGTGATAAAAGCTCAGTGATCATCGCGTTCGGATCGGACGCCGATGCGCGTGGGTTTACATCCTAACAATGAAAATGATTATGAAGGAAAACATCTTGAGGAAATCAGAGTATAGTGGTTAGAGTACTTTCTAGCGCTCGATTAGCTAGCTACTAAGTTAAAAATTGGCAGGAAAGAGACCAATGGTGTGTTCCGACAGCCTTGAAACAGCACTTGAAAATCAGTTCGTTAAGCGTGGAATGCGTTACCCGAGTGGGTGTTCCCTGATGGATACAATCTGGGTGTCTTCAAGTCGAGAGTGAATCGGTATGTTCTAGGCGAGCATGCTCCATCGTAGATCGCATCTTCACTTAACATCAGGTGAGCTATGGTAAAACACCTAACCTATCAACCATGTTATAGCGATGATAGTTCGGTGGTTTGTGTGGTTGGTTCACACGACGAAGGGCGTGGCTTCAACAACAATAAACTTGAGCTGCTGGTGAAAGAAACCAGAGCATAGTGGTTGGGTACTTTCTAGTATTCGGCTGGCTAGCTACCACTAACGGTGTGTTCCGGCAGCCTCACTTGAAAGCCAGAATCATTCCAAGCTAAGTGTGTTCACGAGGTTAGCTGTGGTCAAACACCTAGTCTGTCAACCTTATAAAAAATAATGTAAACATAAAACTGAGTCATTAAACAACTATTTATTAATTGAAAAGAATTGTATTAGAGTAGGTATTAGTCCTTAAAAGGTCAAATAGAAAATACTTTGGCATCTACGCTTGGCAGCAATTTCATTCTCTAGGTGACTTTTAGCGAAGGATGAAATGAAAGGCACTTCTAGTTTAGAGTATCTATATGTATAGTTACTAATTTATGAGATTTGAATAATTCATGTCACTGAAAAAAGTAAATGAAACACAAATTCATCATTATTAAAGAATTCATCAAACGTCATTTGTCACCTCTTTAACATATTTGCTGTATTTTTTAAAAGACGAAGTTTATAAATTAAATTCAAGCTGTAATACATAGGTACAATACCAACATTACATTATAAAAAACAGAATAACTTTTTAAATATTTTTTTTTCTTGTATTTTTTTGATTCGCTTTCTACGACTCATATAGCTTTATTGACACCGCAAAAATGACATTGTCCTTCTTATATGATATTTTGTTTTATAGAACTTTTGTCATTACTTGTGTGACGTTCGTTAGGTATATTTTTTTTTAGTTAACAATGTAGGTCTTTTACCACAGCTCACCTGATGTTAAATGACGGTGTGGTCGAAGATGGTAAAGCACACCTAGCCTGGAATAAAACTGGCTCTCAAGTGAGGCTACCGGAACACGCGGTTAGGTGCTTGGCGGCAGATTTTCAACTTGAGGATGTTAGCTAGCCTGCAGAGTACTAGAAAATACCACGCTATGGTTTACCGCCAGCTCAAGCTCATTGTTAGTGTTTGAACCCACGCCCTTCGGCGTGTGAACCGGCCGCGTTAACCACTGAGCTATTATCGCTACAAGGCAAGGATTACACAACGTGGTAGTCAATGCCAATATACACTGCATGGCATATATAGCACATGTCAAGATGGCACGGAAGACCACTCGTGTAATCAACTTAGGTATTATTATTTATGCAAATATATTTATATTCCGGTAAGTGTATTTAATTTTCCTCGTCGGTTACACGTGGATTATTATCAGTAGCGTCCCATTTCATTCCAACAATTACGTTCCACAATATGTTGTACTTTCAGCTATATACTTCTAAAGATAGAGTTCACAATGTCAATAATAAATTATTTCAATAACAAGATGTATTAAAGTAATAATAAGGGAGTTTTAGTGGGAACGCAGAAAAGTCGTGGGTTATGACGTCACTCACGAAGAATATCTTCATGAAAAATTTGGTCGGTTTCGCATAATGTCACTTTCGCAAAATATCATTTTCGCACAGAGATTATTTCTCAAAACGTCATTTTCGCAGAATGTCAAAACCAAGTTTTCACAAAACGAAATTTTTACAGAATGTCATTTATGCTATGTCAAAACCAAGTCGTGTCGCCGCATTGTATTATGATCTGAAACGTGTTTTTTTTCTTCCAAGTATTTATGTACGAAATGACGGTTTTTTTATTCATGTGTCGAATTACACCCGTGAGTGTGGGAAAGTTATATAATGTGGTAAACATAACGTGTTGCTTCTAAAAATCTATAAAGCTTGTAATAAGTCACTACTACTTTACTAGGGCATGACCGGACTTGACTAGGCTAGCATTTGACCGCCATCTCTCCTGATGTTAAGCGAAGATGTGGTCTATGGTGGAGCACGCTCGCCTAGAAGAAACCGATTCACTCGCGACTTGAAGGCACCCAGATTGTATCTATCGGGGAACACCCACTCGGGCAGCAAATTCCATTGTCTAGCGGTTCGTACAATGAAGGTTATTTGTATATATATTAATTGAAGAATAGAGCCGTTTAATTCGAGTATTTCGAGTATCTACTATAAAGCGGTGTCGCTTTTTAGAGCTCCTGGCTTTTCGATAGATTTAGTCTTAAAATATCGAAATAGCGATGATTATTATTTGTAGCGATAATGGCTTTGTGGTTAGCGCGGTCGGTTTGCATGCCGAAGAGCGTGGGTTCAATCCCTAACAATGAGCTGCCGGTGAAGGAAAACATCGTGAGGAAACCATAGCGTGGTGGTAGGGTACTTTCTAGTACTCGGCTGGCTAGCTACCACCCTCAAGTTGAAAATCTGCCGCCAAGCATCTAACGATGTGTTCCGTTCACTTGAGAGCCAGTTCCATTCCAGGCTGGGTGTGCTTTACCATCTTCCACCACGCCGTCATTAAACATCAGGTGAGCTGTGGTCAAAACATTTAGCCTAGCAACAATAAAATAAACCTTTAAGGCTAAAACATCGATATTCACATAGTTGCTAAACCAGAGCATTTGATATCAGTGAAAATACCTGTAAATATTGATGAAGACAATAATGTTGCCATATAGAAAATAACCCAATCGGAAATATACAGTTGTTTATTGTAATGATTTTCTAAGTCCGCAGATTTTAATTTTTATGCGTAAGTTATGATAATTAATTTAGTATAATAAAGCTGTGATCATGGCAATATTTCGACTTTAAATGCAAACGTGTGAAAAAGTGGAGCAACGGGAGATTTTTTCGCAAATTGTCATGAAATATTTAATTTGAGATTGGTTAAAGTAGTTCCGCAATAATCCTACGAGAAAGTCGTGCTATTCTACTAGATATATTTATCTATCCTAATCTTTTGATTATGTCAAAACGCGACTTCACCATAATAAAATGCTAAAGAGAAAGGCTTATAATCGTGATGAAAATTTGAGTACTTATGTTTTTTTTTAAATGATAAACAACCAGCCCTGTTGGCTCATTGGGAGTATGTCTGCCTGAGCTGTAGGGCGTGGGTTCGATTCCCGCCAAGGACAAATGTTTGTTCTGTGTCTGGGTGTTCTGTATGTATTATAAGTATGTATTTACAAAAAAAAAGTATTTATGTATCCTATCAGTTATCTGACTTCCATCACACAAGCTCTGCTTAGTTTGGGGTCAGATGGCGCTGTGTGTAATGTGTCCTACAATATTTATTTATTATTTATTAGATAAAGTTTTAGCAGCCTAGTTGAGAGACCGTCTGGCTTCCAATTTGGAGGTCCTAAGTTCGAATCTCAGTGCACGCACCTGTCTTTTTTGCCACTGACTTCAAACGGTAAAGGAAAACGTACACGTACACGTAACGTGTCTCAGATAAAAGAAAAAGTTCTCGAAGATTTGTGAAATCTGCCAACCTGCATTTGGCCAGCGCGGTGCACTATGGCCTTGCCTTTCTCACAATGAGTAGCCACGCCCAACAGTGGGGCATTTGATAAAAACAGGGCTGATTCGAATACTTCTTCGGTTTGACAAATCTGTCAAAATCGGCCATGAAATGTTTTCTAAATTATGGCTGCCATGCTAAAGTGGGACTGGGTTTTTTTTCTCTTTCTTCTTGGCATTGCACTCTGTGCATTTTGCCAGTTTCAATGTTTCTGTACCTATTTTGTGTGCAGTCTTAAGTTTCTTTATATTTATAATCAAAGTGCAGTCTTGGTCAAGTCCAGTCCGTGCCAGTGAAATCCAGTCATGCCTTAGTAAAGTAGTGGCGACTTTACTATAAGCTTCAATGGAGTTTTGGAAGCAATAAAACACGACTATTTTTTTATACACTAGAAAAAAACACTAGTTTTAGAAAAAAATACAATGGGGCGACACGACACTTTCCGTGTTACCAACTTAACTCCTGGGACTAGCCTGGACACGTATTCCGAATGCCAGCGGGGCTATGGGCGAAAACCACCATCGACTTGGTCCCGGAGGTTAAACGGCTACCAGTCCGGCCTAGAAGAAGGTAGAAAGATGCTCAAAATAAGGATTGGACTGCAATAGCACCAAACAGAGGTGCAGGAGTAAGAGAGCATTTACCCAGAAGACCAAAATAGGCTTGATTAATAATAAAATAAATGGAAGACCATACCTAAACTGTACAGTTGAAGAATTGCGTTCAGAAAAACAAAATATCAAGTTATATTTTAGTAGATACAAACACGTAAGTACTACAATTGCTAAAAATAGAAAAATATTGTCAAACACAACGAAATCGTCGAACGAAAACAACGAAATCGTCGTTACGGCACGTGACTAAGTAACAAGCAGTTATATTTGATTTTGGTTTTCTCTTTCAACCGAATATACGTGTCAAGGCCTATCTTAATCTTAACTTCGGTAATTTTACACGAACCTGCTCACCCCAAACATTTTACCGCATATGCGTGAAACACCTAAATATATGTATTGACCATTAACTAACAATTTTGTAACGATGATAGCTCAGTGGTTAGTGCGGTCGGTTCAAACTCCGACACAGAGCTTGAGCTGCCGGTGAAAGAAAAAACTTGGCTTCAAGAGACCTTGTTTTCCACGATTATTTAAAAATAAGAGATTATTGATTATATCTTTTTTGACATATTTTATATTTGACATATTGTTATATTGACATTTTCATTATATTGACTTTAATATTTTTTTAAATATAAATGGAAAAATGAACTGTAAACTGAAACCATAGCGTGGTGGTAGGGTAGTTTCTAGAACTCGGCTAGCTAGTTACAAAGTTCAAGTTTAAAATCTGCCGCCAAGCACCTAACGGTGTGTTCCGGCAGCCTCACTCGAAACCAGTTCCATTCCAGGCTAGGTTACCATCTACAACCACCCCGTCACTTAACATCAGGTGAGCTGTGGTCCAGCACCTAGCATCCGAGTCAGCTGTTTTTATAAACTAGGCCACTGCTGGGCGCGGGTCTCTTCATTGTGAGAAGGATAAGGCCATAGCCCACCACGCTGGCCAAATGCTGGTTGGCAGACATCACACATCTTCGAGAATATTTTTTTAAACTCTCACACATTTAGATTTCCTCACGATGTTTTCCTTCACCGTCGCAAAAAAACTAGCAAGTAAGCCATAAAAAAAATTACGAAAACCATATGTGTTAAACAGCTGACACTCTATTATTAAAAAAACATAAATTTAATGACAAGTGTATTCTGGGAGTTTTATATAAAAAGTTAATGATGTATAAAGGGTTTTAAGTCACATTAGCACAGATGGTAATTCCACCTGTCAATAATAACGCCGTAAATTGAGACGTGTCGGCGGCGAAATGAGGTTGAAATTCGCCTGTCTTACAACCAGTTACCTAGCGTGTGACGTGAGCCGGAGCACGTAGGTACTAGATGACTCAAGTCACGTTACATGCACAATACATACATTAATATAATTACATATGTATATGTCTATAATGTTAAATGTAAACTAACGACTGCGTTGCGACTTTATCAAACTCCCCCCCCCCCTTGACATTGACACCTGAAACTTTCATAGTGACGTCACGTCGCACGTGTTTCCATCGAACATGACATAATCGCAAAATCGCACTGGTGTTTAGCGCATCGCCTGTTAGGGCACGAGTCAGCAAAAGGAATCGAGGCCAAATCAACAATGGACTTTATACTTTAACTTGGCAGACATAAGGTCGCCGCAGAGCACGCGGTTACATCGCATATGGATTGGACAGTTGCCTTTCACATAGGGCAGACATTGCACGGCGCGTATTAATTTACAGCATTAGTACGTGATTTGTCTATGCCAAATATATATATTGTTAGCGTATTATATTCAAGGATTTTGTCTGTCTGTCTCGACGTAAGTGATCGTAAGAAATTGCAGTGATTTTAGAATTTAAATTGTACAAGATAGAGTTAAGATACACGATCGAGAAAGAAATTTTTAGATATTTTTTTTAATAAGAAATAGATTTACGTTTGATCTCATCTCACCTAATGTTAAGTGATGATCCGGTCTAAGATGGAGCACGCTTGCCTAGAAGATACCGATTCGCTCTCTACTTGAAGACACACAGATTATATCCAACTGGGAACTCACACTCAGGCAGCACATTCAACTGTCTAGCGGTCCGCACAATGAATTTGGAATCAAATCGTTCTGTTCGAGTTTTTGAAACGTCGATCATGAAATCATGTCACCCTTTTGAGCTTCTGGCTGTTCTGACCTTTTGATATTATAAAAGAGAATGATTCAGTAAGTGTATTTTTTTACCACAGCTCACCTAATGTTAAGTGATAGTGTGGTCGAAGATGATAAACACAGTCAGTTAACATCAGGTGAGCTGTGATCAAACACCTAATTTGTCAACCATATAAAAAGATATGTATAATCGAGATAAATAAACAAACATAGTATAATTTCATAGTATTTTGACTAAGTTGATGAATGACTATAAACCGATTCTTAATTTCAAATTTAATATGCCGCATAGGAAACTCAAATATGTTTTTAATTCAATTTTTTAAAATTTAATAGTAATGATACGAACTAGACGGTCTCCCAGAACTTTGAGTAATAAAACAAAGTCCAAGGCACTGCTGCTTTGGCGCTCATTACTTTGGAGACTTTCGATGGTTAGTCTCAACAGCCCAGTAATTTCGCTAGCTGCAGTACCCTTCAAACCGGAACACAGTAATGTTTTCACACTACTGCTTGGCGGCAGAATATCTGGTACTGCGGTGGTACCTACCTAGACGACCTCCCGCTAAGGAGATCTACTACCATGTAAGATAATAATAGGTTTACGTTTGACCACATCCTGTCTGATATAAAGCAGTGACGTGGTTAAGGATGGAGAATGCATAAATGAGGAGAATAAATGTTCAAACTCACCCGATGATGAAACTTGCTGGAGTCGTATGATCGCTCGGAGCAAAGATTGTAGATCATGTAGCGATCCTTGTGCATCGTCTCCAGAAACCGGTACACTTCGTCGATGTGGTTCCTGTACACCCCCTCCAGTTTCTCGGCGGGGAAACCCATCGCTATCAGCCTGTCTGTGATATCTGGGACACAACGCTCAGGAAAATTAAAGATCATAAAAAGTGGATACATTTTTACATCAAAAATCAAAAAGTCATTTATTCAGTTTAGGCCCTGGTAAGGCACTTATGAACGTTAAGTTACATGTTTGAATCTACCACCGGCTCGTAATTACACTTCAACTGAGAAGACTCCGGCAAGAAACTCAGCAAGGCATATTTTTTTTGTGGATCTTTCTTTTCATATTAGGTTACAGTTTGTAATAGATATTAATACATTATGCTTACTACAATTGTCACTTAGCCAGGGGGATGCAAGTGCAGAGAGAAGCTACTATTACAACCATATATTCCGTCTTCCACGTAATGAGCCACCTTATAGTATGCTTTGTCAATTAACCTCTGCTTTATAAAATCTTTGTATAGGACATTTTAGTTACCTCAAGTGGGATTTTATTATAGAATCTAACGTAATTCCCGAGAAAATACTTATTAGCTTTAGATAACCTGAATATAACATAATTTTTAAATCTCTACATAGTGTAAAATAAATGAATATCGTTAGTCATTACACACAGCGTCATCTAGCCCCAAACTGAGCAAAGTTTGTTATGGGAAAAAGACAACTGAATAATTACGACATCAATTATTTGCAGCCTTCTCTGTCTCACTGCTTCGTATAGGTCTTGGTCACACGCCAATCGAGTCCAGCCTGAGCTACTTATTGCGATTCCAGTTTGGCAATCAGAAACCCATATATCATATGCATGCGCTTTAAGGTTAACAGTTGCACAGCTTTTTCGTGAGCGCCTAAAAGACATCGCAATAAGAGAGTATAGAGGCAGGTCGGACTTGTGATTTTAATGTAAACTAACTTTTAAAAATACAACGTTGGTGACTCACTTTGAATAATCCATTGTATGGATATTAATTTGAATAATAAGGTCGCAAATTGCTTCCAACAATCGTAACTTCTGGGGCGTATCGCGGGCATCCAATTCCAAAAATACTACGCGAATGCAGGACCTTTTTGCGTGGGCATGCGATATGCGACATTTTACTGCCCTGCCTAATTGCGTGGGCTATTTGATAGTTCACATCGTCAGCCATAAGACGTCCACTGCTAGACATAGGCCTCCTCTCTGGGGGGTATTACCAATACTCGCCACGCTTAGCAGGCGGGTTGGCGTGCGCAGTTAGGTGTGATTGTTCAAGGAAGACGCTGCTGTCCATCTTCCGGATTACATCCCTTAGCCGACTCTTACGGTAACCACGGGTAGAGTTGCTATTCTTACGCCGGCACCAACACGGCAATTTTTTTGCAAATTTGATAGTTGATATAAATTAATTAAAAAGTTGGCAAAATTTAAGTGCTGCCTCAATTATAGGTAACATTCCACGCGAAACGCGAACCACGTCACGTAAACGCGGAGCGTTACGTGCTCATAGCGAATAATGGCCCTGTGCAAATAAGGGATTTGCACGCTTAACATACCACGTTTAAATAACGCGCCGGAATCAGAGCTCATGTGGGATCTCTATGCCAAAATCAAATTAGAAAACGCAAACAGGTGTCTAGTAGTCAGTTTTTCACTATCAAAATAAAATTTATAAGCGTATGGCGTTAAAAGCGCTATACACGTTTTGTGTGAGTTAGAGACCCGACTCTCTAACTCACACAAAACGTGTATCTTGGTATTGCGTTCGTATTGCTTGTTCACTTTTTATAACATCTTACCGGGTGTCACCGCCCAGCGGTACACTACGGTTATTAGCGTAAAAGCTGACGTCAGGTTGGTAAAATTTTGGCTTGCGTTAGGACTAACGAAACTGTTGCCAATTTGAATAATTTTATCATTTCTGTCACAGAGCGTAACACAGTTGCAATGCATTGCTGAACGTTTCGAGCGAGACCAGTCAATGCACCCGTGTACAACAAACGTGTACGAAATATTAAAAGCACTCACTTGTCCAGAGTTGCCAGGTCTACTCGTGGATTTTTATCCAAATTTAATATAATTCTCCCAATAATTATATTTTTTATCAGAAATAACCTCCATAATAGTTGTAATGTTCGTCTTACACAATTATTGTCGACTCTCAACCACCAAACAGAACACTAGGAATAATTTTTTGGTTTTTCTTACTTAGTTCTATAGTAGTGTAAAGTCACGTTAAAGAATACCCAAATTCGGATTCTTTTTTCTAAATATTTCTCTAGACATATTACTTCCTCAATGTTATTCCCCAAACTCGCGAGAATACCTCCTAATCTGGCAACCCCGCACTTATCCAGCGTACATTAAACGATGACAGCACAAGGGCGCAATGTGCAATTGTAAAATGAACATTACGATCGTAAATCAACTGTTTTATTGCCTGGTATAAAAATAAAATATCCAAAACGTGACATGATGCATGACAAAATTAATTATTTTGGCGTTGCAATGTCTGGTCCGAGAAGATTCGTATTCTTTGCTGTGAGTTTGAATCAAGGCGATACAAAATACATAATGAGTCTGTCACTCAATAATTTGGTTGCGAAATGGTACACACGTTATCAAATATATTTATGAAATATATGTTCAGAAATGAGATATTCGGATAAAGACGTTGGTCGTAAAAGCAACAAGTCTAAGTGGATGTGTTGGTCGCTGATCAAAATAGAGAATCATCAAAAATTAAAGTCCCCTGGATTTATTCTGGAAAGAGCTGAGAGTCAAGAATCAAGACAGGCTACCGAATATGTTTTAGTGCGTAACAATCCCACAATACTCCGGCACGCAAAACCTCATTATACAGAAGCTCTTTCACAGTAAAGGTAGTCAAACTGTGAAATGAGGTTTCAATAGATATTCAAAGGGCACCGTCACCGGAGATTTTTAGGCAAGAAGTATTAATAATAATCTGCTAGTATTTGTACAGTTTTGATGAAGGAATTATGTAAAGAAACCAGATCAGGATAATGTGAACGACGAAGCGCGCGTGGCGCGTGTTCGTGCCACTAAAACTCCGTATTTACAACGTACATAGATACCTATATCATATGACGTATAAAATCGGGTCGTGATTTTGTATTACTGTCCAATATCGACTGTAACTGGTAGGCAATATAACGATAGACAATACTAAGGAAAACTAAGATATTATACGTATATACGAGGTAATTATAAGAAACTTGCTTTTATTGACCTATTTAGGTAATAATAATAATAAAGTTTTATTACTAGAAATATATTATGTGGTAGGTACATATTTTATATTTGCAGGGATGATATTTCAATGGTCAGCGCGGTCGGTTCGCACGACGAAGGGCATGGGTTCAAACCCCAACAATGAGCTTAAGCTGCCGGCGAAGGAAACTATAGCATGGTGGGGTACTTTCTAGTACTATGTTGCGGCAGTCTCACTTGAAAGCCAGTTCCGATCCAGGGTAGGTGTGTTTATCATCTTCGACCACACCGATACTTAACATCAGATGAGCTGTGGTCAAACACTTATCCCGTCACGCGTACAATAAAAACTAAATGATATTATTATTTTCATTCATTAGTCATTTTCTTTGCTAAATGAATTAGGTAAGTCGTCAAATTTAATTGTGCACACATTTGCAATAGGTAGGTACAATAAAAACCCGACACATACAATGTAAAGTGTAATAAGATAGTTGGGACAATAACCGGCCAAGTGTAAGACGGACTCACGCACCGTTGGTTCCGTACCACATTACAATTATAAACGTACCTACACCAAAAAGTAGTACGTTTATTTTATTCAATTCGATTCAGGACTCGCACTTGGCCAGTTTTTAACAATTTCGTTATTTTAGTTAGAAGTTTGCCACTCATCTGGGTATTCTCTTAACGTCATCAAGTGTATGTGGTACGACGCCCTCTCACGACCGACTTCAAAAAAGAAGGAAATTCTCAATATGATAGTATTTTTTCATTTATTAATCTTTACCTCAGAATTTTGTTATTTATAAACAGACTAGCGACCCGCCCCGGCTTCGCACGGGTGCAATGTAGATACAAATGTGGTGTGAATAATAATATTATTACTACTATAATATGCATGTATTATACATATAAACCTTCCTCTTCACTCTGTCTATTGATGGAAGCCGCATTAAAATCCGTTGCGTACTTTAAAAGATCTAAGCGTACAGGCGGCGGGAAGCGACTTTATTTTATATTATGCAGAGATTTGAAATTACATATTTCTATTAGATCAGATTTACTTTAATATTTGTCCTATTAAACTTTAATGAAAATCGATTTAGTAGTTTGATTTTAAATGAAAATACTTAAAACATTAAAATACTTTAAAAAACGTTTGGTATAGTCGGTTTTTTTTTAAATTGTTAATCAATATTATTTATTTTGTTTTAAATTTTTATTATTCTTTAGAAAATCCATCATTGTGATAAGTATTCAGTGAAAAATTCAATTTATCACGGTTCAAATGTTACTTACTTATACATGTTATAAAACAAAGTCGTCCACCGCGTCTGTCTGTTCGCGATAAACTCAAACTACTGAACGGATTATTATGCGAGGTTTACCAATAGATAGAGTGATTCAAGAGGAAAATTTAGGTATATAATTTGCTAAGTTTTTGTGTAACTCTACTACCCGTGCGAAGCCGGGGCGGGTCGCTAGTTATGCAATTAATTAAATTGAATTTAAAAATGATAAGATCCATTTGACAAATGGATAGACGCGACGAGTATGGCTGCATGTAACGACAGGATTTCTTTTAACATCCCTTATGCACGGAATCCTAGAAACTTAGAATTACGGCTAGACGGCTTGAAAATTCCAAGCTGTCTGGTTGAAATCGTTGGAGCCGACATGTTCATACATATATTAAATAAGGTAAATCCTTCAGTGTGATTGATAGTTACTTCACAAAGTGACACGGTTCAACGTGTCTGGGGCCGTTCAAATTAGTTTTGAGTGTTCAAACATATATTTAATGTTATCCTCGACCAAGCCGCTCGAAGATTCAACACGTCCTGACGATGCCTCGTGTAGAGGCGAAACACATGTCGGCAACTGGTAACTGCAGCGAGAAGAGGATATAAATACTTGTGGTTATTTTGAACTTATTCACTTTTTAAGTTTATGTACGATTTTAGTTTTAGACACAAAATAATATTTCGCATAGATTTTTCAAATTGTCAAGTTAGTTAAATTTTAATTTAAATCTACTTTTAAGCGGAAATACACAAGAAACGCCTGAATCAAACAATTATCTGACATATTTTTTTTAAACCGTTCCTTTTACACGGCCGATTTCGCAGGTAAGAGCGTTAACACGGCCGATTCCACAGGTAAGAGCCAGCGATACATAAATCACTTGTTAACAGATATCGGGTTACAAGATGACCTAATTACCCCGTAAGTATACAAAACACGCTCTTTATCCACCAGCCTCTTGGCTACATTACAAAACGGTGTCACAGTCACTGAAGACGTTGATTGAGACTAAAAAAATATAATAACAGCAATTCCAAAAAACGATATATGGTAGCCGAAAACAGAGAATCGCTCGTAACTGCCTGTTGCTAGGCAGGCTGATTTGCGAATGTTAACGACCGACTCATAGATCAACGTAAATAAACATTGAAACTAATAAAATTAAAAAAGTTGGTTTTGTTGCGCTGATAGCGCAGTGATTAGTACGGTCGGTTCGCACGCCGAAGGGTATGAGTTCAAACCCCAACAATGAGCATGAGCTGCTGGTGAAGGAAATCATTGTGAGGAAACTATAGCATGGTGGTTTAGTACTTTCTAGTACTGTTAAAAACTTCATATTGAAAATCTGTCGCAAGGCATTTAACAGCCGCACTTAAGAGTCAGTTACATTTCAGGTTAGGAGTGTTAACATCAGCTGAGCAGTGGTCAAAAACCTAGCATGTAAAACATTTAAAAAAAGTATGCGCTCGGCCGCCTGTGAGATGCTATCAGAAATCACGTTTCACGAGATCATTACCGCTTACGAGATACGCATGCACAGCCTCCGCTCGGCTGATGCCTGATTGACGTCGAACCTTTGACTCGGCCGTTTGAAAATCTCATGCTGATTTTAATCCATCTAGAAATGGACGCAAAAACTCGAATATCTTAGGCAAGTTTCGACTTTTCTAGTTGAATTCCAGTTGGTAGATTAGATGTCTCCCTTCTTTTAGGCCATTGATTTGTGGTGTTTAAGTAAACTCTTAAATTTCTAAAAAGTTTAATTCAAATTCTTCAAGGTCAACTTTTAAAATAAAATCATTTTAGGTAAACAATGACTAAAATATTAAACTTGCATTGCTGTGTTTGAAACTAATAGAAATAAATACCTATCAATAAATAAATTTTTAGTTTTATCAAACAGATTGTCAAAATAAGTAAAACCTCCTTTTAAAAGTTTTTGTCGAAATAATATCCAATTTATTCTGCAATAAATTTGATTTACTTTCACAAGTTACTTTATTTTTTTTTACGATTTGGCTTGCCATTTGCTCGATAATTTTGATGCACTAATTCGAAATCCATAAGTTTGTAAGTCTACGTGTCGGTGTAACATGGCGTGGCATACAATAGCAAAGACACATTGATTGCTGCGACTCTAGGCCGAGGCAATAAAAGCGTTTTTATGATACCTTTATGTTCCAAGCGCCGTCTATTAGACTGTATTTGCATGACGAACCAATCGGCTAACTAACGGCTTTGGAAACTGCAAATAAACACCGGGAGAACAAGGAAAGTCTCGACAATAATTGAGGCGAGTTTTTTTTTTAAATATATTTGACAGGCTCTTAAAGAAATGTCGCACAGGAAAGCTAGAGGCAAGGCGAAAGCATAGCTCCAGTCCCTCAGTTACAAAACCACTGAGGAACTTGTCAAGGTCCATGATTTCAACACATAAATAAGCCTTACATACACACATCACGACTCTCCAGATTTCTGTCTGTCAAGACTAAATAAATCGAAAGCGTAAGCTATGCTAGCTCCGTTTCCCGTGGAACTGAAATTATGAAATATTCCAATAAGCTAGATCTTGAACAAGTAAAATAAAAATAAAAAACATTTTAAAAAAATACAATATTTTTTTTACGTTTAACCCCGTTGGCAAAATAACTATTACGCACCTTCTCGTAAATGAAAAAAAGAAAGGAAATAAAAAACAAACTGTTGATTATACGATGATTATAAAAACATCAATTGACAGAGTGATTCAAGAGGAAGGTTTATACATATGAATATGTATAATACATGCATATGCACCATATTAGTATCTACATTGCACCCGTGCGAAGCCGGGGCGGGTCGCTAGTCTCTACATGGTATTAAAATAAAGTCTCTTCCGGTCGTCTGTACGCTTAGATCTTTTAAATTATGCAATTTAATGCGGGAAGAAAGTTTATATGTATAATAGATGCGTATGCACCACATTAGTATCCACATAACAGTAGCGAATCGATTATAATTTGTAATAAAAAAATTAAAAAAAAATACAGACAAGACTACCTGTGTGAACCTGGCACCCGACTTGCAAAAATCGAATTTTTTTTTTCGCATTCTTGAAGAGCTTCGTTTGTAGTTGATTGTAGTGAAAGATTTTTTGTTTGTAGTTTGACGAAAATAGATATATCGGTCACCCAAAAAAAGCCAGCACCCGGTTTTGAAAAAAATAAATTCTAACGGTTGATTTGTATTGGTAATCGTTAGTAGTTGTTTGTAGTGAAAGAATTTTCGTTTGTAGTTGAAATTTTTTTTAATTAAAAAAAATTAATTAATGAAAAATTATATAAATAATCAAAAATCGAATTTTTTTTTGACGCATTCTTGAAGAGCTTGGTTTGTAGTTGATTGTAGTGAAAGAATTTTCGTTTGTAGTTTGACCAAAACAGAGATATCGGTCACCCAAAAAAAGCCAGCACCCGGTTTTGAAAAAAATAAATTCTAACGATTGATTTGTATTGGTAATCGTTAGTAGTTGTTTGTAGTGAAAGAATTTTCGTTTGTAGTTTGACCAAAACAGAGATATCGGTCACCCAAAAAAAGCCAGCACCCGGTTTTGAAAAAAATAAATTCTAACGGTTGATTTGTATTGGTAATCGTTAGTAGTTGTTTGTAGTGAAAGAATTTTCGTTTGTAGTTTGACCAAAACAGAGATATCGGTCACCCAAAAAAAGCCAGCACCCGGTTTTGAAAAAAATAAATTCTAACGGTTGATTTGTATTGGTAATCGTTAGTAGTTGTTTGTAGTGAAAGAATTTTCGTTTGTAGTTTGGCCAAAACAGAGATATCGGTCACCCAAAAAAAGCCATCACCGGATTTAAAAAAAAAAAAATCTGACGGTTGATTTGTATTGGTAATCGTTAGTAGTTGTTTGTAGTGAAAGAATTTTCGTTTGTAGTTTGACCTAATCAGAGATATCGGTCACCCAAAAAAGCCAGCACCCGGTTTTGAAAAAAATAAATTCTAACGATTGATTTGTATTGGTAATCGTTAGTAGTTGTTTGTAGTGAAAGAATTTTCGTTTGTAGTTTGACCAAAACAGAGATATCGGTCACCCAAAAAAAGCCATCCCCGGATTTGAAAAAAAATTAATTCTAACGGTTGATTTGTATTGGTAATCGTTAGTAGTTGTTTGTAGTGAAAGAATTTTCGTTTGTAGTTTGACCTAAACAGAGATATCGGTCACCCAAAAAAAGCCAGCACCCGGTTTTGAAAAAAAAAATCTGACGGTTGATTTGTATTGGTAATCGTTAGTAGTTGTTTGTAGTGAAAGAATTTTCGTTTGTAGTTTGACCAAAACAGAGATATCGGTCACCCAAAAAAAACCATCCCCAGATTTGAAAAAAAAATAATTCTAACGGTTGATTTGTATTGGTAATCGTTAGTAGTTGTTTGTAGTGAAAGAATTTTCGTTTGTAGTTGAATTTTTTTTAATAAAAAATAATTAATTAATGAAAAATTATATAAATAATCAAATATCGAATATTTTTTTTACGCATTCTTGAAGAGCTTGGTTTGTAGTTGATTTTAGTGAAAGAATTTTCGTTTGTAGTTTGACCAAAACAGAGATATCGGTCACCCAAAAAAAGCCATCCCCGGATTTGAAAAAAAATAAATTCTGACGGTTGATTTGTATTGGTAATCGTTAGTAGTTGTTTGTAGTGAAAGAATTTTCGTTTGTAGTTTGACCTAAACAGAGATATCGGTCACCCAAAAAAGCCAGCACCCGGTTTTGAAAAAAATAAATTCTAACGATTGATTTGTATTGGTAATCGTTAGTAGTTGTTTGTAGTGAAAGAATTTTCGTTTGTAGTTTGACCAAAACAGAGATATCGGTCACCCAAAAAAAGCCATCCCCGGATTTGAAAAAAAAAAAAATTCTAACGGTTGATTTGTATTGGTAATCGTTAGTAGTTGTTTGTAGTGAAAGAATTTTCGTTTGTAGTTTGACCTAAACAGAGATATCGGTCACTCAAAAAAAGCCAGCACCCGGTTTTGAAAAAAAAAAATTCTAACGGTTGATTTGTATTGGTAATCGTTAGTAGTTGTTTGTAGTGAAAGAATTTTCGTTTGTAGTTGAAATTTTTTTTAATTAAAAATAATTAATTAAAGAAAAATTATATAAATAATCAAAAATCGAATATTTTTTTACGCATTCTTGAAGAGCTTGGTTTGTAGTTGATTGTAGTGAAAGAATTTTCGTTTGTAGTTTGACCAAAACAGAGATATCGGTCACCCAAAAAAAGCCATCCCCAGATTTGAAAAAAAAAAAAAAAATTCTGACGGTTGATTTGTATTGGTAATCGTTAGTATTTGTTTGTAGTGAAAGAATTTTCGTTTGTAGTTTGACCTAAACAGAGATATCGGTCACTCAAAAAAAGCCAGCACCCGGTTTTGAAAAAAAAAAAATCTAACGGTTGATTTGTATTGGTAATCGTTAGTAGTTGTTTGTAGTGAAAGAATTTTCGTTTGTAGTTGAATTTTTTTTTAATTAAAAATAATTAATTAATGAAAAATTATATAAATAATCAAAAATCGAATATTTTTTTACGCATTCTTGAAGAGCTTGGTTTGTAGTTGATTGTAGTGAAAGAATTTTCGTTTGTAGTTTGACCAAAACAGAGATATCGGTCACCCAAAAAAAGCCAGCACCCGGTTTTGAAAAAAATAAATTCTAACGGTTGATTTGTATTGGTAATCGTTAGTAGTTGTTTGTAGTGAAAGAATTTTCGTTTGTAGTTTGACCAAAACAGAGATATCGGTCACCCAAAAAAAGCCATCCCCGGATTTGAAAAAAAAAAAAAAATTCTGACGGTTGATTTGTATTGGTAATCGTTAGTATTTGTTTGTAGTGAAAGAATTTTCGTTTGTAGTTTGACCAAAACAGAAATATCGGTCACCCAAAAAAAGATAGCACCCGGATTTGAAAAAAAAAAAATCTAACGGTTGATTTGTATTGGTAATCGTTAGTAGTTGTTTGTAGTGAAAGAATTTTCGTTTGTAGTTTGACCAAAACAGAGATATCGGTCACCCAAAAAAAGCCATCACACGGATTTGAAAAAAAAAAAAATTCTAACGGTTGATTTGTATTGGTAATCGTTAGTAGTTGTTTGTAGTGAAAGAATTTTCGTTTGTAGTTGATTGTATTTCAAGAATTTTTGTTTGTAGTTTGACGAAAACAGAGATATCGGTCACCCAAAAAAAGCCAGCACCCGGTTTTGAAAAAAATAAATTCTAACGATTGATTTGTATTGGTAATCGTTAGTAGTTGTTTGTAGTGAAAGAATTTTCGTTTGTAGTTTGGCCAAAACAGAGATATCGGTCACCCAAAAAAAGCCAGCACCCGGTTTTGAAAAAAATAAATTCTAACGGTTGATTTGTATTGGTAATCGTTAGTAGTTGTTTGTAGTGAAAGAATTTTCGTTTGTAGTTTGACCAAAACAGAGATATCGGTCACCCAAAAAAAGCCAGCACCCGGTTTTGAAAAAAATAAATTCTAACGGTTGATTTGTATTGGTAATCGTTAGTAGTTGTTTGTAGTGAAAGAATTTTCGTTTGTAGTTTGGCCAAAACAGAGATATCGGTCACCCAAAAAAAGCCATCCCCGGATTTGAAAAAAAAAAAAAATTCTGACGGTTGTTTTGTATTGGTAATCGTTAGTAGTTGTTTGTAGTGAAAGAATTTTCGTTTGTAGTTTGACCTAAACAGAGATATCGGTCACCCAAAAAAGCCAGCACCCGGTTTTGAAAAAAATAAATTCTAACGGTTGATTTGTATTGGTAATCGTTAGTAGTTGTTTGTAGTGAAAGAATTTTCGTTTGTAGTTTGGCCAAAACAGAGATATCGGTCACCCAAAAAAAGCCATCCCCGGATTTGAAAAAAAAAAAAAATTCTGACGGTTGATTTGTATTGGTAATCGTTAGTAGTTGTTTGTAGTGAAAGAATTTTCGTTTGTAGTTTGACCTAAACAGAGATATCGGTCACCCAAAAAAGCCAGCACCCGGTTTTGAAAAAAATAAATTCTAACGATTGATTTGTATTGGTAATCGTTAGTAGTTGTTTGTAGTGAAAGAATTTTCGTTTGTAGTTTGACCAAAACAGAGATATCGGTCACCCAAAAAAAGCCAGCACCCGGATTTGAAAAAAAATTAATTCTAACGGTTGATTTGTATTGGTAATCGTTAGTAGTTGTTTGTAGTGAAAGAATTTTCGTTTGTAGTTTGACCTAAACAGAGATATCGGTCACCCAAAAAAAGCCAGCACCCGGTTTTGAAAAAAAAAATCTGACGGTTGATTTGTATTGGTAATCGTTAGTAGTTGTTTGTAGTGAAAGAATTTTCGTTTGTAGTTTGACCAAAACAGAGATATCGGTCACCCAAAAAAAGCCATCCCCAGATTTGAAAAAAAATTAATTCTAACGGTTGATTTGTATTGGTAATCGTTAGTAGTTGTTTGTAGTGAAAGAATTTTCGTTTGTAGTTGAATTTTTTTTAATTAAAAATAATTATATTAAATAAGTTATTAATTTTAACTACAAACGAAAATTCTTTCACTACAAACAACTACTAACGATTACCAATACAAATCAACCGTTAGATTTTTTTTTTTCAAATCCGGGTGCTAGCTTTTTTTGGGTGACCGATATCTCCGTTTTGGTCTAACTTCAAACGAAAATTCTTTCACTACAAACAACTACTAACGATTACCAATACAAATCAACCGTTAGAATTAATTTTTTTTCAAATCCGGGTGCTGGCTTTTTTTGGGTGACCGATATCTCTGTTTTGGTCAAACTACAAACGAAAATTCTTTCACTACAAACAACTACTAACGATTACCAATACAAATCAATCGTTAGAATTTATTTTTTTCAAAACCGGGTGCTGGCTTTTTTGGGTGACCGATATCTCTGTTTAGGTCAAACTACAAACGAAAATTCTTTCACTACAAACAACTACTAACGATTACCAATACAAATCAACCGTCAGAATTTTTTTTTTTTTTCAAATCCGGGGATGGCTTTTTTTGGGTGACCGATATCTCTGTTTTGGCCAAACTACAAACGAAAATTCTTTCACTACAAACAACTACTAACGATTACCAATACAAATCAACCGTTAGAATTTATTTTTTTCAAAACCGGGTGCTGGCTTTTTTGGGTGACCGATATCTCTGTTTAGGTCAAACTACAAACGAAAATTCTTTCACTACAAACAACTACTAACGATTACCAATACAAAACAACCGTCAGAATTTTTTTTTTTTTTCAAATCCGGGGATGGCTTTTTTTGGGTGACCGATATCTCTGTTTTGGCCAAACTACAAACGAAAATTCTTTCACTACAAACAACTACTAACGATTACCAATACAAATCAACCGTTAGAATTTATTTTTTTCAAAACCGGGTGCTGGCTTTTTTTGGGTGACCGATATCTCTGTTTTGGTCAAACTACAAACGAAAATTCTTTCACTACAAACAACTACTAACGATTACCAATACAAATCAACCGTTAGAATTTATTTTTTTCAAAACCGGGTGCTGGCTTTTTTTGGGTGACCGATATCTCTGTTTTGGCCAAACTACAAACGAAAATTCTTTCACTACAAACAACTACTAACGATTACCAATACAAATCAATCGTTAGAATTTATTTTTTTCAAAACCGGGTGCTGGCTTTTTTTGGGTGACCGATATCTCTGTTTTCGTCAAACTACAAACAAAAATTCTTGAAATACAATCAACTACAAACGAAAATTCTTTCACTACAAACAACTACTAACGATTACCAATACAAATCAACCGTTAGAATTTTTTTTTTTTTCAAATCCGTGTGATGGCTTTTTTTGGGTGACCGATATCTCTGTTTTGGTCAAACTACAAACGAAAATTCTTTCACTACAAACAACTACTAACGATTACCAATACAAATCAACCGTTAGATTTTTTTTTTTTCAAATCCGGGTGCTATCTTTTTTTGGGTGACCGATATTTCTGTTTTGGTCAAACTACAAACGAAAATTCTTTCACTACAAACAAATACTAACGATTACCAATACAAATCAACCGTCAGAATTTTTTTTTTTTTTTCAAATCCGGGGATGGCTTTTTTTGGGTGACCGATATCTCTGTTTTGGTCAAACTACAAACGAAAATTCTTTCACTACAAACAACTACTAACGATTACCAATACAAATCAATCGTTAGAATTTATTTTTTTCAAAACCGGGTGCTGGCTTTTTTTGGGTGACCGATATCTTTGTTTTGGTCAGACTACAAACGAAAATTCTTTCACTACAATCAACTACAAACCAAGCTCTTCAAGAATGCGTCAAAAAAATATTCGATTTTTGATTATTTATATAATTTTTCTTTAATTAATTATTTTTAATTAAAAAAAAATTCAACTACAAACGAAAATTCTTTCACTACAAACAACTACTAACGATTACCAATACAAATCAACCGTTAGAATTTATTTTTTTCAAAACCGGGTGCTGGCTTTTTTGGGTGACCGATATCTCTGTTTTGGTCAAACTACAAACGAAAATTCTTTCACTACAAACAACTACAAACGAAGCTCTACAAGAATGCGAAAAAAAAATTTCGATTTTTGCAAGTCGGGTGCCAGGTTCACACAGGTGACAAGACTGCATATGGTTTGAGTGACAGACAGCCACGCTACAATTCTAAGTCTAGAGAACAGTAAAAAGAAACTCAGCAAAAATCCGCCGGCGTATCCGCTAGTCACTTCGCAACGAGACGGCAAATATTGTATGGCAACAAAGGAGTTGCATAAAAGAGCGTTAACCCCACCAATCCTATTACACAAAGAAAGCGCCGCTGACGCTGCAGCTCATGTCACATGTGAACAGGGATTATCAGCAAATGCAGTGTTCTATTGTCAGCAGCGTATGAATCACCATAACTATTGAAACAGTAGGGATTCCGAGTCAAAGCCTCATAATAACTGTAATTTACAAACATCAGCCACAGGGCGACGGGATAGCGCCTTTAAGCCGCATATTAGTTTGTTATCAGTTCAACCTTTGCCCACTATCGTCATAGTCTACCACAGCCCGCAGTTTGACATCGGCCTTTTACAACGACCGTCACTCAACTTTTCAATTCCTGATTTCATCACCTGGTTTCTTCTAGGTAAAGGTGATTCATCGTAGATTACATTTGCTACCTAGCTTGATAGGTGACGGTCACATAAAAGCTCAGATATTCAATCGCCAAGCAGTAGTGTATAAACATTACTGTATTCTACAAATACTGTAGCTAGCTAAATTACAGGGCTATTGAGACTAACCATCGAATGTCTCTAAAGTAATGATCGCACAAAACAGCGATGACCTGGACTATGCTTTGTTGCTCAACGTTCAAAAATGAAAAGCGACGATGCGGTCGATGAAGCACGTCGATCTAGAACAAATCTGTTCACAATATCTGGTCTTAAAAAATTCAAAATTATAGTTCACAAGAAACAAAGACGCCAGTGAGTTCCATTCCCAGGTCGTACGCATCAAGAACATTCCGAGTACCTACCTCTTAGACTAAACTATACTTAATCAAAGAACTAAAATATAACGCGCTGGCTTGCTCAGTATTGCTTGAAGATCTCAAGAGCCCTTACTGTCTATAAGTAACATATCGGTCGATAAGCGATTAAATAATGCAATCGAAGAAGACCGGCAGACGTCGTGGAAGCACAATCGATCGCGCATGCGATGTTCATTTTTAGGCTTCAATTACTCGGGCAGATTGTCCGAGGTAATGGTTTTACATTAGGTACTTGCTGACTGGAGGGTATGATCTAGGGCAAATTATTAAAATATCTGTAACAGCAAATACAATAAGTTCAGAATGAATAAAGTTAGCTAGTCCAACGACTGCACTATGTAACCTAAAAATTTGTAGCGATGATAGCTCAGTGAGTAGCGCGGTCGGTTCGCATGCCGAAGGGCATGAGTTCAAACCCCAACAATGAGCTTGAGCCAGTTCCATTCCAGGCTAGGTGTGCTTTACCATCTTCGACCACACCGTCATTTAACATCACGTGAGCTGTGGTCCAACACACAGCCAGCCAGCCATAAAAAAAGAGGTATATATTACAATTTATTATAATTTTTTGCCTTCACCGGCAGCTCAAGCTCATTGTTTGAACCCACGCTCTTCGGCGTGTGAACCGACCGCGCTAACCACTGAGCTATCATCGCTATAACGTATTCGTTACCGTGATGTATCCTCCGGGAGCGGGCCGCGATTCTATCTGGGGTAACCGCCTCATAAAATCATGAATAAAATTTTGTTAACACCGACGCATAGGGCGCAAAACTCGAAATTGGATTTTAATTAAGTCGTTAAATCATAATGCGTATCTCTGCAGCCGTCAAACTGTTAACTAATATGTGCTCTATTTGTTTATGTAATGAGACGAACGTGACGCTCTCCTGATGGTAAGAAATAACGTCTGTCCATGACCATTGCAGCGATACAGTAATTTCAGACTTTCGATGGTTAGTCTCAAATAGCCCTGTAATTTCGCTAGCTGCAGTACCCTTCGAACTGGAATACAGTAATGTTTACACACTACTGCTTGGCGGTAGAATGTCTAGTACTACGGTGGTACTACCTAAATGATCTTTTGCTAAGCAGATCTAGTAGAAAGACTGCCCACTACCACCCATAGATAGTGGTATTTCCTTGGGTACGTACCAAAACGTTTTGACTACGTTTCTCATCCGTACGGCCAAGGAATGGAACTAGCTGCCTGCTTCCTTGTTTCCTGAGAGATATAATCTAGATATTTTCAAGGCCAGAATGATTAGGTATCTTCTAAGTCTACGTGCTTCATGTTCGACCAACATCATCGCTTACCATCAGACGAGTTGCTGGTCAAGCGCGGCAAAATCCGAATTTTAAAAAAATCTACCACCAATTAAAATGTCGAGTTTAAAATGTAATTACCTTGTCCTATTAACCACCTAATGAATAAGATACTGTTCTTATTTAGATTCGTGATCGTTCACTAGTGGGGTATATTGATCTTCGTCGGGCATTGACTTCCCGATATCTAAACACCTACTTTCGGCTGTATTATCTAATCTGTGTCAGTAATCTAGAGTAGGCCCGGGTTACACGTGTAGCCAATTTTCATGGCGCCTGCCGCGAGCAGAGTGGCGCAGTGGAAGCGTGCTGGGCCCATAACCCAGAGGTCCGTGGATCGAAACCACGCTCTGCTATGTTATTTTGCCTTAATTTTATTAAGGGCATTTTTGTTTGAATTTTGTTGTGTATCGTTAGTCGTTTTAATAATTCGTCAGTCGATTTGTATAACTACCTCAATATGCGCTCATTGGATGTTCGGAAAACAGGCGCTACCCCTCTGGGGGCAGGGGAGGGGAGGGATAGGAGCTAGGCAAAATACGGCTAGCGGCATTCATTCCTTCGGTAGCTTCTTAGCTCTAAAATTGTGATCGAGAAAAGTAAAAGAATATACTTATTATTATTATTAATTTATTGGGTAGCTTTGTTACAATTTGTTATATAAATTCATGAAATAAAATGCAGGATGGGCGAGATAAAAGTAGTTCCTGACCACAAAGAAAATTAGGAGGGTTCCTTCCTTGTTAGGGGTTAATAGTAAATGTAAGGCAACCGACTACAACATGAAAGAAACTAGTTAAATAAGGTATCCCGAATAACCTTTCCGGTCGATTTAATCAGCATCGTAAACTATTATGGGGCCCCGCTTGCGGACAAAGCCCGTCCAATTTTTTCCTTCAAGAAACTGGATTAAGTCCACTATCCCTCGGAACTCGGGACGTGTACGTCTCCGTTTATTTTTACTATTTGTTACCAACCAGCTTTACCGTGCTTCGGGGAGGTTACAGAACTAGGAAACAAGAAACTAAGGTAGTTAAGCAAATTGGTCATTTCTAAAATTACTCCCGTACAATTGTCATATTGCGAAACGGAATAAACTACCAAATGGCATCGTTACATTTATGGGTTTCACCGCGGACCAGCGTTGCCAGATGTACGATTTAAATCGTATTCATACGATTTTTTTCCAGTTTACTAATATACTATCGAATTACCGAAATCGTAAATTCGATTTTTTAAAGATTTTTAATGACCGATTTTGTGCCTATACAAAATAGTTTTCAAACGGTGGTCCTAGAAAAGTCAACTGTCAATGTTTTGTAATTGTTATAGTCTGTCAATGTCAGTCATGCATGTTGTCAAATCAATCAATCAAACCTTATAGGAACTTTAACAAACCAAATTTAAAAACAAATGTTATTTGCCGATTAGTCACAAAGTACTCCCAAATATAAAGAGCCGCAACAAACTCAATAGTGAAACTTTAAATGTTTTATTACTATGTTTTATTATGATGACCAGTAAAAAATTGTATAAGACTAATGTATGCTAATTGTATTAATAAACTTTCTTACCTAAATATATGTACGTTTTTTTTTATTCACTTATGAAATACGATTTTTATTCCATACCAGCGTACGATAGCTCATCAAAAACATCTGGCAACACTACTGCGGAACAGTTTCAGTTCTACGGAAAATTGTTGTAATTACACGGAAATATATCATAAACATTGACGTATGAATCACGTTTTACGTAAAATGACGACGACACTACCCACGGCATTATCTTTTCGATGACTTTTTAAAGTTAACTTATTAGAACAGTCACCCCGATTTTACCAAGTTCATGAATACAAGTTCGTTGAAAGACATTGAAAGGCAAACATTAGCTAATTCGTAGAAAAAAAATGTGTATTAGAGCCATCAATCAGCCTAGTCATGTCGTGGGTGACGCCAAACTGTCTTTAGTCGGTGCTTATCAGTTCAAACGCACGTTTACCAACTATTTCAGCTGCCAGTACACGCAATAATGGCACAATCAGTTAGAAAACGACGTAACATCCACTAATTTTGCATAACATGCCGCCGTATTTTTGTAATATTGCAAAATGTACGTTAACTCGTAACACACGTGCTTCCGTCCAACTAATATTTATCATCATCATTTTCAACCCGTCATTGCACACTGAAAGAAGGCCTTGTACACAGTTTCAAAAAGAAATAAGGCGTATCTATATTGGATTATAGATTGCGGCGATACACAGAACAGAGCAAAAAAAAGTCCAGGACATCGCTACTTTCGATGCTTAGTCTAAACAGTCCTGTAATTTCGATAGCTGGAATACCCTTCAAACAAGAAACAGTATTGTTTACACACTACTGCTTATAGGAGATTGAATGGAACTGCGATGGTTTTTACCTAGACGACCTCTTGCTAAGGAGATCTACCTCCAAGTAGACTATATCGTAAGCCCCACACTAAACAAAGCTTGTATTATGGGAACCAGATAACTTATAGAATAATTAAATACTTTTTCTTATAATACATACAGAACAAACATTTATCGTCACATAAATGTTAGTCCCGGTGGGAATCGGACCCACGTCCTACAGATTTTAAAGCAGATATTCTACCAATTGAGCTAACAGGGCTTTCAGGGCAGTGCAACCCACATTTTTGAGCATATCGTCGACCCAACGAGCTTGGACGCCCAACGACGCCGACGCTTCGTTTACCGGTACATAGCCACCAATCCGTCCACCTAGCAACACGTCCTACCTAACACGACAAAAGCGAAAGTAATTATATCTACTGGTACCCCTTTCACGGCTAAAAGTGTGAACCTGTATGAAATTTGGCCATAGGACGGACATTTCGATACAGAAGAATAGATTATTCATAGAGTCTATAGTTTCTTATATGAATAAAAGGCTTGGACGCCCAACGACGCTTCGTTTAATACCGGTACGTAGCCACCAATCCGTCCACCTAGCAACATGTCCTACCTAACACGACAAAAGCGAAAGTAATTATATCTACTGGTTCCCTTTTCACGGCTAAAAGTATGAACCTGTATGAAATTCGGCCATAGGACGGACATTTCGATACAGAATAATAGATTCATCATAGAGTCTATACTTTCCTATATGAATAAAAGTAAATACATATCAACAAGTTGAAGAGTTTAAAAAATCTATAACCCGAATGCGATTAAAATACCTACGAATATAATTAAAGGAAAAAAAAAAAAACTTTTTAAACAAATCTATTATTCCTAACTAAATTTAAACATATAACTTATATATTTTCGTAATGCTCTTTTAATTGCCTTTATTTTGATGCCCTACTTGATACGTTTGGTTATTTTTTTTTAAATAACGTATTACTATTTTGCGCCTCCATAAATCCACCACCTTGATTTTTTCTTAAACCACCCTCTATGGATACTTGGATTATTGAGACGAATCTATCGGAACCTTAATTGTCGCAATCTATTTGGCCGTTTGGAAGATAGGCGGTAATAAATAAATTTACATACATACAAACAAGATACGCGCGAAAAACATAACCCTTCTTTGGCAGTCGAGTAAAAATATAAAGTTTTTAATTGTAATAATAGAATTACGTTTGATCGTCTGATATTAAGCGATGCTGTCTATGACGGAGCACGCTTCCCTAGAAACCGATTTAGGTACTTGTCTTGTAGCGAGTAGTCACGACAAAAATTGGTAAAACGCCAGTAGAATAGCGAGGCACATCTAGCTGAACATAATTTATGTACAAAGGGACGACAACTACAAGAGACGAGTTTAACTCTGAAGGTAGATACGTCAATCATGGTCCACGTACGGTTTTGCGGTAAGTTTATTCATATTTAGAGGGATAGATCAGACCGCACATGCGTAATGCTGTGCTGGGAACTGACTACTGAACTAGTAAATATTCGAGGCTCATTTTTAGTGTATTTCCGCTTAAAACTAGTTTTGGTTACTACAGTGACGAGAATTGAATTGAATTAGAATACAATTTTAAATATTTATCTAAATTGAAGAAAATTTATACAAAATTTACCATGGTCTTAGTCATTCACAATCAAGCGTTCGAAGAGTCAACACGTCCTGACGATGCCTCGTGTAAAGGCGAAACACGTGTCGGCAACTGTTTACTGTAGCGAGAAGAGGATATAAAGACTTGACATTTTTTTTATATTGACATACATATTATGTTATGATTTGATATTTTTGAATATGAAAGCAAAAATGACCTGAAATGAACTTTGGTGTTTTCAATAAAATATTTGTATTTGTACTTATAGTTATTTTAAAGAGATATTTTTAATTTATTTAGATTTTAAGTTGGTCGGATTATAGTTTTAAATATTATCATCATCATCATCTGAGCCGTAGGACGTCCACTGCTGGACATAGGCCTCCCCCATTGAATTCCATAAAGACCGGTTGGAAGCGGCTCGCATCCGGCGCGTTCCTGCGGTCTCTACTAGGTCATCTGTCCACCTTATGGGAAGATATAAGGAAAGGAATATTTCGGATTGTTATTAATAGACGCCCCTAACGTCTTTACTTGTAAACCAACAAACAAGACTAAGACGATACTACTCTTAACACTTAAAGTAAATTTAATCAGAACTCACGAACATCAGCATCTTCTAACCCAGGGGTTGCCAAACTTATTTTGTCTACTGCCCACTTTGAGAATAAATTATTTTTTAATAACCATTTTTTCACCTACTTAAAGCTATATTTGAACAATCTCTTAACTAATATTAGTTGATGTTCACAAGTAGTAGTTGAGAGTCGAGAGCTCATGCAGTCGGTGTCTAAGAGGCCTCCTAAATGAAGCCTAGAAGGAATAGAGGCTAAATGAAATTACTAATCACCCCCCAAGCCTCTACACAACGCCCCCATTTTTTTCTGGGTCTCTTACCCTTTAGGCCTGCAGCGCCCACAAGGGGGCGTTATCGCCCACTTTGGGAAAGGCTGTTCTAACCAATGTGCTTTTAGAGTAGCTCACAAATTAATTTAGTGCTTAATACAAATATTTAAAAAAAAAGTACATACATATTTACAAAAACTTAGTTTGGGGCTAGATGGCGCTGTGTGAAATGTCCCAGGATATTTATTATTGTACTGTTATCTGTCTAGCCGTAGCAGGAAGCTAGAATGGGTCTTGCAATTGTTTGTCAATCAGCTATCAAGCCTGATATATATTCAAACGCTTGAAGATTCTATCTAGGAGCCATCAGTTCAGCTGTCACATTAGCTTTTCAGGGATATCGGTTGTTCAATAAAGGTCAACTTATACCTGGTCCCTCGTCGTTTTGATTCACGATCTACGTAACTGCGATACTGCTAGATGACTTATATTATTGCATTTAAACACGAAACTTTAGTAGCGAGGATAGCTTAGTGGATAACACGGTCGGTTCACACGCCGAATAGTGTGGATTCAAACCTCAACAATGAGCTTGAGCTGCCGGTGAAGGAAAACATGGTGAAGAAACCATAGCATGGTAGTACTTTCTTGTACTCAGTACAGTACTGTTTACACACTACTGCTAGGCGGCAGAATATCTGGTACAGCAGTGGTATCGTGCAAAAATTACCATACACGTATTAAGATGAATAATGCACACCTAAAAAGTGATTAAATCTTCGTGAACTAAAACAAAACATTCCCATAATATTCTCTGGTATCTAATTAGAAATTAAATCACAGATAGCCGTGTTAAAAATATGTTTCATTCACTAATGAATAAAGCATTCAAGTTCAATATTGACGTCTAACCGAAAACCACGTAACGGTCTTAAAACTAGTTTCTGATATATGCTTATGAAAATCATTATAAACTGTCCAAATGACAAAGTAGAATTGTAGATCGATTTTTACGTAAAAGAGGCGTTAGTTTTTTGTTCCGAAAAAGAACGGAACAAATGAACTAGAGATAGACAGCCGTCGTAGACACGCCTATTTCGTGTCGGTGTTCAGAGGCAGATCGAGCTATATTTACAATTAGAAAACCGTATATTTTTCCTCTTCTTCAGCTCTACGACTGTAATTTTATCCGATAGGCAGCTAGCAACGTCTATAACCTTGGTTCGTAAATTATATTAAAATTGACAGGCGGCAATTTAAGGATGACAAACTATTCTATTTCAAGGGAAAATGTAAAGTAGGTGACATAAATTAAATTAAGATAGGTGTATATTATTATTTTATTTGGTGGTAGATCAGCAGGAGGTCTTCTAGGTACGTACCACCGCACCAAATATTCTACTGCAAAGCGGTAGCGTGTAAACATTACTGTGATCCAGTTTGAAGGGTACTGCAGCTAGCAAAATTACAGGGCTGTTGAGACTAACCATCGAAAGTCTCAAAGTAATGAGCACCAAAACAGCGATGCTCTGGACTTTGTTTTGCTACACAAAGTACCTACACAAAGTTCCGTGTATAGTTGCAATGGTCATTGACATGCTTTATCTCTTACCATCAAGCAAACGCCTCGTTCGTCTCAGTACTAAAAAAACGATTAGCTACTGGGAACGCCTTAATACAACTAAGAAATCAAATTGTAATCCGAAATGGAACAAAAAAGCGGCCGTTCGTCCGCAACCTAAAAGTTAATTAAAAACAAGGTTCAGAGCCCAGTTATGTAAACGAAGTATTGTTGCCATGCGCGGCCGCTCGTAAAATATTTCACTAGCACATCTCCTCGCAGCCTTGAACGAACGCGTTAAATTATGCCTCTATTATAGAGAATGGTCCGAAATAATCAGCGGTTTTAGTTCCGTAGGTAACAGTACGAAGGGTCAACGTGCACCTCAGATAGGCGAGAAAGTTGCGGACGAAAATAGTCTTACTTTTTGGATTATAGAAAGCGACTGGAAAGTCGAGTTTGAAAAAGGCTGTTTGAGATTGAAAGGTCAGACTTGTTTGGGAGGTTGAGTCTAGAAGTGAGGACGCTGTGTCGGTAGTGTTGTGTATTCTGTAACGCGTCGCATGCCTGACAACAGCGCAGGGGGGGGGGGGGGGGGGGGGGGCACCGCTACTTGATGCATGTTTTGGAACGAGTCAAATACGACGAGTGTACTAAACATGTTGAAGTCGTTCCCAATTCGACAACGACCCATTGTTACTGATTTTGTCGTACACTTTATCCTTTCGCGTGTACACTGTACAGCCAAGCAATGCTATAAGTTTTATATATTATCACTACACATTATAAAACAAAGTCGTCCGAAGAGTCTGTCTGGCTGTCAGTTCGCGACAAACTTAAAAACTACTGAACAGATTATCATGCTTGTTTCACCAATATATAATGATTCATGAAGAAGGTTAATATGTATATATTTTGTCAAGGTTTTGTGTAAATTGGTTAAAATATAAAGATAATTATTGGAAATGTCGGAAAAACTCAAGCCACCTGGGAGCTGTCATCGAAAACGCTAATCCCTTAGAGATAGATTAAAAGCCGTGTAAACCCACGCGCAGCCGGGGCGGGTCGTTAGTATAAGTTAGGTAGAAATCATACTATCAGTGTCAAACTTTTTTTTTGTTGTTTTGTATTAGTAATATTGTTTTTGTCTCATATTTCTGTCACAAATAAATTATTTTCTATTATTTATATGGATGGATTACTATGAAAAGGATGACGACGAAACTACGACTTACTACATTTAATGGTAATGTGGGTTGTGGGTCCATCGCAATGTAGGCACGGGAACCCATAATGCCTAGGCCTTGCGACTCAGATATAGGTTTATTTTTTTTATAAAGGTAACAATTTAAAACTTAACCATTATAATCGATCTACGACTACAGTATGTACCAATTTTGAGTGAATCTGCTTCAAGGGCGTCGGTCCAATTCCGACTCAGGGAAAACAATCGTGTGATGAATAAAAACTTTCTAGATCAGCGTGCTCCATCCTTGGCCGCACCGTCACTTTTCATAAGGTGAGTTGGTGCTCAAACGTAGATCAAATTAATTAAAAAAAAAATGTCTATTAATCAAAAATGTCTATTGTCAAATATCTGGTTCCCTTAGTACAAACTTTGCTTAGTTTGAGACTAGATGGTGCTGTATGAAATGTCCTATGATATTTATTTGATTTTATGTATAATGTACTCACTAGTATAGAGAGCGAATTTAAACTATATATTACCAGATTAGTCCCCGTATTTATCACGGGTGAATCGGGAAACAACTATTGTAATAACCAAGTTTGAATCCGTCAATTAGGTTGAGATTTTATAAAAATAGCTGTCATTTGTGACTTGGCACGTTTATAGGTACCTACGAGGATTTTTTATCGGGAATTTTATAATTATTATTTATGACACATAAGTACTTTTAGTCGTACATTCGTTACAATATCTGGAAATACATCTAATTTATTATTATCGATCTAGAAATAGTCATAATATGTTACAAAAAACCTACACTGATAAAAATCGAACTGTACTTAAATGGAATCATTAATGTACTAGGTACTGCTACGCCGCGGTGTCATCTACATTTTCAGGGTATAAAAAGTAGCATACGTATTAATCTGGGATATAAACTAGCTCCATTTCAAATTACATCCAAATCGATCAAGCCGTTACAGCGAGAAACAAGTAACAAACGTCAAAACACAGACAATTTTTCGCTTCATAATATTATAGGTGGATCCATGGGTAAAGCTAGTGTTTAACACATTTTATATCAAACACGAGCCGTGTCCAATTTTTGTGCATCAAATACGCATTCAATGATGGCGGTTGCTACGTGCCTTTGCTTTTAATGTCAAGTACGGATTGCCGAGACAATCGGCTGGTTAAAAACCTTTATTGCTAACCATTGTTTGAAGCGCAGGCCTTTTGTTAACAGGGATTATGTAGGTACGAAGATTTTTACAATTGCATAGTTGTAGTGCGTATGTGTGTGTGTGTGGAGGTCGTTGACTCGCCTTACAGATGGCTGGTGCAGACTTTTTTATTACAATTTCAATATATATGTATTTATGAGTGTTGTGTATAATTTGCATTACTATTCACATGGCCAGTGTTCTAGAATACTGGTCCGTCTGACTCGAAGTGTTTCAGGGTCAGAAGTGCGATAAATATTATGGTGACGACCAGCAGGCGGCTTTCATTTCAACCACAGATTTTACATTCTGGTATAGAGATGAATATTAGAGAGATTCAGTCGTAGAATGCATCGCTTGTAAATCCAGAATTTCAGTTTTACGTGACCAAACGATAATTAGGTACTATCTAATACCTTTAAACGAGCAATTCCTGTATATATGTATATATAAATAATCAGAATCTCGGACACGGCTCCAACGATTTTCATGAAATTTAGTATTCAGGGGATTTTGGGGGCGATATTTCGATCTAGCTAGGTTTCATTTTTAGAAAACGTCGTTTTATCCGTGCAAAGCTCGATCATCTAGGTACTAATATTATAAAGGCGAAAGTTTGTGACTGTGTAAGTGCGTTTTTGTGTTTGTTACTTCTTCACGCTCAAACGGATGGACCAATTTTGATGAAATTTGGTGAGGAGGTAGCTGTGTATCTATGTGTTAATCCAGGGTGGATTAACATAGACTAGCGGGTAACACCGCAGGGCGAAGCTAGTATTATAAAAACGTTTGTAACTCTGTCACTGTCTGTTTATTACCTTTACTTGCCTAAATAGCTGGTTTAATTTTACTATAATTTAAGAAGGATTTCACATAGCTTACTTTTTTGTTATTTTATATATGGACGCGAGTAAAGCCGCGGGCAACAACTATTATACATACATACATATGTAACGTAGTTGAGTCATATTTTTACACACAATTATCAAATACAGTGATATTTTTTAACCCTCAATGTTAAAAGAGTTTGACATGTGTATCAGTGTATGCCTGTTGCATCGTAGCTCCCAAACGGCTGAACCGATTTTGATATATTATAATGTTTATCACCGGGTCTTAATAGCGCACAATTACTAAGAAATTTGTAAAAACAGACATACATTTATGTGATAAATAAATAAATAAAATAAAAATCCGATGATAAACAAAGTTATGTGTTCAAGTCGCGAAAATTTAAAAAAAAAACATTTATTTTCTTTGTAAAGTGACTTGTTAGATTAATATGGTTCATGAAAATCTGTTCAGCCGTTTGAAGATTATTAGCTATTTTCTAGTTAATGAACGGATGTGAGCATCTTACATATTAGGTATGTAGGTGTGATCGAGTTGAAATTAGTTTTTTTTTTTTAATACAGAATAATTCGCATTTGACCACATCCTGCCTGATGTATTCTAATATTAATGTTGCAGGGTCTTTTTAATTTTTAAACGTTTGTAATAAAATACATCGGTTTAGAAACACGCTTACCGCACACAAATTGATACTGCCTGTGGTAATTTTACAACTACATACACAAATGTGCACACAGTTGAATCAAACATCAAGTCTTTAGGCATCTCTATAAAATATCATCTCTGTGATTTTAACGCATTTCCAGACGCTGTAGTCCGTTTGCCTACTTTGCAGTTTATTCATTAGACATTTATATTACTATAAACTATGTCTGCCCTCATTTTTTCTTCAGATTATAATGATCAAGCGACCCTCGACCGGAAAAAATCTCTAAATGACAACGAAAACCGCGTCAAAATCCGTTGCATGGTTTCGTTTGATAGGTGACTTGAGATATGTTGATACGATTCACGAAAATCTGTTCAGCCCTTTTCTAGTTGATGAATGAACGTATCCACCACATGTGTAAATTTCAACGAGTAGAAATCTAAAATTAGTGATATTCATTTATCACACATTCATAAAGTCCAAAGTTTGTGTGTTTGTTACTTCTTCAAGATCAGACGGCTGGACCAAATTTGATGAAATTTGGTATTGTGGTTGCCTACATTCTGGATTAACACATACACGTATATTTTAAAATATACACACCTATTACAATATTATAAGATGACGAGAGATTTTTTATTTTAATTTAAATTAAATTAGATAAGGTTTTGTTGAACCCCTCCTCCTATTTTTAGATCACGTAATAAATGGTTTCCTACAGAGAAAAATCGCATTTTTATATATATATATAAGTATATAGTACATAATATACAATCAATGAATACATTCGATTTTGGTTAATAGCAACGTCAGCGATCTTATGATATTGGATGAACTATACATACATACATAATATTTACATAAACAAGCTGAAGAGTTTAAAAAATCTATAACCCGACTGCGATTAAAATAACTATAATTAAAGGAAAACATTTTTTAAACAGACTAGGTACCTACTTGCCTTTATTAAGTAGTCCTACCTGATTAGTTTTTTTTTTTTTTTTTTAAATTAACGTACCTATAGTAGAACGCGCCGAAAATCCATCTTGTTTTTTTTAAATCCCCCTCTAAGGACACTTGGGTTAGATAGAGTAATCTAACGATACCTAAATTGTCGTAATCCATTCGGCCGTTTGGAAGATACGAGATAGAAAGAAATCCCTACGAAAATATAAAACATGTATATGCACCACATTAGTATCTAAATTGCACCAGTGCAAAACCGGGGCGGGACGCTAGTTAGTAATAAAAAAACATCGACCGGCACTGTGCTCCTGGGGCGATTGCATCCGTTGCCCCCTCCGGTATCCCCGCTGTAAAAATTATTCATTGATAAATGTCACAGAAGGGAAAAGTATCAAAGCAGTTCCATTCCAGGCTAGGTGTGATTACCATCTTCGACCACACCGTCACTTAACATCCGGTGAGCTATGGTGAAAAACCTAGCCTGTCAATCAAATAAAAAAAAAGTATTCATTGACTGATTGACTCTGTCCACACCAAAGATTACCCAAAGAAGAAAAATACATTCAAATAGAAAAACAAAACGTGAAAACGTTACCCTCCTTTTCGGGCAGTCGGGTAAAAGTAGAATAAGAAAAGGTATTATTACTTTGAAAACTGTATCTAATTAGGTTATCTATATGATAGAAATCTGTAAAGTGATAGGGATCGCTTTTGATAGAAATCTATAGATATAATAATGTCATTTGGAACGCATATCATATTAATAATTATTAATGGGCGTTATATTTGTCAGTTTTGGCAAAGACAGCCACAAATAATTTGAAAAAAAAAAAATACCATTTGGCATTTACTGCTAGATTAGTCCAATTATTGCCTCCATGCCTCATTTGTTTTGTTTTATTTTATTATTTTTGTTTTATTTTTTGGTTTGTTAACAATATGTTTATGTGTATTTGTTAGACCTACTAGGGCTCACCGTAAGACCAGCGCTGGTTATTCCTCTTAGTATAGCCAGCATTATGCTGAGGTGAGCCCCTATTTTATAACTGTTTGTCTATTGTTGTATGTTTCGTTTGTGTTACAAAATAAAACTTTTTTCTTTCTTTATATTTACCCGACTGCCAAGGAAAGGTTATGTATTTCGCGCGTATGTATGTTTGTATATATATATTTATAACTTTCTTTATGACCTCGTATCTTCCAAACGGCTGGATGGATATCCACATTCAAGATATCGTTATATTCGTCTTAAAAATTCAAGTGTCCTCAGAAAGGAGTTTGAAAAAAAAATGGCGGAGTTTAGGCGTGAAATAACAATCCGTTAATAAAATAAAAAAAAAACCCATCGAGTGGGGTATAAAAATAAAGGAAATTAAAAGGGGATTACAAAAATATATGCATGTTATATGTTTATCTAATATTTAGTTATTATACTAGTTACGCGACGTAACGCGTTGCTGTGGCCAAATTGAACACACGCGAGTAACGTGAAATAAATTGTAGCGCATATGAAACTTTTGTACTTTTAACGTAGCGCCATCTATTGGATACTTACTCAATCCAGTTAATAAATTACCTTACACCGCCATCTATTAGTATTTTATGGAACTCACAGATAATTATACCTCTTTGTGGTACAATAAACAAATCATTTGCAATAAAAAATATATTGCGATTATAAATTGAGATATTTATAAACTATCCTATCTCTCAAGTTGGATCAAACTGCACACAGTGTGCAAGATTTGGTTAAAATCGGTTCAGTAGTTGAGGAGTTCATCGCGGACAAACAAAGTGACACGAAATTTTTATAGGTATATAAAGATTAGGAATAATATTTTGGTATATTTTTTTTTTCTCTTTAATTATATTATTAGCTATAATTAATTATTTCATTCGCTTTACATTATAGATTTTTTAAACTTTTCAGCTTGTTTTACGTCGTCTAATCGCGTCCGAGGCGCACCGTCTGCCTCCAAAACATAGAGATTACTTATTTTAACTACTAAATAATCTATGGCATACAGGCATATATTCACAAGGCTGTCAAAGACCAGTAGATGTTCACGGAGGGAAGGTACTAACAAACTACCTATAAAGTAATTTAAAGTTTCGACATAGCGTTTTCGGGGGCAATTACGGCGATTTTGAGTTTCGATAAAACTACCGTACCCTGAAATGCTCTCTCCGCACGAGATTTTCGGCTAAGTGTAATACCGGATGTATACTATCGCTACTATACAATGTACATACTTGTATATTAACATACATATTATACCTATTATGATTTTGATATTTTTAATATGAATGGAAAAATTACCTATAACTTTGGTATTATCAATAAAATGTTTGTGTTTAAAAAGCATAGTCAGGCCTAGTGTCGCAGATGTCCATAAGTGATGGTCACCGCTCACCATTAGATGAATCGTCTGGTTGTCTGCCGTTATTTTTTGTAAAGGCCGGACCATACCGCCTTGCGCTGGTTCGCCGAGAATGTACAAGCAGGATTTTGTGTAATCGATTTATTGGTATTATTGGCTGTTCGCGATTCATTAAGCAAACGAAACGTGCGAAATCTAACCAGCTTGGAATACATTAAAAAGTGTAAACAGGCGGTTAGGATTCCGTATGAGCGTCGGACTTGAGAAATCAGTTTGTGACTGAGCAGCTATATGCACTTATTCTGTTATATATACAAGAACAAACAATAGCCACACTACATAGGAATATAGGTTGGTTAATAGAGAATTCTTTAGCCTAATGAGATTTAGTATGTCGATGGATTACTACTTATTAAATACTAGCGACCCGCCCCAACTTCGCACGCGTAGTAAGAATGGGTATAGTAAGCTATCTTTAAAAGGTAGATATATGCCACCGCGGACTTTTTTGTAGATCTATAAAAGAGGCATATCCCACCATGTATTGTTTTGTTAAATCTCAAAAGGATTAGGCAGCGTTTCCGATGAAAGCAAGTGGCTTGACTTTTTCCGACACTTCCAATAATTATTATCATATTTCAACCAATTTACACAAAACTTTAACAAATTATATACCTAAACAAAAGGTCGTAAGACATTTTTTAATACTGTGTAGCGAAAAATACGATTACTTTTAAAAAGCTTGATCAGAATAACTATGATTTATGGCTCTCAAAATTATTGTTTATTTATTCATTCAACCCTTTGAACACGAGTGGAACAATGGTGGCGCAATAACATACCCTTTAGCAACACCACGCGCCAGCTAGAATATAGAATTGAATGCGAGATGATATTGACCTCACGTATGCGACCTCCAAAACCTGATGCCAAAGAGCTCATGTCATGCCGGTGTAGGTCGACCGAACAGTATCCCAGTACGTGAAGAAAGCTGATAAATACACTTCGCTAAGCCTAGGTTAGATAAATATTGAAGGACAACAGTCAGCCGTCTAGCCCCAAACTGAAGAAAACTTGTATTTGGAAAACCAGATAGCCCAATAGTTACTTAGGTACATAAACAAAGAAAATAAAGAATTATTATTATTATTTATTATTACATTTTTAGTTATAATAATTCAAATTTTATTATTAATGTTAGAATCAACAGTTGCAATCATTCAATCATATGTGACGCGATGTCCTGGACTTTGTTTTACTACACAAAGTTCTCTGTATCACTGTAATGGTCATGGGCAGGCATTGTCTCTTACCATCAGGAGAGCATCTCGTTCGTATAATTACTTTTACATTTAAAAAAAAAAACTAAAAATACAGACAAAGAATAAACATTAATGTACATCACACAAATGTTAGTATTAAGTGCGAATCAAACCCACGCCCCTAAACGGTCGAAGCGGAACTACTACCAAAAAACCTAACAGGACAGGTTAACCACTATTTTATTTCTGAACTCTGCTAAGTAAACACTATTTTCAATTAAACCAAAAGCCTAGAAGTCTAAGTCAAACAAACGTTCAAAAGTAGGTAGGTACCTACCTACTTACCTACCAGATTTATTTAATTCGAATAAAACAAAATTGCCGTGGTGGTGCCGGCATAAGAATTGTACCTCACCTTCTCTACCCGTCGTTGCCGTAAGAGTCGGCTAAGGGATGTAATACGGAAGATGGGCAGCAGCGTCTTCCTTGAACAAACATACCTAACTGCGCTCGCCAACCCGCCTGCCAAACGTGGCGAGTATTGGCAAAACCCCTCCCTAGGAGGAGGCCTATGTCCAGCAGTGGACGTCCTATGGCTGATGATGTGTGATATGTGAATAAAAGAATGTAGGTATTATGATTTAAGTGTTGTTTGAGAGAGATAGATATACAGTTTATTGGATATCTGGATACAAACTTTTAAACTAATTTAAACTGTAGAGATGATTTGTGTTGTGGAGCTGTGGGATGAAAGACTAACCACATACAGTTTAATCTATATCATCCCACAGTTGAGCAAAAGCCTACCCTAGAAGGGTGACTAAACCATATTTCAAAATTCGGGGCGGATTGGTAGATTACGCCAGATTCCTTTACGTTTCCTCACGATATTTTTACAAACGGAGGGTGTAGTATGTGATCGAACCTATCTTGACGACACATTACTGGTTTGAGTACTTCGCACGGGTGCCATGTGGATACTTACGAATGTTTTATACATATAAACTTTCTTCCCGCATTAAAATCCGTTGCGTAGTTTTAAAGATCTAAGCGTACAGACGACGGGAAGCGACTTTGTTTTAATACCATGTAGAGACTAGCGACCCGCCCCGGCTTCGCACAGGTGCAATGTAGATACTAATGTGGTGCATATGCATGTATCATACATATAAACCTTCCTCTTGAATCACTCTGTCTATTGATAGAAACCGCATTAAAATCCGTTGCGTAGTTTAAAAGATCTAAGCGTACAGATGGCGGGAAGCAACTTTGTTTTATACTATGTTGATGGGAAGCATTTTAACCGACTGGTTAACAACATACGACCAAAGCCGATGTGTGTTTTGCTTACATGGCGTTGGCGAATAGGAACACTATGAAATGTTTTTTGAAAATTAATTCCCAGAGGAGTTGAAGCCGCAACAGCAGCCGAAATCAGCGTGCATCAACTATCACAATAAAATGCGTACTTATTTACGAACAACCACACTAATATTATAAAGGCGAAAGTTTGTGAGTGTGTTTGTATGTTTGTTACTTCTTCACGCTTAAACAGCTGGACCAATTTTGATGAAATTTGGAGGTATCTGACAACGTGAATTATCATAGGCTACTTTTTATCCCGAAAAAATGTTGCGGATAACACCGCGATGCGCAGCCAGTTAAGTTTTCAATTTCGATCGTATTATCAAACACGATTCAGCCAAGCATGCCCATTGCTTTCATACTTCAACTTTAGTATGTGCAAACTGCACTCAAAGTTAATTTGAAAGATTTTAATAAGTGTCGAGATCCTCTGATAGCTAGCGGTATAAATAAGGGGCAGTTACGTATTTGTCGTAATTTGTTTTTAATTGTAGGTAATTACTCAGCCTTGGTTTCACTACGCTTAGGGTTCCATTTGAAGATGCGGCTCAATCAGTAGACCGACAAAATAATTACTCAATAGAAACTTAAAGCGTAATGACTGTACTTAAAGATTATAAGGTAGGTTTATTTTATCTAGGCTGTAATAACGCTAGTACCTATAGCTCGTATGTCAATGATGGTAAAACTTGTTTAGGTTTAATTCCCGCATAATAAAATGCCAGTTTTCATGCTCCGAACGCATCGTATACGGAACCCATACGGTTTACAATTCGTTAGCGCTTAGCATTTTTTAAAGCTGCGGCAGCAAGGTAACTTCTAAATTAAGATCGGTTTAATGATACCTTTTGGGATCAATTGAGAATTACTGTTGCTAAGCGGGCAGCGAGCGAAGGTCGCTCGGAGTGGCCAACCGTACTACGCGGCCCGACAACCGACGCACAGTATGGGAACTTCGGGCAACATTCGTGCTATCATTTTGATGCAACTATGTCTCTAGCATGCAGTTCGATTATGTTGTGTGTAACTTGGAGATTAATAAATCGCCTGACTTAGCAATTCAAAATGCAGTGGGCTCACATTTTCCGAAATATCAATAAAGGCAGACAAGTTTTAGATAGAGGTTTAGATTTTTTTTTTAATATAAATAGGCTTGATCATCTCGTTTGGTGTTCAGTGGTGAAGAAATAATCTACGATAGAGCACGCTTAACAAGAAGATACCTATTGAATTGTAACATTGGTGTTATCAATAAAATATATGTATTTGTACTCTTGATTCGAAGACATTAGGATTATATCTATCAGGAAACATCGAGGCATTTCACTGTTCGGCGGTTTGGTGGAAGCAAATCGATTCGTTATAGTATAGGTATGAATGTCATAACCTTTTTAAGCTTGTAGCTATTATGAAGAATGGGCATTGAAAAATAAACGGAATTGATAAAGAAATTGAAAAGCTGTCGATATATCTACAGCTTTAGTCAATTCCGTACATTTTGATTTTTTTTATTAGCGTTATCGCTATATGAGTTTTACGTTGTCTAGGCTTTTCAGGAATCCTAAGGAATTGGGCGAAGACACCGTTCTCGACGATAAACGAGAATCCGAGAAACCTGAAACCGAATAGACACCTATGTCCTGAGTAATTAACGTTCTTAATGCCATTAAAGTTAGACGAATGCGAAGTTACGCGACTGGGAACTCTATCCCGCGGGCTTACGATATGCGGTATAGCTTATCATCTGTTCAGATTTTCTAGGCGTTTTTCCCGACGGTATGTTATGATTGGCATTTGTCTCTACTTAGGATACTGCTTTAGTGTGTAGTTTGTATACTGTGCATATAGTGACAGTACCGTTGGAGAGTACATACAAGTACAATTTTTAACCTCATACATTTATTACAATGTCTTTTCCTTAATAACAGGTGATGTAATATATATTTTGTAATGTGATTGCTAAGGACGAGATTGCCACGATCAGAGATGTTAATTAAGTACCTATTGAATATAAATTTAAAACTGCTTGTATATTTTGTTGGCATGTTTTAGGTATAAACAAAACAGCTGATTTCATGAGATGGAAACGAAATTATCAAAACCGTTAACACAGAAACATACAGCATTCACAAGTTTTTTATACTTCAAAATATTCATGTATGTAGGTACCAACCCAACTTTATCTCTGCGTCTGTCACAAGATATGTAGGAACGGTAAGAGTTACAATTAATCACACCAGTAATTTTGTAAGGGCAGAGTGGTAGGCCTTATTGTTCAAGCTGAATTGATACTGGCCAGTGCCAAACATATAGGTACCTAAATGAATAACAAAGTAGAAGCCAACTACAAAACTGCCGCAACATTACTGAACAGACATTGATGAAATTTAACAAGTGTGTAATATATGGGACGCTTTAGTTGAGACTACAGAAATTACAGGGCTGTTGAGACTAACCATCGAAAGTCTCGAAGTAGGTAATGGGCGCCTAAACAGCGATGCCCTGGACTTTGTATAGCTACTCAAAATTCTGTGTGTCGCTGCCATAGCCATAGGCAAACATTCTATCTTACCATCAGGAGAGCATCTTGTTCATCTAATTACTTTTACATTTAAAAAATCTGAAATACAGATAAACTAGGGAATCACACACATAAGATCAAATGGTGCAGCTTGTAATCTTTTCTTTATAATAAATAAAAACCTAATTTTTTGGACTACCAGTAGCAAAATAGAACAGCAGGCTAATATACAAATATCAAATAAATAATTAAAACACAGGCTACATTGCAATATTGTATCTAAGCTGTAAAAACGTATTATATGCAATCAAACTGATAGGGTGCCTGATTCCTATTTTAGCTATGTAGGTGGGTGAATGACCTCTGTAAGCACTGATATACATGTGAAAATTATTATTCTACACAATATGACCGCTGGTATTTGTATTTGTAATGATTCGGTTATCCTCAGATTTGTGTTAAGCTCTTAACATTTTTTATAAGAAACTCTAGGTGGTGCTAAAGAAATAGACGAGGAGTCACTATTTACTTTTGTTCTATTCTAAATATTGTATTATGTATACATATGTGAACAGCGTCCCACACATACATACACACTCCTCTTTTAAGCTTTTAAATTTACACTATCAATAGTGTAATAGTGTGATTTTAGTTAAACCTGGCTAATAAAGTAGCTACATATTTTTCATTCCCAGCTGATGTTAAGTGATTGTGTGGTCAAAATGATTAACACACCTAACCTGGAATGGGAACTGGGTCTCAAGTGAGGCTGCTGAAACACACCATTAGGTAGTAAATGATGACAACTTTATGACTGCAAGCCAACTGAATACTAGAAAGTACCCCCAAGGTTTTCATTGGAATTACTGTACATAAAGAGATCTATAATTTGAATACCAAGTGATAAACAGTATTTCTTGTGCAATTTTTAAGCTAAAAAATACTGTAAGGCTTCTTACACAGCTGTGTGTATCGGGGATTATGATGTAGGGAGTTAAGCAAATTTCTCATAAATCATAGCATTTTACGGGGAAGTTTTTTGTTGACTTGTCAATATTTATAGTCAAAAGAATTTATTTATCCAGTTACATGCACTCTACGCCTTATTTTAAAGTTGTGGCGATTTTAGTCATACACTATACCAACATCATTACCAGGACAATATTGAAAATTGAAATTGAAATATAAACTATCGACTGAATGTAAATAAACTGTTTATTGACTAATTTACGCCCGCGACTTCTTCCGCGTTCAGAGAGTAATGAAACATGTGTAGGTAAGTAACAAATAGGCAATAGATAGGAAAAATCATGAAACATGCGCTATTTTATTATTATATTAAAGATACCTTTTATTCATGAATAATATGCCATAAGACACATCTATAACAAATTTCAAGGGGATAAGTCCAGTAGTTCAATTTATAATAATGCCATATCTATGCCAATCTAACATATTTCTGATATAAAAATTATCCTATATGTTAATCCAGGTAATAAACTATATGTGTGCCAGATTTCATACAAATCTGTTTAGCCGTTTTTGCATGATTAACACACATATAAACTTTCACATTTATAACATTAGTAGGATAAGGCTAAAGACGGAGGAAGTTTGGAACAAATGCAAAGAAATAAAGGACACTTAGGTATATACCCTTTATATATCTAGCTTTTTACGAGATACAATATGTGTATAAGTAAAGTTAGCTTAAAAGTGTTAAGCAGCACTTCTAGCACAGAAATGATCAAAAATATGCCTCATATTCATCCATTTTGCCTATTTACCATCAGTCCCAGTTTTAAAACATATTCCATACTAAGTACCTATACCTATATGTATTTTAAAATAGTTATTATGCTATGGGCATCATTTATACTATCCATAGTAAGTATAATACCTACTTGTTAAAAAAAAGTTACAAAAAATAAGAATGAAATTGATTTATTGAATCAGCAATATGAAACAATTTGGAAGTGTATTGGTACATTTTCAACTTGAAAGCTTTAAGGCAGGGTCATCAGTTTAAATTTACTTAATTTGCATGCTAGTTAAGCACAATATCAGTGGCAGTGAAGGAAACTTAGCGTGACTCAAGTAATTGTACTTAGGAGAATAATGAAACAAATTCAGCAAAAAATAATGGAGGTATTATTATCTAGGTTTACTATCATGAAAATACTCATAAATACTTTTACTTATAGGTATTAAAATCATCACAATTTTTAATTATAACCACGGACATGTAATCTGATAAAATCCAAAGAAGTTATGATTCTGAAGTATCTGCACCACTCAACAACGATTATCAGATAGTTTCTATGTAGGTACAGAGATAAAATAGGCATGTAGGTACTGAGTCTATGTATACAAACTTATAGGTTATGCTTGTACAACAGTAGGTACAGCTTGTTGCCATGCAGATTCAACTCTACTATTGTAGATAAACTATATGCTATTGTTACTATACTGTGTTTAAATCGAGATTTTATTCAATTTTAACTGTTAGCCATTATTTAATGCTCAGTAACATGTACACAGTGGACTAATGTGTATTCTCTAGCATTGTTTCAGACCTTCTAGCTTTGACAGGATTAATCTGATAATTTTTTTGTTATCCATGACCACAAACTATGGTATGAGTTAACTGTGTGTAAGCCTAGTTCACTTCTAACCTGAATAAGCCACGATTTTTATCAGCTACTTTAGGAACGTAATTTATAGGTTATAAGCAAAGTGCCCTTGACAGAACTAAAGGATGATCATGTCAGTTTATCAAACCGATCCAGACATGATTCGGCGATTTTAACACAGTGAGTGTCCTGTAAATCCGGGTGTGTAAGCAGGGGTCAGAACTCTGAACACAAAGGGACTCACCTATTCCAACATCGATCTTGCGCCAAACTGAACACTATAATAACTACACAGCACATAAAAGGATACAGGCTAAGTCCAGGTTAAATCCGTCTTTTTGGTAGCGTCTCCGACGCTTGCTTACGATGCCCTTGATAGGGTTGGTCATTTTGATATTGGACATCGAGTTGGCCATTGTTGGTAGTCGGTCCGAGCGGCGCGGCAGCAGCTCAGCCGCCGCAGCGCCCTTACCGGGCCCGCCCGCTCCCGGCACCGACCTCTTCTCTGGTGCCTTCCGCTCGCGACGCCGGCAGCTCACGCAAATACCCATAAAATAACCTCCGCCGCGAAGAGCGTGCCGCGCTCATTGGGCCGGCGGCGGAGCGCGAGCGGCCGCAGCCGGCGCTCAGCTCGCGCCCGCCATGCCTCTCCCGACGCCTCGAGCGCCTCCGGGTGAAGCCACCGCCTCAGCGCTGCTGAGGCGAGCCCTCCCGACCTGCGACAAACTCCTCGGCACACTACCGCCAGACCGAAACCACTGCACACGATACGCACTGTAGCATAACTTCACGCCCGCCACACGAAGCTTATGGGTATCGCTTCACGACCGCACAAAAATGTATCTCGCGCGAATGGCGTCCATCCTGCGTTTGCAGTGCACTAGAACACGGACGAAGAGAAACAGTTGCACAAGAAAGAAAGATGGTTTGACGGCCGAATGTCGATAGTTCATCTCGTTTCCTCTACGTCGATAACTCTGCGGCTGACAGAGATAAAACACAACCTTATTTTCCACTGATGGCTCCCAGCTCTTTGTTCAGCTTAGTTACACTTTGCCTGACTAGGTGGCGCTATCAAACACTAAGCAGTGGCGCTAAAATTTCAAACTTATTGTATTTGACGAGTTTATCTTTTATTGAAGAAGCTCCAGAAATATAATGAATTATGCGTTTACAGCGTGTACATAATTGAAAAGGTTTTTTAAATTAATTTATACAAGTTTATTTAACTATAGTAAACGGCAAAAAATGTTACTGTAGAAGGTAGAACATTTTATAATTTTAAAAAACTTGAAGAATATTTAGCATGTTACGCCCTCTACATACATCAACTTGCCCGACGTTACATTCAGAATCCAGCCGTAGGTGGCGCTTAAAAGAAAATATTGAGCACAGATTATACAGACTACAGATGAACAACTGAACACGGTTTTCAAAATTTTAATAGTCGGGGCGTTCATTCACGAGTTATACAAAATATAACTAAAAACTATAGTGTCGTACAAACAACAGAATTCTTTTTACATCGTGTTTCTATTAAGAGCTTTGTCAGGGAGGCTGATTTTTTGTTTTATTTATAGCAAGCAGTGTCAAGCATTACTGGCAGTTTGGTCCTTCGAGCCATGATGGTGATCTACCATAGTCTCAACAACTGCAACAACATAAACTTTTTCGGACGGACCACCCCGTCTCAATCTAAGCCTCCACAAAAGAGAGATATGACAGAATAAATTTACTCTAAAAAAAGTGATTGTGTAGAGGGAGAAGGTCCGTCTGCGACTTAGATAAGTTTAGTCGTCGTGCTCGTTTGGATGATTGTTCGAGTTGTTCGTGCAATGCGGAAGACATAGCCTAGTTTCAACCGTGCAAAAAATGGTATTTACCTGCAAAGTTATGAGAGCATTGACGCATTTCCTAATAGTAAATATTTATTGTTATATTACCGCACCATGTGGGTGTGGTAATATCTTACTTACCTACTTGCAAATATATGTACACGTTGTGTTTGCAATATCTATTATATTGATGTAGATAAGTTATATTATTATTATCATGATTTGAATAGACTGGTTGTTACCAAGCATGGATAAAGTACGTAAGGTAAACCTTGCACTATGATTGTGTAAATTTACAGACACCACCTTTAGATAACGTTAAGCAGCCATGGATACAAGGGGGAGGGAGTGGGCGGGAACAAAGGCAATTGCTTAGGAGTTTTTACTGCTTACGGCTGCTGTTTTTGGTGACTTTGTAGCTCGGCCATTTCTTGCTCCAACCTAGGCTGTTTCATTGACATTGTTGTAAATCCGCTACGCAGCTTTATATAACGTGTCTATTAGGGCAAAGCTTGCCTTGCTTTGTTACAAGAAATCCGTGCTTATCAGCACGGAATCTCAAAAACATTGTAATCAATTTTCATGTTACTTTTTATGCCGCAACTAGACGGTGGTTCTTTTAATTCTGCCGTTTTTCTAAGTATGTTATATGCGTCCGTAACCTCATACAATTAATTAAATTCAAAATTTCAGATACTCCTGTTCGTCCACGTGGTTTGGAAATTCGTGGTTTTTTTAAATTTGGAATTTGTTTGTGCAACCCTCAGCGTACCTAAAACAACTCGACTTTGGAGTTATGGTCGCCGTCATAACCCTTCGACATCTATTTCGCCACATAATGTTGTATTGCAGGCTTTATCTGAGGCAGTCCTGGATTTGTCAATAGGCCATATAGGCCGCGGCCTAGGGGCGGCAGCGTCCTAGGGGCAGCAGAGGAAGTTCACTTAATTTCAGAGGATAAAAGTCAAACAAGTTCACCGGTTGTCTCATGGTTTTTTATATACTTTAAATTCTCATAGAAACTCATTCGTATCGAAAATTATCAATCCTAGGTATTTTTACTGGTAAAAAATGCCTTTTCTTAATGACTAATTCATTTTTTTAAATTAACTTTAGTTCCTTTCTTACATATGGAAAATTATTATTTTAGAAAAGTACATGGGGCGACGGAAATAAAGTGCCCTACACTTGTAAAAAACATAAATCCGGCACTGATCTGAGGTACCTAGTGCATCCTTAACGAGACCCGACCAAGATGCTGCAATAAATGGTGAATCCCTCCCGCATAGAATTAGGTCAGTGTTACGTTGGTACTGATATTATTTGAAGCTGAAAGCTCAAGGTCGTCGCTAATTGATTACCAAATGAATCACTCTGTCACCAGGCGTTTTTTATCTGCGCTATCGGCGGACCAAGCCTGTAGGCGAAGTAAAATTGAAGGGCTAATAATAAACTGTTACCTACGAACGATGATTTGCAATAAAATATGTGTGTAAAAACGTGTCCAAGCGGAATTTATTTTCTGCAGACTGATACACTAGGTTCCCTTGGTGGTAAATTTCCTGAGCAGGACGTCGACCAGGTTGGTACCACCGTAGTACCAGATAGTCTACTACCAAGCAGTATTGTGTAAATTTATTCATTACTGTGTTCCGGTTTGAAGGGTACTGTAGCTAGCGAAATTACAGGGTTGCTAAGACTAACCATCGAAAGTTTCAAAGTAATGAGCGTAAAAGTGGCGATGCCCTGGATTTTGTTTTGTTACAGATCTGGGACCGCTGCAATGGTCATAGACAGGCGTTATGTCTTACCAGACCAGTCCAGGAAGATGGGTTTGTTGATCTCACAGGATCCACAAGACAAGCAGAAGAACGGCACACTATCATCCGTTCCTCGTGGGCGTTCCCAGTATTCGTACACAGCGATTCCGCTCTACTTTCTTGATACGTACAGCCCGTGAATGGAACTTATTGCCAGCTGATCTGTTTCCTTTAACTACAATTTGGACGTTTTTAAGTCTAGAGTGAATAGATTTCTTCTAGATCGGCGTTCTCCATCCTCGGCCACACCGTCGCTTTCCATCAGACGAGTTGGTGGCCAAACGTAGATCTATTTAATTAATAATAATAATTTAAAAAAAGTCAAGATTATGGCCATTACGGCCTAAACGCTCTTCAAGCGAAGGTACTAACATCTAGTACCTACATTGTATCTAGGGTCAAGTAAAGGATGCCATTTATGAGTTATTAATTTGTATTGGCGATAAAGAGATGAGCCGAATGTGCTGTCGCTTATTTATGCGTTCCCATATTGAAGGTACTATTGTAGACGAGATAATAGTACGTACCTACTATGCAAGTCTAACGCAATTTTTTTGTAACAGCAGCAGTAACATAATGATATATATATATTTTATTGTTGACAGGCACCAGATGTAAGTGAAAGTGTGGTTGAAGATGGTAATATATAGCTATGGTTACCTCACGATGTTTTTCTTCACCGGGCAGCTCAAGCTCATAGTCGGGCTCTGAACCTACGGCCTTTGGTGATATGTTACTTACGTTGATTGATTGATTTACTTCATTAGATTGCTTGCCTACTTTTTATGCTTACGCAAAGTTACCTTACAACCTTCACTGGACTGAAAACTCATATCGACCCAGTAAGAGCCTAGTAACAGTTAAGCACTTAATAAAATTACCATTCGAAAAGTACCTAATATGATAGTTGAAGTAATGAAGTTAGAGACTTGGAACATGATTGAAAAAGCACTTATGGCTAAGTAGAAGTAGATAGGTAAAGGCATTATCTATGGTAAAGAACGACGAACGAAGTATTTTTTAATGGCTCGCAGGAGTCGCAGGCTAGGTGTTTGACCACAGCTCACCTGATGTTAAGCGATGGTGTGGTCGAAGATGGTAAACACACCTACCCTGGAATTGAACTGGCTCTCAAGTGAGGCTCAACACACCGTTAGATGCTTGGCGGCAGATTTTCAACTTGAGGGTGGTAGCTAGCCAGCCGCCACGCTATGGTGATTACTCAAGATGTTTTCCTTCACCGGCAGCTCAATCTCATTAAAACCTACTAACCTAACTTCGCAAAAATCACGGCTGCAACAGCGGGACACGGCTAGTTTACCTCGTAGGTATATTGTAACAGAATAACTCTACATCACAAGCCTTTCAAGGTCACAAAAAAACGGTGTAAATACAGCTGTGTCAGTAGGTACAGAACATAGATAAAATATTTATTGACATTATTACAGACCTACAGACTGTTACAGACAAAGTTATGTTTAGAAGTGGCTAAATTATGAAATAACAGAAACGTGCAGCTGGCAAACTGCGATAAAAAAATGATTTTTATTTTGTCTAAAAAGGGTTTTTTTCGTACGTTGACAATAAACTTTTACAGTGCTATGTGTGTAGGGAGGGAGCGATAGTTTGGAGCGGAAACGGCATTATGACTGCCCCGTTAGCTCATTCGGTAGTTTAGCTTCGAAAGTTGAATGGATGGGATTCGATTCCTACTCAGGACTAATATTTGTGTGAAGAACATAGATGTTTGTACTGAGTATAGGAGTTCTATAGGGGCGGATCTATGTAAGGGTTTTTAAGGGCCCCCGGCTCCCATTGAAAAAAATACAGTAATTATTTTATGTAAATAAGAAACTTGTTTGCGTTTTCCGTAATTATTAAAATATCTTAAAATGTTTTTAAATTTGCCATTACTTGTAAAGCGGAGCGCTCTTTCTCCAGGATGTCGTATATAGAAAATAAATGTAGGACAACAATATCAAACTATCGTCTAAATCATTTATTACTTGTTTCCGTAAATTGTGATTTAAGAAAGGATTCCCAATGTGATGAGCAAATAAAGGAATTTGGGGCGCAAAAATATTGCTTTATAAGTAATGTATCAAATGCAACTACACAACTTTAAACTGTCGATTTATTTTTGCAATAATGTCTCTCAGTTGGTCTCAACAGCTCAGCTAGCTGCAATACCCTTCGAACTGGAACACAGTAATTTTTACACACTACTGCATGGCGGCAGACTATCTGGTACTGCGGTGGTACTTACCTAGACGTCCTTCTGCTAAGGAGATCTACCACGAAGTGTATTTACAAGAAGTATACAAATATTTTATCGATAACACCAATGTTCAATGCTCGCCAACCCGCCTGCCAAGCGTGGCTCGAGTATTGGCAAAATCCCCCAGGAGGAGGCTTATGTCCAGCAGTGGACGTCCTATGGCTGATGATCTGAACATCAATGTTGCAAGTAGTAAGTATTCTGGTTATTTGGTTTCCATAGTACTTACAAGCTTTGCTTAGTTTGGAAGGTGTCCTCACGATGTTTTTTCTTCACTAGCAGCTGAAGCTCATTGTTGGGGTTTGAACCCACGCCTTTCGGCGAGTGAACCGACTATCTTTTGTAGCTGTTATCGCTACAAAACAGTCCCCCAGTCTGCCGCCCAAGGCCACCGGTGCGATGCAAAGACAGCCTGACCTATCTTATCATGTCAAAGCTCTATCGGTTGTGGAGCATCTCTAGACAACAACACACTGATCCAGTGCATATGTATAGTTAGAAGGCACCACTGCCGTGTTTTGTGTTTTATTATCTGTCGACAACTCTGTTGAGTCTTTGATATTATAAGTATGCCAGCTACGACCTGCGGTTTTGCCCGCGTTTTCCGAAATAAGAACATAAATATCTAGGGTATGTTTTTTTCTTCAAATTAATAATAGTTTATTCACAAAATGTTAATTAAATTCTATGATACAACGCTCTGCCTGAACTTCAAATTTTCGCTTCCATCCACCGTCTGTTGTCCTACGTATAACGTCACTCCATGTCTCGAGTATCTAGGCGTCCTGCGCTACGTTTGTCAATTCGCGGTCTTCACTCTAAAACACGTTTACCCGAGCGGTTATCGGTTGCTTTATAATCTTTGTATTAATTAATTTAATTATAATAATAATTGATTTAATTAAAATAATAATTAATATAAACTAATTTAATTATTATTATAATAATTAATTAAATTAATTAATATAAAGATTATTGGTAACAAGTAGGTACTGTATAATTTTGGAAAAAAAATGTCGAAAATATTATTAAAGTTTAAAGAAAAAGTTTAATTAGGTACATATAAGTTTTTAAGATATGTAATTGATTGAATCAGGCGTTACTTTGCGGAAGTCCATTTTGAGTGTTCTAGGTAAACTAAATATATACCTAGAACACATTAAGATATGTATTTTTGTTTTCGGTGAACAATACAGTATTTCATCAAAACTTCGAATAAAGTTTAATAATGTTATAATAATTTACATATAATTTTCTCCGTTACTTTTGTTTAGTTTTAAACGGGAAGAAGTAAAATGTTTACAAATAGTTATAAAATACTAATAAAAACTTATTTTAGCGTTTTTTTTTTATATCAGACAGACTAGGTATTTGATCACAGCTCATCTGATGAACCCGCTAAATCGAAACATGTAATAAAAATATAATTAAAACTTGTAATATTTTATGTAAACTTTTAATAAAGTTCAATTAAAGCTTGATACAAACTTTAATTAAAACTCGTAACAAAGTTTAATTAAAACTCGTAACAAAATTTCATTAAAACCTGTAACAAATTTTAATCAAAACATGTAACGCAGTTAAAATTAAAACTGGAGTTTGGACTCGAACATGGTAAGAATCCTTTCCACTTCCACTGTCCTTTCTTTCAGTATCTTCATTTCGTCGTCGGCTAGGACGCTGGACTTCTTTCCGGCATTCTTTACGAGGAAATGTTGGATGAACAGCCTCAGACTTTCCCTGAAAATGCATACATTTTACTCTATATCAAGATGTACCTGTGATTATACCACGGATAAGTAAATTATAGTAAACTAACGATTATGTGAAATCATAATCGTTAGTTAGGTACAAATACAAAATATGATTTATTTTATTTTATTGAGATAGGTACAGTTACAGACCTTAGGTTACTTAGTATAGCATATAAGTAGAATTAACGTATCACATTGAACCTAAGGTCCAATTACAACTATACACAACTTGTTTGTGTATAGTTGTATGATACCACTACAGTTACAAGTCAAATACAATATCTTCTAACAGGACGGCGCTCCAAGCTCGAGATATATTTTAAATAATTACTTTTTAATTAATTTGGCAATGGACTACCCACAATGTAAAACAAATCTTTAATTTTTTTTTTTAATTTAACTATTTTTTTATTTTTTTTTAATCAAAGTAGGTTCGCGTTTGACCACACTCTGCCTGATGTTAAGCAGTAATGCGGTCTAAGATGGAGCACGCTTACCTAGAAGAAACCTATTTACTCTAGATTTGAAGACACCCATATTGTACCTTACAGGGAACACAGACTCCGGCAAAGAGTTCCACAACCTTGCTGTGCGAATAAAAAATGTGTAATCAAAACGCTTTGTGCGTACATGGGGAACATCCACCATGCACGGATGGCTATTTATAAATAAGTAACTGAACCTTATGACACAGGACTCACTAGTGTGAGGTTCAGGATAACTTTTTTTTTTGTAATAGGTACTACATTTGTGTGTAAATTTATTTTAGTAAAAGTTATAATATTATGAATATATACATAAGAATGATTTCAAAAAGAAAATATATTTCGAAAAAAAAAATTGCTTTTTCGCACCTTAGTCAAAGCCAACATATTTTTACCATAGAACTGATTTTTATTCGTGATTTCCAAGTTAAAGTTTTTCATAATTATGAGTACAATTCCCCTTTGGGATTAGTACACCCAAAGCTTACAACCCTGCATTGATCATGAACAAATAAAAACAAACCTGAACATGTGCAGTTTAGGAGGCTTGGAGATCCGATGGAAGACTTCGAGGGAAGTAGCCAAGTTTTCATTCATGATGATGGAGAGAAGAATTTGTCGCATAAATCGAACCGACTGTTTGTTAAGCTCGGAGAATTGAATAACCTATAAGACAGAAAAACATTTTTTACCCGACAACTCTTAAAACAAGAGTTGTCAAAATCTCGAAAATCTAATCTATCTAATAACTTTAAGCAAGCAATTCTTGTATATATGTATATAATAATATATAATCTGAATCTCGGAACCGGTTCCAACGACTTTAATGAAATTTAGTATGCAGGGGGTTTCGGGGGCGATAAATCGATCTAGCTAGGTTTCATTTTTAGAAAACGTCGTTTTAACCGTGTTTTCAGCCGAGCAAGGCTCGGTCATCCAGGTACTTTATTATTATTCGTGCTATTAAAAAATAACGCAACGTCACCTTTAGTACAGACAAAGGAAGTCCTTTCTCCATGATCAGGTGCGTGAGGAACTGCGCCAGGTTTGCGAGGCCGTGCTTCGTGTGGTCCTCTATTTCCTTTATCTTATCCCATACCGCGTACTGGATTGACAGCTGAAATAAAACGATAGTTTTGTATGTTTTTTATATAACAATTAATGGCTGAGTGACTGTCGCCCAGGCATGAGTCATAAACTGATTTAAAAAAAATGTTGTAACTCTGTTTATAGTTTTTATTTTTTTCATGAAAATTGGCTCAGTTGTTTGGTTTTTATACCAAAATACCTAAAATCTTAGCCGTGTTTGGACTTTGGGGCATGGAGTTGTTTTTTTTTAAATTGTTAATTTATACTTGTTATTTATGGTCACTCTATACACCCTTACCGCTAAGAGAGTGCGCAAATTTTTATTACGACATCAGTGTTGTTATTTGAACATATTTATGAAAAAAATGGTAATTGATTGAATCAGGCGTTATTTTGCGGGAGTCCATTTTGAGTGTTTTAGGTATATATTTAGTTTATTTCCGCTTAACAGTCGTTCTAGCTAATAAAGACATGAGGATTTAAATTTTAAAAAATTAAAACACCTGACAATATTTTTTAAAAAACTTGACGATAATTAAAAAATCTATCCGGAACGTTACGCCCACAAAGTAGTTTCTCTATCTAATATTTTTTTTAGGGTTATGTACCTCAAAAGGAAAAAACGAAACCCTTATTGGATCACTTTGTTGTCGTTCTAGCTAATAAAGAAATGAGGATTTAAATTTTAAAAAATTAAAACACCTGACAATATTTTTTAAAAAACTTGACGATAATTAAAAAATCTATCCGGAACGTTACGCCCACAAAGTAGTTTCTCTATTTAATAATTTTTTTAGGGTTATGTACCTCAAAAGGAAAAAACGAAACCCTTATTGGATCACTTTGTTGTCCGTCTGTCTGTCTGTCTGTCAAGACCCTTTTTCTCAGAAACGCGTGGAGGTATTAAGCTGTTATTCATATCAAATAATCAGGTCTACTGTCCCTTGGAGCTGTGAAAAAATCAAACTTCTCAGCCAACGCAATCAAAACATACAGTCATACATACATTTTGGGAATCAAAACCTACAGGATACTTCCCGTGAACTCAGAATCTTGAAATTTGGTACGAAGCAACGCCTTATAGCACAGATAAAGGAAAAATTGCGCAAAGCATAAATTACCATTAAAAAATACCATAACTTTTACCTATATACCTACAGGTTTTTACGGAACCCTCGGTGCGCGAGTCCAACTCGCACTTGTGAAGACGACTCGCGAAGTGTGACGTCACTGACCTGATACTTCCTGTCAGTTTGGCACAGCTTGTTGGCCAGGATCCCGTAGTACGGATTGTAGGTTTTCTCGTTGAGGCAGCACGCGAGCACCACGTGCGTCACTTCCCTCTCCTGCTGGCCCTTCAGGCCCAGGTGTTGCAGCTTCTCGAACGCGTCCATATAGTCCTGGGATCGAATTTTAACCTCTTATTGTCAATCGAGGTAAGCAATCACAAAAAAAAATACTCTACGCTATTTTCTTTAATGATCAAATTAAAAATGAATTAAATTATTTAATGCACAATTTGATTGTGAACATTTTTTTTTTCAAGCCTTTAAAAAACAATCGCGCAGTTTAATGAACAAATTTTGCACGAACTTCTTTGTTTTTGAAATTCTCTTCTTTGTACCTACAATATATTTTGTTAATAAATCGCCATGTCCGACTTTGTAGTCATGTCAGAGGTCTTTGTAGTCATGTCAGAGCCGTACATAGTCAAGTCAAAGGCCTTCGTAATCATGTCAAAGGCCTTCGCAATCAAGTTAGAGGCCTTCCTAGTCATGTCAGAGGCCTTCGCAATCAAGTTAGAGGCCTTCCTAGTCATGTCAGAGGCCTTCGTAGTCATGTCAGAGGCCTTCGTAGTCATGTCAGAGGCCTTCGTAGTCATGTCAGAGGCCTACGTAGTCATGTCAGAGGCCTATGTAGTTATGTCAGAGCCTTCATAGTCATGTCAGAGGCCTACCTAGTCATATTAGAGGCTTTTGTAATCATGTCCTGAGGCAATCTTAGTCATGTCAGATTTTTTTAAAACTTATAATGCCTTCGGGAACATTGAGTCTGGCACTACAGTCTAGCTACATAAAGAAGATTAATGTAATAAGCGGTACGATTTACCTCAGCCGCCATAATAACGCAGAAAATGCTCCGCCTGACGTCTGTGTTCATCCGTTGTTTTCTAGCAAGTTCTAGAAGCTTCTGGTCGTGCGAGGGTGCTGTACTAGTCGTGTTGGTCGGCTGCTCGTTTTTCGCATTTCCCTCCCACGCAGATCCTACTACCCACCATTTACCTCTCTCGTCCGCTGGGAAGCGAAATACAATATTTAAATAGGATAAACTTACATTTATACAGCGCCATTTAGCTCCAAATTAAACAAAACTTGTGTTTTTTTTTCTTTATTTCTTGGCATCATACTATGTGTACCATTACCAAGCATTTCATTTTAGTCTTAAAACTCCGACTATAGTTTCGGCCACATTCGGTGGCCTTCTTCACGGAGACAAAGCTGAGTGCAATGCGCGGCCTCGTCTTGTTTCGCACGACGCGTACCTCGGTTAGTAAAAGTGAGAAATCCCGCATAAGTAAAAATTAATTACCTTTCAACAGATCCTCCAGCCTGATATTGAGAGGCGTGATGTAATTTCCCTTCCTTACGATGGTTTTGGTTATCTTCTTCAAATGCTCCTGGTACGTCGGATCGTAGTTGGGAATTTTCATCAGGTTGTTGTTTTTTATTGCCATTAACACTTCTAGAAGGAACTTGATACGGGATCTGTGAGGAATAGTGACATATTGAATAATCATCCCATCTATTCGAAAAGAGTCGAAGGCTTAATAATAGTGACGAAATCACATTTGAATTTAGAAAATTATTTAATTAAAAAGTGTGAACGCAACTCGTTTCGTTAAAGTCCTGGCCGGTAATAAAAAGGCGCGCCGCCCACGCGTCATTTTTTTTTCACTTTCTTCTTGGCATCGTACTCTGTGCATTCTGCCAGTTTCAATGATGATGATGAGATTTTGGCTAATATAGGTCATGTTAGTCGAAATAAATGTTTTTATTTTTATTTTATTGGCTAACTGTTAAATAATTCTCGCAAAAGATAATAGATGTAACAATAGAGAGTTATGTCGACTGTTTTAGAGAACGTGAATGTGTATTCTCTTAGATTATGATGATTATTTTGTTTGTTCGTTGCTCACCCGCTAGTGGCGCCCTCGCTGAGTCCAGCGGCTCTTGGCTGAACGTCGTGTACGAGTTCCTGCAGCTGCTTGGGCGCGAGTTTCCTGAGCGTGCCGCCGCAGCACCGCAACGCCACTAGCGCGCAGTCGATCGTCTTTTCCGTGAGGGTAGTTAGAATTCGAGTCAAGATGTCATGAAGAAGCGGGCTGTCGAATATCTGAAACGCATTTTTTTAATTGTCTGTCTCCCCTATTAGGATCATTTAGCGATGATAGCTTAATGGTTAGCGCGGTACGTTTCGCCGGAGGGCTTGGGGTTCAAACCCTAACAATGAGCTTCAACAGCCGGAGAAAGAAAACATCGTAAGGAAAAATATGTCGCCAAGCACCTAACGGTGTGTTCCGGCAGCCTCGCTTGAAAGCCAGTTTTAATACAGTCTAGGTGTGTTTACCATCTTCGACCACACCGTAACTTAATATCAGGTGAGATGTGGCAAACACCTGTTTTGTCAGAACTTGTCGAACTTTGAATGAGAATAAGAATATAGCGTTTTTGTTTTACTTAGAACTTAGTTCTTAGAAAAAACTTCTCGTAGTTATGTGAAGTCTTCCAACTACCACTTGGCCAGCATGGTGGACTACGTCCCAGCAGTGGGACAGTTTGTAAAAACAGGGCTGATTAAGAATTATATCGGATACTCCAACTATACATCTACCGACTTCTATTTTACATGGTAAAATAGATTTAGCATCCCAAAAATAATGTTGTTATATCCGGTTTTGACTTAATTTACAAAAAGATATATAAGTATTCTGGTTCCCATATACAGGATTTGTTTAGTTAGCGACTATAGACGCTGTGTGACAAGCCCTCAGATATTTCAAGTTCAACAAATCAATTATATTAATACTAGCTGTGCCTCGCGGTTTCACACGCGCTAGATGCCTACGTCATAGTAGCTTCATGCATGCAAAGGCTCAGCCCGATCGGTTTAAAATTGACAAAGTTTCATACAAACTTTCATTCCCTATTTTATCCCTTTGGGGGTAGAATTAATCAAAATCCTTTCTTAGCGGATGCCTACGTCATAATATCTACCTGCATGCCAAATTTCAGCCCGATCCGTCCAGTGGTTTGGGCTGTGCGTTGATAGATCACTATGTCAGTCAGTCAGTCACCTTTGAGTTATATTTATTTAGAAATAAGATTCACATGGAGGTCGAACGGTTAAAACTAACCTTGAAGTTATAAAAATGCGCCAGACACGCCACGAGATTGTCCAGGCTCTTGTCTTCGAGTGGCGGCGATGACTCCATCATCAGATCGAACCGCTTCACCAGGTCTTGTAGAAAGTGTGCACCTGTGGACATTTTATTATTGCGTAGGTATAGTACAATATGTTTTTTTTTTAAGTAAAAGGTAATGATACGTACCAGACGATCTCTTGATGGATTTATCCTGACCGATAAATGGTAAATGGATAACGCCTGTCCATGACCATTGCAACAATACAGAGAACTTTGAGTAGCTAAACTAAGAAGGCAGGATAAATAAATAAACCAATGAAAAACAAGAATAGAACTCAATGCCGATTTCTTTCTTACTACAATTAGAGGTGAAACTACAATTTAGGCGTTTTAAAGGTTAGATTGATTGCATCCTAGGCCGTTTCCATAAATTCCATGAGGCGAGTTGGTGGTCAAACATAGATCAATTTAATCTATAAAAAAATTGTAGGACATTTTCATAGCGTCATCTGAACTAAGCTAGTCAAATAACAGATAAAATACTTATATACTATTTTTGTAAATCACTACATAGTATAAAACAAAGTCGCTTTCTCTGTCCCTATATCCCTATGTCCCGATGTATGCTTAAATCTTTAAAACTACGCAACGGATTTTGATGCGGTTTTTTTAATAGATAGAGTGATTGAAGAGGAAGGTTTATATGTATAATACATGCATATGCACCACATCAATATCTACATTTCACCCGTGCGAAGTGGGGGCGGGTCGCTAGTACATACTTATAATAAATACAGAACACCCAAACACAAAACAAACATATTGTTTATACTACAAAATGTTTCATGGTATCGAACCCACGCACTACAGCTCTTAAAGCAGATTTACCGACAATGAAAAAAAAAAAATTATTCTATCAGTTATCCGACTTTCATAAGGTTTGCTTAGTTTGGGGTCAGATGGCGCTGTGCTCTACGATATTTATTGAATGAGCCAAATGGGCTATCAAATAAAACAAAGGATAATATGGCAAAGGATCGTCTAGACCAGGGGTTCCCAATCTTATTTTGTCTACTGCCCACTTTGAAGAGTGGTAGCCCAAACAACCGAGTAAAAAATTTGTAGGGTACATGAACGGATAATATCCGTTGGACTATGCTCCTGGCTATCGCGCTCTCATATTACGCATTCCACTACTACTCTTATGAACTTTTAATTATTTTTTTTACTTTATGTAGGAATATTTCAGAAATATTCCTACTTAAAGTAAAAAATGAAATATTCCTACATAAAGTAAAAAAAATAATTAAAAGTTCATAAGAGTAGTAGTGGAATGCGTAATATGAGAGCGCGATAGCCAGGATTCCTACATAAAGTAAAAAAAATAATTAAAAGTTCATAAGAGTAGTAGTGGAATGCGTAATATGAGAGCGCGATAGCCAGGAGCATAGTCAACAGTTCATCTCTGACTCAACTGACAATAATTATGTAAAACAGTTTTTGAATAAATATATCGCTTTCATATTTGATGGAGCCTTAAAATATGCAGGGTTCCATCTCCAATAAAGTTTTAGAACCGGTGGTCTAGACCAGCCTTTGGCCCAAAGTGGGCGATAACGCCCCCTTGTGGGCGCTGCAGGCCTAAAGGCGGCGGCGGGCGGCAGGCGGTAAGAGACCCAGAAAAAAATGGGGGCGTTGTGTAGAGGCTTGGAAGGTGATTTGTAATTTCACTTAGCTAGGAGGCCTCTTAGACGTAGGTGAAAAAATGGGGGCGCTAAAAAATAATTTATACCCAAAGTGGGCAGTAGACAAAATAGCAACTCTTTAGTTTTTTTTCATTATGACCAGTACTTTAGCGGAGCCTTCACAGAGGCTTTGTGGACCTCCAGAGTTCCGCGGAGCACACTTTGAGAATGGTAGATTTAGATTAGACTGTACTAAGACCACTTACACAGATTGTACAAGCAGTACGATAACGGCACTCTATGTTGACAGTTGTGAATAATGCCATCTTCTTGATATGAAACATCTATTGGTGTGCCTTGGGTGTAAAAACGACTGGTATGCCGTGACGGCAAGCTGTGTGACGCTCTCTTAAGCCATCATGCCCCTTCTACAGCACTTCTCTTGACTCTCTTGTTCGTGTGTGCGTATACTATACTTAACTACATTGTTTATGTGTGAGCTACATACTGTTTAAATGTTTCACATCTGCAGGACGTCCCGTAACAACCGACCTTATTTTTCTTAACGCAAGTTTAGCAAATCTCACTTAAATATTATAAATGTTAGTTTGGATAGATGGATGTTTGTTACTCAATCACGCCAGAACGGCTGAACGGATCTGGATGAAATTTTGCATGTAAAAACTTTAGGCCCTAGAATAAAACATAGGATACTTTTCATCATCATCATCATCCATCATCACGCGGGTAATACCGCGGGGCGCAGCAAGTATAACATATAAACTTACCTATCTCAGAGCCCACGTTGGCATGCAAGACTGATACCAACGCTGCATGCTCGGCCACCAGCCTGTCCGGAGTCATAGATGGAGCCACGGTCGCTTCCAACCACAACTCGGTCAACACTGTATTAACGGAATTTCGACTGTTGCTCGAATATAAACTCTCTATTGAAGTGCACGCCCAGTGGAGATTCGAACCGGCTAGTTTGTTTAGAACACCTGAAAAAGAACAACGATAATTACTTATTGAAAACGTAGGATTTTATTTTTAACTAGCTAGTTGATCACAGCACACCTGCAAAAAAGGAACTTAATGTTCCTCGCCACCGAATCAGCCCTGTTTTTAGGGTTCCGTACTTCAAAAGGAAAAAACAGAACCCTTATAGGATCACTTTGTTATTAGTCTGTCTGTCTGTCAAAACCCTTTTTTTCAGAAACGCGTGGATGTATCAAGCTTAAATACTCAGGCCTACTGTCCCTTGGAGCTGTGAAAAAATCAAACTTCTAAGCCAACGCAATCAAAAGATACAGCCGTTTATGCTGCAAATTTTTAAAACTTGCAAAGGAATCAATACCTACAGGGTACTTCCTGTGAACTCAGAATCTTGAAATATGGTATGAAGCAACGTTTTATAGCACAGTTAAAGGAAAAATTGCGAAAAGCATAATGTATTTTTATAATTACCATTTATAAAAATACCATAACTTTTACTTATATACCTACAGGTTTGTACGGAACCTTCGGTGCGCGAGTCCGACTCGCACTTGGCCGGTATTTTTTGTAAACTATCTCACTGCTGGGCACCGGCCCCTCATTGTGAGAAGGGTATGGTCATCCTCCACCACAGTAGGTTGGCAGACTTCATTCATCTTCAAGAATTTTTTTTATGAACTCGCAGACATGTTGGTTTTCTCACGATGTTTTCCTTCACCGTTTGAAGTCTGCTGCAAAAACTACGCACATAACTTAGAAAAGACAGAGGTGCGTGCCGTGGGATTAGAACCCAGGACCTCCAGATTGGAAGCCATACTGTCTCCCTAGCTGGTGAAACTTCATTTAAAGTTATCTTCAATCAATTTCGTGCCATGTGTTGTGGTAAACATAATTTATCTTGTGTGCTTGTATGGAATCCTCAGTGTACGGGTCCAACTTGCACTTGACCTTTTTTAATACTAAATATTATGTATGTTTGCATATTACTGTTGCTTACTTTTTATTTGTCTTTTCAATTGTGCCAGCTGTTTGTCTGAAGATGAATCTTTGTTTCTCAAATGTGGTGGAATGTAAACACCTTTTTCTTCCTGTAAATTTCAAAATCATGTTGATTTTATAACAACCTCCTTTATTTTTTCCCCTACTTTTCAGTTTTATGGTATATCCTATGTAACTCAAGTTTTTGAAGCAAAAGAGAAAGTAAGAAAAGAGAAGACCATCTCTTATCTTCTTATTTGTTAGTCAAGATTAATATAGACAACATACTGATACAGTTAATTGTACAGTTTAAAATATTGGCAGTGACAATAATAATAATTGCAGTTGTGCATATATGATTTCAAAGTTTTCCATCTCTGTTTTTATTTGACAATTTGCTCTTGACATTTGTTTAATTTTATTAGTTTGATATTTAGATTTACCTTATACTGACACTTGTATAATTTGTTTTGTCATGTATATAACCTTACCTTTTAGACATTTTTAAATTTAATTTGTTTTTGACATCTGAGAAATTTATTTCTCCTCATTTACTCAATTTATTTTTAGATTTATATTTATGTATTATTGACATTTTATTTTGAATTGAATTTTGTAATGATTGTAATTTTAACATTATGGGTTAAAAGGCCTGAAATAAATGTTTTTTTTTTTTTTTTTTAATAATGAATGTATTGATTGTGAGATGAATGTAATAGATTTAATTAATCTCACCTTGATTACATTTCCTTCTTTGTCCCTTTTTCTTCCATAAATGTCTTCCCACACATCTGGTTTCTCCTTTTTCTTATTGGAATCTATTTCTTCTATTTCATTACCTGAGAAATCTTCTATATCATCATCACCAGACAGGTGAGATATTTCATCGTCACTAAAAACTTTACTTAGTTCATCAATTTTGATGATTCTTTCACTATTTTTTGTTTTGATTTCCGTTTTTAATTTGCTTGTTTCTTTTGGTTTTGTTTTTTCCTTTGATTTTTGTTTTTGTGTTTTTGATGGCTTTTCTGAAACGCAAAAGCAACAAAAAATTAGTTTGCTTGACATTGCAATAGTAGCCATGGTTCAGATTTCCTTTAGCCAATTTAGCCAGTATGCATCTACATAATTATGTATGTCACAATAAAATATTGAGCACTAGCTGAGGCCTGTTTTCAGCTGTGTTTTCTGGGATAAAAAATAGGCTATTTATGTTAGTTCAGGGTATAAGCTATCTGTATTCCAAGTTTCACCTAAATCTATCTATCCAGCCATTTCAGCATGTAATAAAAAAAAAACCATACAAACTTGGTTGTGGGTTTAGCCACATTTCAGATTACTACACAAGACCAGCACAGGCTTTAAATTAGATTGAATGCTAACCTTCAGGCTCAGATTCTTCATTGCTTTCTTCTAAGCCACTCAAGTTTTTATCATCATCTTCACTTAAGTCACTTTCTTCGTCATATAGCTCATTTTCACTTAACTCTTCATCTTCACTAAATTCATCATCATCACCAACAGTCATTTCATCATCATCACTTTGACTCTTTTTTCTTTTTCTGTCAGCCTTATTATTATTTTTACTTAAATCTTCTTCTTCACTCGTTTCTTGCATAGAATCATCATCATCATCGTCACTTTCATCTTTTCTTTTTCTTTTCCCATCAGTTTTAGTAATTTCTTTGCCAGTGACCGCTGCTAGGTCTTCTTCAAAGTCAGAATCACCCTCAACTTGAGCAAGGTGCTTCTCTGCTGCTACAATTTGTTCTGTAGTTGATTTTTCACATATTTCTAGAAGATCTGCACTGGAGTCAAAGATATCAATGGCATACATTTAATTGAAGCTACTACATTGTTTTTATTTAAACACTCTATTTTTTTTACATCAGGCTAGGCGTGCGTTTGGCCATGATGACCGCAGATGTGTTAAGTGTACAAAATAAAATAATTTTTAAAATTTATAAAAGGATACAATCTAGGCCATCACTAGAAAAATAGTTATTTTTATTCTTTGACTTATTTAACCCCAGTTGTTTCTCTAATTTTTTTATTAATTTGTCTTCATCTTCATTAGCTTTTAGTAGCATATCTCGTCTTCGTTCGTCCATTTCTGTTTTGAGCTTATTAGCCTCTTTCAGCTCTTTATCTCGCTCTATACTGACAATGTCTTTGACTGATGATTGGAGCTTGGACTTCTTCTGTGAACGTAATATAATAGTAAGTTAGAATAATATGTACTTAGTTACCTTCCAAAATATTTCTTAACAAAACAGGAAACCCGTGTGGTGTGTTCCGGCACCCTTACTTGAGAGCAAGTTCCATTCCAGACTAAGTGTGATTTACCATTTTCGACCACAGCGTCACTTAACATTAGGTGAGCTATGGTCAAACATTAACAAAAGAAAAAAAAGTGAGCCTTTCTATGAATAACTTCGAAATAAAATAATTACTACGTACTTTAACAGCTCTTTCAGGTTTTATATCATCTGCAGGCCGCTTTACAAACCTTCCTGGGGTATATTTAATATGTTCTTGTACAGGTTTTTTCTTCAAATAATATTCTTGCCTGTGTATTTTTTTTATAAGTCTTTTCTGTTTTCGTTGCGCTTTGCGAGAGTTATCAACTACAGGTTGTTTGATTTTTTTAGCGCTCTTCGTTTTGCCCATCTTAGTAAAGTATTAAAACATATTTTATTTAAGTTTTCTTACAATTAAAGTTTATTTGTTAAAACGATAGATACTAATTCTATGGGAAAACTGCTGTATTTTATTTGTGAGGTTATGTTTTGTTCCATAATGAACTTAGAATGAATAATTTAATTAACAGCGTGATGCAATCTTTTCTATCTTTTTCTTTCTGTTTTGGAACAGTTTTTGCAACGTTCCATCATAAGCAGATTCAGTAACGCCATTCTAAATTATGAACAAGTATAAGCGTTTCTTGTTACAGTTTTATTAACATAGCATAGACTAGTCTCGCACTTTTTTTGTTTTTGGTTGTCAACTGTCATTAGGGTGTCAAATGAATTGTCTATGATTCAGAAATTCACAAAAAGCATGACGGGCGGAAGATAGTTTTCGTGAAAATCTCGAACTCTTCGCCAATTACCTAACAACTAAGAGCCCACGCGTTAAAGCAACTAATCCGAGTTTTAATTTGTGACTAAAATCTGCTTGTGAGCCGGGATGATGGTGGAAGGTTCAGCGTTTACTCGAAACGATGTGTTCCAAATGGCAATTCGCGTTGCGTTTGTGTCTGCAGTAACTTATTTCTCTATCAAATGGCTTGTGAACCAGATAGACCCAACTTCTAAGAGTCGGAAGAAGGCGGAAGAGCGAGCCCGGGAGCAGTTACGCAAGTGAGTGCATTATCGATCGTCACACTCTTTGTCATAGATATACATCATTTCTCTTATTTCATGAATATTAATGGCATTAGATGTTATTTCAGTTGATATAATCTTATGAATTTCAAATGACTTAAACTGTATCAAATTATGACAAACTAGGTTGGTAGTGAAAATATAATAAGACAATTTAGTATGTACAGACTTTTCTAGATATTGTTAACCCATCTATCATGGTTACGGGGTAACCTCGCACAACACTAACCACTTACAAATGTATATATTTCTTACAATAAGTAATTCTGGTAGTAAAGAGGCTGTTTAACATTAAAGAATCTGTTATATTTTTTTACTAATTCCCATTTGTGTAGTGCTGTCAAATTCTTCTCGTTCCTCAAAACAACAGCATAAGCTACCATCTTAAACCTTTGCATTCAGAAAAATCTTATAAAATTACTTTGATTTAAACATACATAGCCATAGTTAATGTGTTATTGCAGAAAATTTCAGATGAGAGGAGTTTTACCCTTAACACTTTAATACAAATAGCTTCTAGATGGTGGTTTGTGCTAGAGCTTATATATGATCAGTACTGAATCGAAAATGCATGTCTGAAGGGTATCTTCCAGGGCGGGGCTGAGCGGCAACCACACAGTAGCTCTGGACAAGCTCACCGACCATGAGATGATCATAGCATCACAGCTTGTTGTGCCAGAAGAGATCAGTGTAAGTATTCTTCTTCACACCATACCTTACTACCTATCTAGCATGTTAGTGACACACATATTATGTCGTAACCTATTTCACATAGCACCATCTAGCCCCAAACTAAGCAAAACTTATAATATGGAAACAGATAACTAATAGAATACTTACTTATAATACATACAGAACAACCATTTATTGTCACATAAATGTTTGTCCCGGTGGGAATTAACCCACACCCTACAGCTCTCAAATGAGCTAACAAGGCAGTCAAGTTCAATGCTAGCCACTAGTCACTTTATCATTTAAATTTATGTATACTATTGTACTCAAAATAGAGTATTCACTTTACAATTACCCATTTATTACTTACTAACATTTTAGAATTAATTATTTCTCGCCACACAAAACTCAAGGTTAAATGCTCATTGAACGCCTATTTCATAATTATTTTACATTCTTGTATCATTGAAAATGGCTTACAAAAACGTCCATTATCTTTCTGGCAGTGGCCTATAGACAATTTCTAGTCCAAATTTTTCCAAATTTGTTGAATGGTTGACAGAAATAACCAGCTTGTCACCCACACTCACAAACTTTGGATGCATCATATAACTGTGATGTGATGATTGAAACAAAACGGTGGTGCCACCTTTGTCTAAATGGAATTTTTCTAGCTTTATTTGGCCAGTTCCATAGATACGTTTTAGAATTCCTTGGCTACAATGTCCATTATACATACATATCTCGTGAAATGAAAACGAGATACACTAATAATAGACTATAGTATTTATTTGTATTGCACTGTATAAGAAATTGTCATATATATAATAGGATATTTTTTGTGGAACAGTTGATTGATATTTTCATATTGAACTATGATATCTAAATATATGCATTGTGTTTAATCAAAGACATCGGAAAAAACCACCTAACACAAGAGATATTACATAGAGCAAGAAACAGTAGTTTCAGCCTATCACGTCTTCTGACATATATGGTATATGACATATATGGTATATGATATATCATAATATATATGCATATATCCTGATTCTGTCTTGTGCTTCTCTCAAGTCACAAAACTCAATCTCAACTTTAACTTTTCGCTTTCAGCCATATTGTCACTTCATCGCATCTTAGGGTACACTGGGCATTATGAAACATTATTTATTTAAAACTCTGTAATATGATCAAACATACATAATTGTGGTGTCTCTATTCTTTATTTTAAAGCTCTATGCATAAAAATGACATTTTACTTGCAGGTGAACTGGAAAGACATTGCTGGGCTGGACCATCTGATCCAGGAGTTGCGTGAGACAGTGATCCTGCCGATACAGAAGCGAGAACTGTTTGCCGACAGCCGCCTCACCCAACCGCCCAAAGGAGTACTGCTTCATGGACCGCCTGGTGTGCATTTCTCATTTTTTTTTTTATGATTGGCATTCCATGTGATTGTCGACAGCTCAGCTGATGTTAAGTAATGGTGTGGTGGAAGATGGTATTCACACCTAGCCTAGAATGGAATATTCTGATGCCTTTCTCGTACCACAGATAATAAAATTAATAAAGATATCCTATAGAGATCCTCCCACAAAAACCATGATACTGTGATAAATCGGGCTGCTTTTTGAGATATTTTTATGTGGGGTGTATAGATAGCGCCACTCTCTGTGCGTGTTTCGGGTTACTTTTCGTGTTTGTTTTTGGCGTCGCACTTTGTGCATTTGCCACTGTCAAGTACTTCGATATATGAAAGTATTTTATGAAAAATTAAAAATCAAAGTCACACAGTTGAGTCCGTTAATGCCCTAGTAAAGCAGTGACTTTACTACAAGCTTCGATGGAGTATTAGAAGCAACACAAAAAGTCATGTTTCACCACATTGTATCACTTTTTTATGAATAAAAAACACTATTATTTTTATTCATTAATACTTAAAAAACACAAGCTTACGAAAACAATATAATGCGGCGACACAACCTTTCCGCGTTCCCGCCAAAACTTTTATTCTTCTTTCTCTTGGGCTATAGCATGTTTGTGTATTGTGCAAATTCTCATGTTTTTTATCTTTAGGTTGTTTTACTTTTACATTGAGCGCTTTGTAGTATAGGAATCTCAAACCTATAGATGGCGCTTTTCGAGTGTTTTTTTTTGTTGGTTTTTTAGCGATTAGTGTGTGCTCTTACACAGAAATTTATAAACTATGCGAGTGATATGCAGTATGTTTAAGCAGATACCACTGAAGCACCTCAGATGTTAACGCGGTAAATTTTGCTAGCTGCAGTACCTTTAAATCCGAAACATAGGAATGTTTACTCACTACTGCTTGGCATCAGAATATCGGCTAAAGTTAAATAATACCCCTTTTCGTTATTTCTTTTAGGAATACGTTAAGGATTCAATAGCTTTTGTCAACTTAAAATATCCCTACGTCCAAACCGCCATCGGTGTTTGTTTTAACAGCTTAACTTATTTTTTTAATATGTTAGTTTAATTAGCCGAAAATAATTATCAGACTTTTTAATTCATGTTTTTTAATCTCCAGTCATCTAATCTTGTTTCCACATAATATTATATTTATCAATGTGTTAATTATTTGCCAACATATTAACTGCCATAAATACATACATACATATGTATATTTCAGGTGATTTCCCATATCTTATCTCACTAATATTATAAATGCAAAAATTTGTCTGTATCTTTATACTCCCAAGCTAACACGTTGAACAATACATGAATCGCTAAGTGCTGAAGCCATCGTTTTGTAGTGACATGAACATTCTCAGTTGAGACTTTTGTATCATCTCCAAGGGCAGAAAAACAAATTCAAATTATTTTAGTGACATAAAAACGATATACATACATTTACATTTATGTCACAATATCAGAAAAAAACCCAAAATTAAACATAAAAAATATATACATAAATACAATAAACAATACACACAAGAACTCAGAAATCTCCTTTGTGTCAATTCTAAGGATCAATTTGTAGCGCACGTCGTTTGGTTTCAAATACTTTGTATGTAAAGCCACAAACCATTTAATTACTTGGTGATAGATCTCCTTAGCAGGTAGTCGTCTAGGTAACTACCACTAGGTAGTACCAGATATTCTGCCGTCAAGAAGTAGTGTGTAAATATTACTGTTTACCGGTTTGAAGGGTATGTTGCTACATGAAGAGTAACACACATTCTAATCGAATGTATAATGTTCAGAGAAATAAGTGAGATGATATATGTATATGTATTTCAGGGTGCGGCAAGACCCTGATCGCGAAGGCCACAGCGAAAGAAGCGAACATGAGTTTCATCAACCTGGACGTGTCTCTACTGACAGACAAGTGGTACGGGGAGACGCAGAAGCTTGCCGCCGCCGTGTTCAGCCTCGCTGTCAAACTGCAGCCGTGCATCGTCTTTATCGGTCAGTTCACTTATTTTTATGGTAGCAAGCCTAATAAACATTACCAAACAATCCAGCGACGCATACAATATTCCACACACCATATTGTTCCAATGATCTATTGACGCATGCTGGCAACATTCCACATTACTCCAACGATCCATTGACGCATGCTGGCAGTATTCCACATTACTCCAACGATCCATTGACGCATGCTGGCAGTATTCCAAATTACTCCAACGATCCATTGACGCATGCTGGCAACATTCCACATTACTCCAACGATCGATTGACGCATGTTGGCTACATTCCACAAAACACATTACTCGAGTCAAAATCAAAATTGATTGAGAATTTTCATGAATGAGCGTATGATTTTGTGTATGCACAACAGCCAGGTCAAAAATACCCGCAACCGATAAGCATGTTTTAATACTTTTTTTAAATGTCTACGAATTTGCAGATGAAATAGAGTCGTTTTTGCGGACACGTACGGCACACGACCACGAAGCTACCGCCATGATGAAAACTCAGTTTATGTCGCTTTGGGACGGACTCATCACCGACTCCACCTGCACAGTCATCATCATGGGTGAGCAATATGACACCACCAAAGAAAATAGCCTAAAGCATAAGTACTCTAAGCTATCTTCTTATTGTTCATAGGAGTTAACCCCAACCGAGTTCCTGAGAAACTTACTTATTGTACTTTCCTGTTTTGACATAAAGTTAACATTTAAAGTGTCGGATTTCAATTTTCAAAACTATATTGACCGTCTCCTTCTTCTACATTCAGAATGTTAGAGACAGAGGTTGTAGTTTCCAAATGGAAACCTATCTGATGGAGTTCAGAATAAATAAATAAATGTCGATGGATGTTTCACATAGCGCCATCTAGTCTCAAACTGAGCAAAGCTTGCACTAATAGGATACTGGCATATAGTTTTTTTGCAAACATTTACCAAAACACCCTTGTCTCAAAGTAATGAGCGCTAAAGCAGCAATGTTTTGGACGTTGTTTTGTTACTCAAAATTATGTGTTTTGCCGTGGTGGTGCCGGCGTAAGAATTGTACCCCACCCTCTCTACCCGTGGTTGCCGTAAGAGTCGGCTAAGGGATGTAATCCGGAAGATGGGCAGCAGCGTCTTCCTTGAACAATCACACGTAACTGCGCTCGTCAACCCGCCTGCCAAGCGTGGCGAGTATTGGCAAAACTCCCCCCAGGAGGAGGCCTATGTCCAGCAGTGGACGTCCAATGGCTGATGATGTGATGTGTGTCATGGACATGCGTTATGATATTCCAAAAACTCGAACTAAACGGTTCGAATCTACCTTCAATGTACGAACCGCTAAACAATGGAATCTGCTCCCCGAATGGGTGTTCTTTGATAGATACAATCTGGGTGCGCATCTTCGCTTAACATCAGGCGAGTTGGCGGTCAAACGCAAACTTATTTGTAATAATTAAAAAAAAAACTATCAGGAGAGCTCTTGTTCGTATCATATCATTACTTCCAGGCACAAAAGATTTATGTACGTTGAGCTCTCAAAGTGACACAGTCAGGGGTTATAAATCCACGGGACCATGCAAAGTGGCCGTCAAACACAAGCCTATTATTAAAGATAGAAAAATTTACGAGTTTAATAATGGTAAATAGTTACAAACAAGAATATGAGTTATGTTTTACCGTAGTTACAGTCACGAGTGTTATTGTTTCGACTGGTTTCTAGGCGCGACCAATCGTCCCCAGGATCTGGACAAGGCTATTCAGCGGCGCATGCCGGCCACCTTCCATGTACCCATGCCCAGCGAGTCGCAGCGCGAGCGCATCCTCTCGCTCATCCTGCAGCAGGTAACACTTCGACAATACAAAGATGCATGCATGCCTCATTCAAAGATTCAAGATATTTATTGCTTGCATACAAGATTTATATGGTACATAGTCAAATATGTACCCGGTCGGGCACCTCAATGTTAAGAAGAGAGGACAGAGCATTACCGTCCCACCATCTTATCTGTTCAGTTGACAGCGGCGCTAGTGAAAATATTTGGTATTGCCACCTAAGAAATTCACCAAGAAAAAAGAGAAATCAAAACATATGACCAATTTCATGCCAATCTTTTATCTGCATTTATATCATAAGACATAATATTATAAAACTAAAAAATAATTTAAATATACGTACAGCTGTTTTAACATAACATTTAAACAAAATCACCGCTTCATTTTTTTTTATTAAATATTATTATTTTCATAATACTGGGCGATTTTATTTTCTCGTATCTGGCAGCACTGAACTGACACAGAAGCAACGCGTTGATTCGGCTATTCGAATAGTATTATTGGAGCTTTAAGGCGTTTCTCTTCTTTCATATAAGATAAAACTTTTAGTATAACTTGGCGCGCATCACTATTAAGAAATTTCGGCATTGTATTCGAACTTTTCACAATGAAATTGAACAACCCTGTATAGTGTTTAGTAATTTTAAAGTGAATCCTGTAATTGTTCATGGAAATATCTTAAAGAGTAAAAGTGAATCCTGTAATTGTTCAAGGAAATACCTTAAACAGTGAAAGTGAATCCTGTAATTGTTCAAGGAAATATCTTAAACAGTGAAAGTTGATATGAGCGGTTGGTACAGGAGCCGGTGGCGTCGGACATCGACTACCGGCGGCTGGCGGCGAGCACGGAAGGCTTCTCGGGCTCCGACCTACACGAACTGTGCCGACAGGCCGCCGTGTACCGCGTGCGCGACCTCGCGCGACAGGAAATACATAGAGAACAGGTAACATATTGCGATGATAACTCAGTGGTTAGCGTGGTCGGTTCATACGCCGAATTAATCTAAATCTACCTGATTTAAACCTAAACTTCTTATAAAAAAGATTTGGTGTAATGTTTTAGAGCAAAACCAGTAACACGACCGGCTCGGATTCTGAAGATGAGTTCGTCGACGCCGTCCGACCCATAACGCACGAGGATCTACGGCTCTCGCTCAACAAGCTCAAGGAGTCCAAAATACAGTGTGGGACGCTCGCGCCTTCCTCCAGAATAGAACTTGATTAGGTGAGTGTCCATATATCGACTTATTAGATAGATAAATGGATATATAGATAGATAGTTAAATATTGTATCGTAGGACATTTAAAACAGCGGCATCTAGCCCCAAACTAAGCAAACTGATAGAATACTTATATACTTTTTTTTTTTAAATATATACCTACTTATTATATATACAGAACACCCAGACACAACAAACATCTATTGTCATACAAATGTTTGTTCTGGTGGGAATCGAACCTACGCCCTACAACTCTTGAAGAAATATTCTACCTATAATCTTATAAACCCTCGTAGGGTTTCAAATACTTATTCATATTTACATTAAACTTACATACACGTTAACACACGCACACACGCACAGCAGATAGAAATCCTATATAATTTTTTTGTAAACACATAATACACCCAAAACACCCAGACAAAGAACAAACGTGCTCATCACACAAATGTTAGTCATGGGTGGAAATCGAAACCACGCCCTTCAGATATACTACCGAACCTAAGAGGTTGTCGTTAAAACGTAGGTTATTTTTTCAGGTGAAACCGCCGCTTCAATCTGCAAGCAGCATCAAAGCGGCTGAAATCTTCAGTGACGTCTAATGAGCGCAAAGCGCGAGACTGTCGAATTACTTGGTGTCTAGACGGTTAAAAGCTAAAGTGAATAGAATTCTTTCTAAAATGGCTAAAATGTTTGTTGAAATTGCAAATGGATTTTGTTATCCATAGAGCTTTGATAAGGTTCAAATTGATTTGTTGAGGAATTTCGTTCCATATAAATTTACTTGTAATGCGCGTAATTTTTATGGGGAAAGGTATTCAATCACTTAAAAGTCTGCCTTTTACTTTTTAGTTCCGCGAACCGGTAACACTAAGCCATGACAAGGTCATTGTATTCAAAATTATGAGCGACTATAAAACCAAGCATGAAATCAGAGTGAATGACATTTGCTATAGAACAGCTGATCGTTTTTCATGTATGTCAATAATAAAATGAGCGCAATGACCTCGTTTTGACTTAGGACTAACGTATTGTGTAACCCTTTATAAATAATTGATATGCTAAAAAACCAACCAACATTTAGTTTGCCCCTTAACTTGCAAATAAATTTGAATTCTTGCTTAGATTTTGTTTTTATATACATATAATATTACAAAAAAAAGGGGCATCAGGGCAGGGCTTAAGATACTGGTTAGATCTGCAGAATGAGGAACAATGTAACCCATGTCAAGGATCCAATCCATGCCAAGCCAATACCATGCGTCAAGCCATGTCACTACCTTTTGGCTTATAATCCAACAGGGCCTTTTAATTTCATTATTATTTCCACAATTGATTACTATCATAATTAGCATGTCGTAGTTTACTGTTAGACAATGGACAAAGGCTTCTTCCAAAATTACGCGATTCAATCGGATCTTTTCTTTTCCACAACTATTAATTAGACCTGAATTGTCGTATTTAAAAAAGAAAAGTCTTGCATGCTATCTGATTTTAGAGTGAAACTTCTTTCATACGAAAATTAATATTTTAAATATACAAGCAGCTATTTCTCCTTTTCTCTACGTTACATGTTTCTTCTCTCTCATGTAACGAAATGTGTCTAAAAGTGAAGCATCCTTGAAATTCCACTTAGAATTCTCGTACAATTACCGAATCGCCGGTCTAAGAAGTTTCACTTCAAAACCACTGACTTCTCTAGTTTATCTCCGAAATTGTAACGAAAACTCATCAACATTTCAATTGGTATATCAATAAAGATAAAGTTTTATCAACTAATCATAATTTTAAAACAACAAATTTTAACCAATTAATTTTCACCAAATGAAATAGAGAGTTCAAAATCCACCAAGTGTTATATAATTGTTATTTGTCATAATACATAATAAGCTTAGATTTTATGCGTTGAAATATTATATCAGGAACATTCTTCAAGAGTGATACAATTATTAAGAAAGATATATTTAAAAATTGGTTTGTGTATCAGAGAAATTATTTACCTATTGTTGAACAGAGTGATAGTGTTGTATATTTATATCTTAATGTAAATAAATTTTACTAAGTAGTGTTAGAAAGCTTTTGAGGACGTTTGTTTCGTTTTACCAGACAAATGTATGACATGTCGGGTAAAACAGAAAATGACGCGCATTATGTTGTAATTCTCAAAATTAACCGACAATCCTAAAGTTAGTCAACTTCAATCGCAAATCACCGGCGACTTTGTTACTTCATGTTTCAAAATATATATAGAAACGTGTAAACATAGATGTATAATGTAGCAACATAAAAGTATGATGGATAGTCGCTAAAGTAGAAATATGAGGGCCATCTACATATGATTACGGAATAATAACGAATTTGTGCGCTATAAATGTTGTAAACTAGGTTCAAACTCGTAAGGAAATTTTTCATACACATACGAGCAATTGGTATTGGCAAATACCTCCCATATTTTACTGGCGATAACAGAAACTATTTCCTATCTTTTATTCAGCTATGCATTGTACACGTTATTAACTAGATTGATATTATTGTGTATAGTTTTTTACGGCTGATTGTGAAACAGGTTCTAAAATATTTTTTTCTAGAAACGAAACTTAACAAATCTAAACAATAAATATTTGTTAAATGTATAAAAATATCGTAAAATTACAAAACCATTTATTGGTAATCTGTTTCGCAATTTTCAGGCTATTATTTTGTAGATAATCTGACGCCTTTACATTTGTGACATATAGAGCGCGACGCACCATACTAATCTGATTAATTTGACATTAATCCTGGTCACGGTACCAATTAGTACCCCTAAAACAAACACTTTTGACGTATACGTTAGTACGTCGATAGGAATATCATACTGAGTCATTGCTTGCTTCAGCGGTACAACCCTGAGGGTCTTGGCCTCCTCTATAATCTTTTTTCACTTCACTCTGGCTAAGTGAAGCAAAGTGGCATTCCCTTGTCAAAGTTAAGTCCCGGACTATTACGACAGTTGCATTACTTCGTAAAGATATTTCTCGGCAACTTTATACATTAGCACCAAAACTAAATCCGATTTGTTGAGGTGTTCAATTATGTAAACAACAATGGTAGATTTAGTCCAATAACAATTGTTAATTTCATCACTAATAAGTAAATTAGTCATAGTTGTTCACATAATTTGACACCATAGAGAAAACAGGCTTTAGCTACACCTGTTACAGATTATGTAATAGAGTAGTTTTTTAAATTAAATTGACGTAAAAGAATAATAGCTTAGGTTTGCCTTTATAAGTTCTTCTTTTTTTATATCTTATTGGCTTGCGTTTGACCGCGAACTCGCCTGATGGTAAGCGAAGATGCGGTCTACGGTGGAGCACGTTCGCCTAGAACAAACCGATTCACTCGCGACTTGAAAGCACCCAGATTGTGTTTATCAGGGAACACCCACTCGGGTAGCAAATTCCATTATTTAGCTGTTCGTACAATGATTGTAGATTCAAACCGTTTAGTTCGAGTTTTTAGAAATCATTTGGAACGCTTTTTAAAGTTCCTGGGTGTCCGATAAAAGAATGGACAGGGTGGAATTAGGTCATGTAATTCTGAAACGCACTCCACTAAAAGGCCTTTCTAAAAACGTCAGTTTTGCATTGAGATATATGCGTGGTGATTTTACGTTTCGCTTTAGATGTATCAAATGTAGACGCTTCTTTAGACATATATTGTACAGTATGTGAGTGCATTTGTTTTAGATTATTTTTTTGTATAGTTTTGTATCATTCGTTCAGGGTTGGCGCAGGCTGTGTCCTTAAATTGTTAAGTTGCCTTTGTTAAATGTTAGTTTGGTGTATTTCTATGACTTGTGTATATTATTTACTTTATTATATTTATATGTAGTAATGGTTCGTTAACGACCACAGATAGAGCAGTCTATGTTGTTTTACGGTTATATAAAATGATAAAATGACGTACTAATGCTTTTTAAGAATCGCATGAAATAGCACCACTATAGGACGTCGTCCTAATAGAACTTTATATCGCGTCTAGCGCTAGTTCGAATGTGAATTTTGGTCGTACGTATCCGCGATCAAACTAGCACGACAATTAAAGCACCTATTAGATTTTAATTCATTTTGTCTCGATCGTTGATCGGAACGATCAAAATTCGCGTGAACTAGTGATGGTCACGTAATCGCTTTTTCTTAGGGCCACCATACCTAAAGGTGACTTTTTCATGTTGACTTGTGACTTTCCATTTACCAATAATCGAATATCTACCCTAAGCTCTTGGGATTACGGTAACATTTCGATGTAGATCCAAATAATAGCGACATGTTCTAGAATCGCTCGCTCAAGTGCATCACTTAAAAAGTTATTTTATCATTACGTGATTAGGGAAGATATTCGCCTGCGGGTGAATTGCCACCGCGATCGCCTACATAAGAATTTCATTAGAGGCAACTGAACTAAATATCTTTGTAGAAATATTCTGCCAAATGCTACCAAAAGATGTAAGTAATCATTACCTTATTATAATAGATTATCGTGCCTGAGTTTGTTTGTGCGATCTGATCTAGATGTGTTTGTGCGGTCAAACTGCTTTATAACTAAGATATATATGTATAAAAGGATGAAAAATCACGTACCTATAAAACAATTCGCAGCGTTGATAGCTCATTGGTTAGCTCGATCGGTTCACACGCTGTAGGGCGTGGGTTCAAACCCCAATTATGAGCTTGACTTGGGTTGCCGGTAAAGGAATACATCGTGACAAAACCATAGCATAGTAGTACGGTGCTGCTGGCTAACCACTCAAGTTAAAAAACTGCCGCCAAACAACTAATTAAAAATCAGTTCACTTCCTGGCTAGGTGTGTTTACCATCTTCGACCACACCGTGACTTAACATCAGGTGAGCGGTCAAACACCTAGCCAGCCAATCATAAAAAAAAAACTTTTTAAGTATTAAAATTACTTACGAGAATTCTTTGTCTGAAAATTCTAATTCAAGATGCTTTCAAATTTGCTCTGTAATGGAGAAATGGTAAGCGGTAAATAAGACAGTCCGATGGGTTCGTTCGAAACATTTATGAAGTATTCGTTTTCAATTATCTGCCAATGGCTTCGATTGTAATTTTACTATAAGCTTACCTATGCTATTAGTGTTTGTTAACTTTGCTGTCAAGTAGCTTAAAGGGCTTAGAACCAAAGGGCTTAGAAAAAGTAACATTCGATTAGCGATAACGCTAATAGAAAAGTAAAAAATGTACGGGATTGACATAATTTATTGACATATCACGTGGGTAGCTTATGTACATTTAGCTCCCGTACATTTTTAAGACTATTAACCGACTTCAAAAAAGGAGGAGGATCTATGTTCGACTGTATGTTTTCATTTTCTATTAGTGTTAGCGAATATCGAATATATCGAATGTTACTTTGTCTAGAATTTTTGATAAACTACAATAATCTGTTTTTGGCGGCGAGAAATCGCAATTATATTGTGTTACGCAGAATGATGGTAGTGAGCCTAAAAAAAGTAATTTTTTTAAACTCTAAAAACACAATAAAAGTTTTTATTTTTTGTCTACAGATGTTTGTATTTCTCGTGATTTAAAGTTAGTCTTACAGTGAAACTTGTTTACTGTAATAAGTTCGTATTATTTATTACCTTTCTGAATAACCTTATATAATACTTTGCAGCTGTACTTGTTACCAGGTTTTAAAGAGGTAATAAAGTAGCACAACAAGGTTGTATACCAAATTTAGTTATAGCGTGTCCGTTCCAATTTTATGCTTATTTGTGTGTATTTTTCTTCCTTTCATACACTTAACCTAGTTGGGAAAAAAATGTTAGTGAAATTATGTCACCGAAGAAAGCTTGTCGTGCCAACGGCAGGGGCAAAATGTAGTTACGCCGTTGTTCGATTTATTACATATTTATTGTGTAAATAAAAGCAATAAATGAGATTTAAAATTTACTTTGTACTTATTTATTGTGCGAGTGGTGTTTAACTAACACTTATATCCTAGATAGTTTTAAAATATAAGGTAACCGTCAATTACATGTGTTTTTTAAAATTTTATATACTTATCGTAATTAATAATTTAATAGTATTAGTATATCTGAGATTCTTCGTAATCCCGCTACCTCCAATAGTTCAACTGAAACAGAAAAAACGAAACAAAGTGAATACTTTTCTTAACTAGTAATAAATTATTTAATTCTGGTAAAAAAAAAGACTTCAAGACCCATAGAAAGAAAAAAAAAAGAAAACGCACAGCGATATAAATCATAAGATAAATCCTAAGCTACACAGTAAGCTGGTTGTGACGAAGGGCCAGTCTAAGCCTTCGCCATCTGCAGTCGTTATCTACATGAGTCACGAATGGGCACTGATATACGTATAAATCGGTATATGCCAATAGATAGAAAAAAAAAAAAACTATTTTCACATGAATGAAGTGTAGAATTATCATTACAAATGATATTTGGGGTGGTGTATCGCGACACTACACTGAGGTTCTTCCCTCTAGATCTTTTGATACAACCAAAATTCTCCGCGTTAATTCAGTAACTTGGATTCCTTTCTGATCTAAGTGTTTACTACACTTTCTCCATTTGTTTTTTTCAATTTTTTATCTACCTCCTTTTTGAAGTCGATTAAATTATTTAAAATGTTCTATTAAAAGATTTTTTTGTCTATCTGTTTGTTTTGAGTTACAAAATTAAACTTATTTCTTCTTCCTTTCTTTCACAGCTCACCTGATGTTAAGTGACCTGCGTCATCTCTTACTATCAGGAGAGCTCCTCGTTCGTCTCATTACTTTTACATATGTATAAAAAAGCTTAAACTGATTGGACAAAAAGTGCGTATTTTTTAACAGCTTTACCACTTCTGACGTGGTGACCACTAAGTAATGAAGTTTTAAAATTCAAGACTGCAAGAGATTCATAAATTTGTAAATTGTAAAATTGCATCATACCCATTTAGACTTGTAGGGTTTGACTTTTCTTTTTCTCTTGTGTTTCCGTCGGTTGCCGTTCTTTCGAGGCGGCGCTGTGCTACTCTCCCAGTAGTACGGCTTTCCGAAGTCACTGTATACCAGTCTTATTAGACCTGCGGACAGAAAATTAGTATAAAGAAAGACACTAAAAAAAAACGTGACGACGGGGAAAAAACTTATTCTATAGATGCTGTGGTATAAAGAGGCCTGACACAAAGTATAACATAGTATAAAATAACGCTAAATGAAAAGAAAAAAATACGGTATTGACATAGCTGACGTCACGTGGGCAGCTTATGTCAATCCAAGACATTTTTGGACTTTGTCTAGGCCCTCAATACACTTCCGGTAGAAACAGCTATAAGATCAAGAAAAATTCTAAATACACAACCCTTTCCCTGGATCTCTTCAATACCTGATAATGATTCCTAACAACTTGTAACTCGTTTTCTTGTTTGTTAGATTTTATAAAGCAGAGGTTAATTGACAAAGCCTACTATAAGGTGGCTCATTACGTGGAAGACAACAATATATGGTTGTAGTAGCTTCTCTCTGCACTTGCATCCCCCTGGCTAAGTGACAATTGTAGTAAGCATAATGTATTAATATTTATAACTGTAAACTGTTAATATGAAAAGAAAGACCCACAAAAAAATGCCTTACTGAGTTTCTTGCCTCTTCTCAGTTGAAGTGTAATTACGAGCCGGTGGTAGATCCAAACATGTAACTTAACGTTCATAAGTGCCTTACCAGGGCCTAAACTGAATAAATGACTTTTTGATTTTGATTTTGGCATAAAATATCAAACGAGCACGGTATACTGTTTTTTCATAATATGAACAAGTTTCTTGATGGTAGACAATAACACCTGTCGTCTAGGTAGGTACCAACTATCAAATATTTGGCGACCAAGCAGTGTGTCAATATTACTGTGTTCCGGTTTGAAGGATTTGTGTATCCTAGATAAATTATAGGGCTGTAGAGAGTAACCATCGAATGTTTCAAAGTAATGAGCTCCAAAACAGCGATGCCCTGGAATTTGTTTTGTTACTTAAAGTTTTGGGTACCGATGGTCATGGATAAGTGGACTCTTGAATGCGTTTTGTTCGTCGTATTATATGTATTTACATTAAAAATAAATCGGCAAAAGCATATAATAAAAAACGTCAAAAAACATTGATAGTAATGTGGTTGAAATCGATAAATATTCATCGAAATGATATCGATATTTTTAAGAAGATATAACAATTGGCCGTTGGCCTCTGACATGAACATTCGTCTCAAAGCAATAAACTGCCTTGCTTGAAGCAAAAATAAATAAATAATTTGTGATAAACAATGATCTTGAATCTCCACAGCATTCTCCGATGGAACCTTGGTAAATGTGTTATCTCTATTATTTTGAATGTTATCATATTATTACTATTGATAAGCGACGAGTTTAGTCACTGTTTCACCTGATGTTATGAAATTAAACTTACCTACCCTGTAATAGCAACTAGCTCTCACACGAGTCTACTGTAACTATTTATACAAGCTTTTGTAGTTTCAGGCTAGATGTCAATGTGTCTAATATATCCTTCAATATTTATTAGGTACCTAAAAGGAAAATAAATAAGGTTTTATTAATATGTACTATAAAAAAAACCTAAACCTTAGAGTGCCACTGGTAGCGGTGCAGAGTCCAATCTACCGGCATGAGAATTATAGAGTGAAGAACCTCAAGACAATGCGTGCCTCGATGAATCTAACGACCCGACGGCCTAGCGAGAATCTCTTAAGATGTTGGCCGAGATTCTTCGCTATAAGGCCGTTCATTATGACGATTATCGGGACAATGATCGTCGAGCGAGTCAATATCCCACAGTACTTGTTGAGCCTCTACTTCACGGAATTTAGGTCATGTGGGATGGTAATGTTGACAACCACTGCCCGGTGTTGTGAACCAGCTAAGAGTTAACCACGACGATTACCGTTTTTATACCGGACGGCCAGAAGCTCGAAAAAGCTTCTTCGTTTCATGATTGTCGTTCCAAAAATCCGTACGAAACGATTGGAAACTGTTCCAACGGCTTAAGTGTGAAATACGTTACTTGAGTGGGTGTTATCTGATAGATACAATCTAGGTGTCTTCAAATCGAGAGTTCATCGTTATCTTTTAGGCAAGCGTGCTCTATCGTGATCGCAGCTTCATTTAACATCAGCTGAGATGGCGATAAAAGGCAAGTCTATTCATCATTTTAAAAATACCAGGCTACATGGCGACAATAGTCCTATCGGTGACGTTGGAGCGGTTCCCATAGAGGAACGCACGCATTCTCAAGAACTGGTGCTGATGCGTACTTATAGTACATACTAATATGTACAATCATACAAGAAACCTACGACTACACACAATAACACATCACACCTCACATTCGCTCTTAGCTAGACAATTGCGCATCTTACATGATGATGATGAAGATGCGCGATGACTGCATAGCCTATTGGAGTCACCGAGGTAACTGTTATGGATATTTAATCTGTATAATCTATTGCATACTTCCATGCAGATTGATTCTATAGAGATATCGACCACCCATATACCTATAAGCGCATATTGGAGTTTATCAACATTTTAGTTCCAGTTAACAACAGGATGGTATGAGATAACGCCTGTTCATGACTTTAGCAGCAGTACCCTCAAATTTAAAACAAAGTCCAGGGCAACAGCACTTATCATTTTGAGATATTCGATAGAAAGTATCATTAGCCGTGTAATTTGGTAGCTCAGTATTGTTTACAGACTACTGCTTAACAGTATAATACCTGTATTGCGATGGTTACTACGCTGATGTTCTTTTGCTAAGAAGATTAACAATCAGAAACGAAGTTAATAGCTTTGTTACTTTTTCAGACATTTCCTGGTGGAAAAACGGAAGTATGTAGGTAACACCGAAGAAGATGAAGAAAGATGTAAACAGAATGAATGTTAGATCAGATAATGAGAAATGAGATAATGCAACAAAAAAGAAAATGAATGCGCTCATGAATAGGAAACCAAGAAAAGGTAACACGTCTAAACGTTCATAAATATTTTATTTTACAGTTTTATAATATAATTTTTGGCACGTCTGAAATCGCTTAAAAACAGTCTTATGAATAGTTCAGAATCACTAACCTTGAAGCCCTTAACTTACTATAGAATACCATGCATAGCGAGAAACTTGGCATTGACGCCAATTTTCCAGTTTAAAATATATATACGACGCAAATTAAAGGAAAATATTAAATAGCCTCATATATACCCAGTTGTTAAATTTGCATAATACCAATTAAATGATGGACAGTTTTGATTCTACTGTTAATGTTAATACGGAAAACGTTAAACTTGAAAATACTATTGCAATTTTTACATGTTTTACATATGTACAGTAAATTAACTGAGAAAAGATCATTCTAAGATTCATAAAACAATGAAATCGTAGAAACCTTATCAATTAGGATTAGAGGTCAATTTATCTATACAATTCAGTTTTATTATATTGAAAATAAATTATTTGACTGTATAAACCTATCTAATATTTCGTGCCTTATTTTATAAATCCAGCATCCAGCTATACAAAAGTCGTTAATTATAAAGTCAAAGTCAAAATATCAAAATCCAATCTACTTTTTATTACCTAGATCACTGAGTTGCGCTAGCAGTAGAGAATCAACTGGGATGTATTGGTTCGTACTGCCAGATCCTCCAGTGATGGCAATATCTGAACATGCTCCAAAAGTTTCCTGGTCACCACATCCAAGTCCCTGAGTTCCATTATTGCAGTCTCCCCAGTTATTTCCACAAGTATATTTCCATTGGAGTACACAATTCTCGCAAGTTAAGTCACTTGGCAGCCTGTAGTTGACAACGTAAGTGGCACTGCCTTGTTCTGGATAGTACTTTGTTCCACCAACTTCGAGTTCCAAAAGGTACTGTTCGAAACAAGCTTGGTCGGTGGAATCAGGATCAGGGCAGATTTTGAACTCCCAGTAACCCATGTGGTGGGCGGTTAATTGAATGGTAATGGGGATGACGGAGCCAGCCTCGTACGAGCCTACGATGATACCCGAGTCATAGATGCCTCCTCGCTCGTGAGGTCTGGGTAGGGGTGCGTCGTAAGGATCGCCGCAGATACCGCATCTGCAAATAAAGAAGATTAAAAACCCGTCGCAATGAAGTTAAGTAACGGAAACTACGGAAACATGGACAATATTGGCGCTGAACAGGTAAGATTTGCGAAAGAGTGGCTATGAGCAGCTACTAATGAAATAATACAATATATAATCAAATAATACTGGTCTTCGTACCACTACTAGTGTGTGTTACCAGTGATGACTTATGGCGCTGATACGTGGTCTCTCTATGTGCCTTCTTAGTAAGCTTAAAGTAGCACAACGAGCTATGGAGAGGGCTATGCTCAGAGTTTCCCTACGAGATCGAATCAGAAATGAGGAGATCCATAGACGAACTAAAGCATAGCCAGCGGATTAGCAAGTTGAAGTGGTAGTGGGCAGGGCACATAGCACGCAGAACTGATGGCCGATGGGGCTGCAAAGTTCTGGAGTGAAGACAACGGACCGGCAAGCGCAGCGTAGGACGTCCACCCACAAGGTGGACATCCTACGCTGCGACCTAATAAAGACCGCAGGAACGCGCTGGATGCGAGCCGCTTCCAACCGGTCTTTATGGAAGTCAATGGGGGAGACCTATGTCCAGCATGTGAGATGATGATGATAATCAAATATACTTTAATGTTCAAACTTTTAATCGATTAATACAATAAATCGATCCTAAAACAATAGTGTTGAAAAGAGACACGTTATCTCAAGGAAAGAAAATCCTGGAAAAGCGATGGTTTCAATTTATACATGTTTGTTTGACTTCAAACAAACATGAACACACAACACAACACAACACTTCAAATGGGGCAATTTTTATCTTAATTTACCCTTGGTACATGTATAATATTTATATTCTACCTTCGGGTTACAATGTTAATTCATAAATATTTGACTAAGGCCTAATCGAGTTTATTTGATTTTAAGACCCTTGACTTTAAAACTTATCACGGCTCATGGTTACAGTGAATTTATCTGTTCTCTTGCCCCAACGATGGATGCCAGTGACGACGTTGGAAATTCCCATTTACTAGCAGTGGACTTTCTTGACTCCTAAGGCTTGGTAAGATACTAAATAAGGTAAAGTCGGGTAAGGCATGAAGTGACCGAGTCGCGAAAAAGTGACACAAACAACCCTTTTTAATTTTATTTTAATTTCGTAGTGATGATAGCCTAGTCGTGTGTAGTAGCCTAGTAGTGCCTTGCCGTGGTGGTGCCGGCGTAAGAATAGTACCCCACCCTCTCTACCCGTGGTTGCCGTAAGAGTCGGCTAAGGGATGTAATCCGGAAGATGGGCAGCAGCGTCGTCCTTGAACAATCACACTTAACTGCGCTCGCCAACCCGCCTGCCAAGCGTGGCGAGTATTGGCAAACCCCCCCGAGAAGTAGGACTATGTCCAGCAGTGGACGTCTTAAATGATGATGATGATCATCATTCAGGCTCGACACACACTCGATAGCCTAGTGCAAGGATGGCGAACCAAAGGCACGACACAATATTTTGGGCACGCCACGCACCTAAACAGAGTGCTAAATAGTTTTTTTTTTGGTAATAAATAAAGAGTTGTGAATTGTTAGTATGTATATAGCTTCAATATTTTTCCATCAATCACTAAATCAAAATTATTTGACGGCATTTCTATGGCCTCATTAAACATTTCTTTAGAAAAAATGGCACATTGTTCTATAAAGATTCGCCATCCCTGGCCTAGTGGTTAGCACGGTGAACCCCAACAATGATCTTGAGCTGCCGGTAAACGAAAACACCCTGAGGAAACCATAGCGCGGTGGTAGGGTACTTTCTAATACTCAACTGTCTAGCTACAACCTTCAAGTTGAAAATATGTCGCCAAGCACTTAACAGTGTGTTCCGGTAGCCTCACATGAGAGCTAGTTCCATTCCAGGCTAGGTGTGTTTAACATCTTCGACCACACCGTCACTTAACATTGCGTGAGCTGTGATTAACCACTTAGCCTGTCAACCAAAAAAAAGTGATGAAGAAAATAGAATGTCTATTATTTGTTATTTTTATCAAATTAAAAGAAATGAAGTGAAATATATTTTTTGAAATGTATCATCCCATACTTTTTGTTATCATCCCACTAATATTAAAAATGCGAAAGTTCGTCTGCCGTATGTATCCATCTTAAATAACATACTCACTTTCCCCCATTAACAGAATACTGGTGGTAAAACCCTCCACAGTAGAGGGCGTCGTCGTCGTAGTTAGCTCTGGCGTTGTAGCCCGCCCTCCAGGCGCTGCCTCTCCCAGCGGGGTCTAGTATGCGACCATGGCCATGCGCTAGTGCTGCCACCGCAGCCAGAGCTAGCAGGAAACTCCACATCTGGAAGATACAGCAGTGATTAAACGTGCTAATTCTTCTTTTTTTATTGTGTAAAGTTAAATTACCACTTATTGACTAACTTAGATAAATAGAAGTCATACGGTGGAAGGAAACTGAGTTGGTATATACAGTTTCCTTCATGTAGGATGGGTTCAGAGGGCCGAGGAAAATACGTGAACACCGGAAGGTCAGGTCTTCGGAAAACGATTTTGAAAGCTATTTGGAGCTACGGAACATAGTTGTGGGGCTCATCCATACTCCAATATAATTATTACTCAAAGAGCACGCAACACGGTCCATGAGATTCTGAACATGATAATGACATGTATAAATCTGTTAAAACGTTGCATATTTGGACGTTTAGATCTTTGTTACTCAATCACGCAAAAACGGCTGATCGGATTTGGATGAACTTTTGCTCACACATATACGTATATATCATTCGCAACGAAATACCCATGCTGAACTTAATCTCCATCGACTCCATGCTCAATTGGTTTCAATATCGAATTACTGAACCAATTTTTATAAAATATCTATAGGACTGTAGAGAAGTACAATAATATTTATTTGGCTCACTTTAAATTTCACTTTATTATGTTAGTTAGGAAACTACAAAGTATTGTAACCATTCGACACAGAATAAAATTGATTATTTTCAACATTTCATTTATTACTTTTACCTACTTCTTAAAAATAGGACAACGAACGTATTGTTACTCATTTAAGAGGCAAGTAGGCATATAAATGACAATGATTAACGGCTATTTACATGTAAGGTGTCTCATTTGATGTTACAAATAGTTTCTTATCGAATACTTGTAATTATCCCAGTTACTAAACGAAATTTGTAATCTATTTAGTTTCTTTGTCGATATAAATTGAAATTAACATATGGACGGAACGATATATATATATATATATAAGTTATTTGATTCAATAATTATTTTCATTTTAGATTTACTTTTTACTTTTTTTTCACTTTATTTAACTTTAGAGTAACTTAGTAAACTATTATTATTTATTAAACCCCCACTAAGTTCTGGTTTAAATTAAATTAAAGGAAATAAAAAAACGCATAACCGTATTCTACAAAGAAATTTTGAGTTTAAGTTTGTTAAATGAAACTGATCTGGCAAACTGATTGAAAAATTAAGAAGATTTTATATTTATTGCTGAGGTTTAGGTTAGGTCGAGCATTTTAAACTATATTTTATTTATAAACTATACATTGAAAAGGGGGTCGGTTTGTTTTTAATTTTTGTTCGCGGTGCCATACCTCTTATCACGACAACAAGAATGATATTTTATAACAGACTCGTCTATATTTATTAAAAGGGACGCAAAATACAATTCTTTGTCTCCGAATAAGCGGAAAATTATTCTTTTCTTAGTTATTCGGATGAAAAATGAAACAAAACATTACCTTTGTTTTCTTTTACGCTTTACACGGTCAGTCAGAGAAAAAAAACTGACTCCTATATTTGATTCTGGGCGTTATATAGTGGTTACTTTAGTTGTTGATAAGGGTTCTTATCAGTTGTTGATTGCCATTGATAGTCATTACAAGTGTAATATGAATAGATCAAATCAAAACAATTAGATCGATGTACATTTTTTATCTTTTGTTTCGAATATTGAGGATATTGAGGATTAAGCTTGTTTTTTCAGGTATGTAGTATCTATTTTTAGATTTTACATTTTGTTTTGTTTTTATGTGAAAGTAATGGGTCGAACGAGACACTTCCCTAATGGTAAGGGATAACGCATGTATATAATAATCATTAATTGCAGCGATACACAGATCGCAACATACATAATATATACATCTACAATGAACATTAGGTATATTTTTTTTTTATCGCTGACAGGCTTTGTGTTTGATCACAACTCACCTGATGTTAAGTGACGGTGTGGTCGAAGATGGTAAAGCACACCTAGCCTGGAATGGAACTGGCTCTCAAGTGAGGCTGCCGGAAAACACCGTTAGATGCTTGGCGGCAGATTTTCAACTTGAGGGTGATAGCTAGCCAGCCGAGTACTAGAAAGTACCCTACCACCACGCTATGGTTTCCTCACGATGTTTTCCTTCACCGACAGCTCAAGCTCATTGTTGGGGTTTGAACCCACGCCCTTCGGCATGCGAACCGACCACGCTAACCACTGAGCTATCATCGCTATATTGTATCTTTCTTGTAAATTAACAAGCTAACCCTTTCGAAGCTTCGACCTGTCCTTTTTCAAACGGTGGTAGTCTTACTTTCCAGCTTAAACTGGAAAAGAGATTCGTTGATTTTGGTACGAGTACTTCTTGCGACATCGGGAACTTCAAAATGTAGTGTCCTAAGAGAGGAGGGAATTAAATTTAGTCAGCTGCAGCGTACAGGTACGAAGTCTAAGCTATCCGTTCATACTCTCCGGCTTATAGACCTAAGGCGAGACAGGGTAGATTAAGATTAATTTGACTAACTTTCCTCTTCCTATATTGTAAAAAATATTATAATTCAAAGTTGACAAAGGACAAGGAACCCGGTGTCTGCGTAACTTTAAATTTTAAAAAAGATGCATGAGATTATCGGGATCTTAACCGAAGAGTTAATACCGAAGTAATTCGCTAGAGAACTAAAGTCACAGACATAGCTTCGTGTATTAGCAAGCTGAAGTGGCAATGGGCTGGACCTATCTGTCATAGAACCGATAACCGCTAAGGTAGACTTGTTCTAGAGCGGAGACCGCCAATTGGCAAACGCGTAGGATACCCTGAGACTCGATGGAGTGACGATATACGTAGGACAGGGGATGGGTAGCGAAGATCGGACATGGCGTGTCTTGGGAGAGGCCTATGTCCAGCAATGGACTTTGATAGGTTGATGATGATGAACCGAAGAGTGTCAATGGCGGGATCTCCGACGAAGCAAACACTCCTTGGAATGAAGCAGTTATTGAGCAGAATCGGGGGTCTAAAGTCTTCGCTAAGCAAATGAGCAGCGCGTATCAGACAAAGGTCAGAACTGCCAATAGCAATTTACCGTTTCAAAGCCGAGATATTTTGGGAGATTGAAGACTTTTACGGCCTCTTCACAAACCACCAAATATACAGTATTTTTTAATTATTTTTGACAGGCTGGATCTCAAATGAGGCTGCACACCGTTAGGTACTTGGCGGTAGATTTTCAACTATTAGTACTATAAAGTACACCACAGTATAGTTTCCTCACGATGTTTTCCTTCACCGGCAGCTCAAGCTCATTATTGGAATTGGAACCCACACCATTCGGCGTGTGAACCGACCGCACTAACTACTGAGCTATCATCATTGTAATACTCATTGTTCGAAATTGACATGTTGTTTGAAGTCGTTGAACTATCCGTGACAAAGCGTGAAGTTTTGGTGAACTCATATCTTCCGGGCTCGTCATTTCAAGAAGGAAAGGGACATTTGTAAACAATGCGTGATTTCATGCCATCGTCCATTTTTATCAACACTGTAACCACACAAAGACCATTTAGCATGCTCTTATGACTAACATGATTTTGTTCTACCTGTCCTTCGATACATGTTTTGTATAAGACAATGGCGGATTTACACATTTCCCAAGTTATAGGCTGTGGTTTTTTGCTGCCTTTACCTCTACAATTGTTCTACAATTGTTCCTAGATTTGGTTTACAGTCTAATGGCGGTACCACACGTTCGTCCAACCGTCCAACAGTCGCACGTGTGGAGGGGTAGTTCGTGCGTGTTTGACGGTGTTGGAGCGTGTTGGCGCGCGATCGCTCCGATGGCGGTAAATCGTACACAGATCAAAGGAGTTGCACAGACCGTCCATAGAGAATGAGGTTGGAACGCAGTGTTACCAACTCTCAAAAATATTTATCCCTAAAGCTATGCTAAAACCCCTAAAATCACACAATTACTTGAAAATCCCCCTGGATCTGTTTTCCAAATATTTGTGTACTTTTGACTGTATTTCTTCTTTTCTTTAGGCATAATTAACAAATTGGTTGTCCACACAGCATTACAATAACGAAATTAAATTAAACAAGTAAATAAAAATCAACTTATTTCCAGTAAGCATAGACAACGTAACCACCAGTCCTCACAGAGTAGTTTTAATATCACTTGTCTTATGTTTATGGTAAGCACTATGGCGACATTTGTTTTCTATTCAACTCCGCATACTTAGTAATAAGGAACCCGGAACCGTAATGGATCTCGCTAAGCCGCTAGGTCAACAAATAAATATTACTAGACTAGAATATTACTATGGCTAGATTGAATAACTTCAGACCCTATATTTTTATACCTTTATTTTCTTAGTAAAAAATAAGCAGTCATAAATCCCTAAAAATATAACGCCCCTAAAAACCCCACCTATTTTATTTTCCCCCTAAATTTAGGGGGAAAATAAAACAGGTGGGAACACTGTTGGAACGTGTATACTGTGTGGAGGGTCTGTTTTGATCGAGACAGACTCGAGTCATGTTGGAGTGTTTGACGGTTGGACGAACGTGTGGTACCGGCATAACAATTTGGTTGAAATTGCACAAGAAAAAGTTTTTTTGGGTATAAAGTTATACTACATACCATACTAGGTGCCCTATAACTTGCCTCCTTTAAAATTTGCCGCCCTGGGCTCAACCCTACTCAGCCTGCTGGTAAATCCAGCACTGATATAGGATGGGGAATATCTTCATACATAAAAATTTCGTTTCACGTTGTCCGTCTGCGATGAACTCCTCAACTACCGAACTGATTTTAACCAAATCTTGCACACTGTGTGCAGTTTGATCCAACTTGAGAGATAGGATAGTTTATATCTCAATTTATAACCGCAATATTTTTTTATTGAAAATTATTTGTTTATTATACGACAAAGAGGTATAATTATCTGTGAGTTCCAAAAAATTCCAATAGATGGCGGTGTAAGGTAATTTATTAACCGGATTGAGTAAGCATCCAATAGATGGCGCTACGTTAAAAGTCCAAACGTTTCATATGCGCTACAATTTATTTTACGTTTTTGTGGTCTGCTAGTTATATTATAATATAAGCGATATTTTGTACTCGTTGCAGTAGCACTCGGCCTTCGCCCTCCATCCCAATAATATTATAAATGTAAAAGTTTTGGATGGATTGATGGATGGACGGACGGACGGACAGACGGACAGACGGACGGACGGACGGACGCACGGACGGACGTTTGGACGTTTGGATGTTTTGATGTTTGGATGTTTGGATGTTTGTTACTCAATCACGCCATAACAGCTGAACGGATCTGGTTGAAATTTTGCATGTAGATACTTTAGGCCTTGGAATAAAACATAGGATACTTTTCATCATCATCATCCATCACCACGCGGGTGAAACCGCGGGGCGCAGCTAGTCTTTAACTTAATTTCAAACTCTGAGGTACATAAAATAGTCACAATAAAAAAACCAGACAGCAAAGCTTCATGAACATAATTTGAAGTATTTGATATTTACTTGGTGTTAAATCTCGTTAGCAGAAGGTCGTCTAGGTACCGATACCACCGCAGCAAATATTCTGCCGTTAAGCAGTAGTGTGTGAATATTACTGTGTTCCGGTTTGTAGGGTACTGCAGCTAGCGAAATTATAGGACTGTTGTGACTAACCATCGAAAGTCTCAAAGTACTTAATGAGCGCCAAAACAGCAATACCCTGGACTTTATTTTGCTTCTTTAAGTTCTTCGTATCGCTGCAATGGTCATGGACAGATGTTATCTCTTACCATCAGGAGAGCTTCTCGTTCTTTCTACAATACTTTGACATAAAAAAAGAATTGTTACGAACATTTAAAAAATAGAACCAGTTAAATCGGTTCTCGTTAAGTTACGCGCTTATATACCATCGAACTTCATTTCTTTAACTTCATTTAATTTATATAGATAAACTCTTAGGTTAACAAATTGCCGTTTATTTTTTAGCAGCTATCGTTTGCAGTTTTACCCGTGTTTTAAAAAGTAGCTTTCGCTTCAGCCCTGTTTTTATATAAATAAATTAAAAATTTAAAAACCCCCTATGGCAATACATTATTTTGGAAAAGAGCTGATAGGTACTACTCTTGCACTGCTGGACCGATATTAACCAAACATACCTAAGAACCACCGCAAGGAAACTGACTTTCAAATGAAAAAAACCGTATCGAAATCGATCTATCTGTTTGAGAGCTACGATGCCATAGACAGACACACACACACACACACACACACGCACAGACCCACACACTCACACACACACACACACTACACACACACACACACACACACACACACACACACACACACACACACAGAGACAGACAGACATCGACGCCAAACTTATTGTCGTGTATTTGTTATTATTAGTTTTTATATATTATAAACATAAGTGAGGGTACAATAAAATCTTTAGTCTTGGTCGAACTCGTGTTTGATTCACAACATGGTGACAGCGGTACTCGGTAAAATAAAGAAATAAAATAGTTTTCTCGTGCGTTAGTAGTATAAATAGCGTTAATTTGTGATTTCGTGAAGTTATTTGTCGTTCGCAATAATGGAACACGCCCGACCGCCAGCAGAATTGTGTTTAGAGGGCGGGCCGGCGTGCCGAGCGGAATCATGGCGTAAATGGTACAAACAATTTTGTGTATTTCTGAAGGCATCCGGTGTGTACAAGGAACCTCCGGACGTGCAAGCCAGTCTACTCGTGAATTTAATCGGTCCGGAAGGTTACGACGTATATACGACATTCAAATTCACCAAGGACGAAAACAAAGATTGTCTAGATACGCTCGTTCAGAAATACAATGAACACTTCGAGACGAAGCAAAATACGACTATGGCGCGATTTAAGTTTTTTACACGGAATCAAGAGAGCGGCGAGTCTATAGATGATTATGTGACCGCTCTTAAGTTACTAACGCAGCACTGCGAGTTCGAACATCTCGAAGAGGGCCTAGTTCGGGACAGAATAGTGTGCGGGGTACGCGACGGCAAGTTGCGGGACCGACTGTTGCGGGCCGACGATCTAACTTTGGCTCGAGCGGTCAAGATATGTCAAGCCAACGAGATGTCGACGGAGGAGCAGCGGGAGATAGAAGGGACCAAGACCCGAAGAGACATTAGTGGAACCGGCGCGATAGCGGTAGACGCGATGGACGCACGCCGATGGCGCGGCGGCGGCGCGCGCGGCGGCGGCGCCGGCGCGGGACCCTCCGCCGGCGGCGGTTGGCGGCCGCGCGGCCGTGGCCGTGCCCAGGAGCCGCGGCGTGCCGCGCCCGCTCGGAGCTCGGCGGGTGCGAGGAGGCAGTGTTACGCGTGTGCTAGCTATACGTGTGATGGCAATAGGTGTCCGGCCGAAATGGCTATGTGTTATTGGTGCAACGAGCGCGGACATTTCAAAAGTATATGTCCTAAATTAAATCGTCGCGTGTTTCAAATCGACGTCGATGATGCGAACGGTGACGGCAGTATAAACGACGAGTTATACTACATTTCGACAGTATCGGACGAACGTAATCGTAAAGACTCTAAATGGTATGAAACTTTAATATTATCACTAAATGGTAAAAAGGAAATTTTTAAATTAGATTCAGGGTCAGATTTAAATGTAATGTCGATTAAAACATTTACTAGACTTGGGTTTTCTATTAAAAATCTAAAAGCCGATACTACAAGGGCCCAATCGTTCTGCGGTAGTTATATACCTATCATTGGCTCAGCCTATATTGAATGGATTTATAAGAATGTGCTATATAAATTGCATTTTGTGATAGCGGAATTTGATTGTCAAAATGTGTTAGGAAAGTTTGCATGTGAAAATATGGGAATGATACAACGTATATTTTCATTGAATATAGATACATATAAAGACTTATTTCAAGGTCTGGGCAAGCTTCCCGGTAAATATAGTATCGTTACCGATAAAAATGTACAGCCGTCAGTCTGCCCGGTGCGAAAGATTCCGATAGGAGTCCGCGGTAAACTGTTGAACGAGTTAGCTCGCATGGAGAGACTGGGGGTGGTAAGGAAAGTGTCGCACCCGACCCCGTGGGTGAACGCCGTCGTGATGGCGCCGAAGAAGGACGGCAGCATCCGTGTGTGCCTCGACCCGCGGCCGCTGAACCGCGCGGTGCGGCGCGCGCATTACCCGCTGCCGACGCTCACGGAGATCGCGACGCAGCTGGAGGGTGCCACCGTGTTCAGCAAGCTGGACGCCCGCTCCGGGTTCTGGATGATCCAGCTGGATGACGCCAGTGCAGACCTCTGCACATTCGGAACTCCGTTCGGTAGATATCAGTTTCTACGGTTACCGTACGGAATTAATTGTGCGTCGGAGGTGTTTCACTCAAAAATTCGTCAGTTGTTGGAGGACCTGGAGGGAGTAGATTCCTTTGTGGACGATGTTATCGTCTGGGGATCCACCGCCGCCCAGCATGACGAGCGCCTTAAAAAGCTGTTAGAAAGAGCCCGCGACGCCGGCATAAAATTTAACAGGGACAAATGTGAATTTAAGGTCAGTCGAGTCAGTTATCTAGGTCACACTTTCAGTGAGCGAGGTATGGCGATAGATAACAACAAAATTAAAGCGATCGAGGATATGCCCGATCCACAAGATAGACGGTCATTGGAGCGTTTTTTGGGTATGATCAATTACCTATCGAAATTCATACCGAATTACTCCGATATCGCGACACCGCTGCGCGAACTTCTGAAGAAGGACAGCGCATGGGTGTGGGAGGAGGCGCACGGCGCGGCGGTGCACGCGCTAAAGCGGGCCGTGTGCGGCGCGCCCGTGCTAGCGCTGTACTCGGCGCGCGAGCCCGTGCTGCTGTCCGTGGACGCCAGCTCACGCGCGCTAGGCGCCGTGCTGCTGCAGGCGCACCGCCCGGTCGAGTTCGCCTCCGCCACGCTGACCGACACACAGTGCAGATACGCACAAATAGAGAAAGAACTCTTAGCGATCGTTTTTGCCCTGGAACGTTTTCACCAGTATGTGTACGGCAGGTGTGACGTCACGGTAGAAACGGACCATAAGCCGCTGGAAGCGCTTTTCAAAAAATCGCTAGATTCGATTCCAGCGCGGCTCCAGCGTATGATGCTACGTATACAACGGTACGATTTTAAAGTCATTTATAAACCCGGTAAGTACTTGTTCGTAGCCGATACGCTCTCGAGAGCGCCGTTGGCGGAAGTAGTGCCGGGAAACATAGAAGAAGAACTAGAGGAACAGTCTTGTTTTTTAATAGAAAATGCACGGTTCAGTGACATGAAAATGAATATGATCAGAGATGCGACGGATGGTGACACCGAGTGTCGAGCGATTATACGATACATAAGACAGGGTTGGCCTGTAAATAAATACGAGGTAGACGAACGAGTGAGAAGCGTTTGGTCATTTAAAAACAGTTTAGAATACGTAGACGGTATTATATTCAAGGATAACTTAGTCTATATCCCGGCGTCGCTTCGAGCGGAGATGTTGAGCCGGGTGCACGAGGGCCACATGGGCATTGACAGGTGCAAGCGGCACGCGCGCGAGGTCATGTTCTGGGCGGGCATGTCGCGCGATATCGAGACGCTGGTGCGGCGCTGCGCTGCATGCGCCGAGCGCGCGCCGCGACCGCCGCGGGAGCCGTTGCTGGCGCACGCGGTGCCCGCCCGGCCGTGGGTCAAGCTAGGTTCTGATATCTTTCAATACGCCGGAAAGTATTATCTTATTTTGGTTGATTATTTTTCTAATTTCATAGAAGTCAATCCGCTGACCAACATAGGATCGAAAGCGGTGGTCGCCGCCATGAAGGATCAATTCGCGAGACACGGAATCCCGGAAGAGCTAATCACCGATAACGGACCGGCGTACTCCTCTAAAGTATTCGCAGAGTTCAGTAAGCGGTGGGGATTCCGGCATACTACCACATCTCCAAATTATGCTCAATCGAACGGATTGAGTGAGAGGAGTGTCCAAACCGTTAAAAATATTCTAATAAAATCTATCACCTCGGGGGGTGATTTTTATCTGGGTCTATTGAATCACCGAGCGAGCCCACGTGACGGCATCGGTTCCCCCGCGGAGCTGCTGATGGGTCGCAGACTCAGCACTAGGCTGCCTGCGCACGCGGACAAACTGAAACCGAGTCGGAATAACGCCGCGGATTATGCCAACATGATGAGCAAGCGGCGCGCTCAAAAGGCGGACTACGACAAGCGGTCGCGCGCGCTGCCCGAGCTCGCGCCGGGGCAGGCCGTGCTCGTGGCGGACGAGGGCCGCAGGCGACGCGCGCGGGTGGTCGCGCGCGCTCCGCAGCCGCGCTCCTACTTCGTGGCCGACGACTCGGGCAGACGTTACAGGCGGAACAGACGCCACCTAATAAAACTGGAAACGGCAAGCGAGGACGAACAAGCGACACCGTCCCGTGCTCCGGATAGCGGAGACGAACAGTGGTCGAGTTCTAAGAGCGATGACGGCACCCACGGCGAGGGGCAGGCGGCGCCGACGCCGAGCACGTCCTCCGAAAACCTCGCTTCCGACACAAAGCGCGCGCGCAGACCGGCGGCTAACATAGCACGTAAAAAAGTAGCGGAAATGTTGAACAAACATCGATAAATTAATATATAGGTAAAGTTAATGCTATAGAAAGTTAAGTTGTATTTATTAAAAAGTTTCATTTTTAAGTTACTTATTATTGTAGAAATATCATTCAAGTATGTACCGTCAATTTCACTGTCCTATTTAAAATTTAGAACCAACTCAATGTATCCTAAGTACCTATATGTAGAACATAATTTAAGTTTATTTTTTTAAGGGGGAAGATGTCGTGTATTTGTTATTATTAGTTTTTATATATTATAAACATAAGTGAGGGTACAATAAAATCTTTAGTCTTGGTCGAACTCGTGTTTGATTCACAACACTTATAACCCCTCTTTTTGCGTCCGGGGTTAAAAAGACCTTAACTTAATAGTTAGATTGGCTGATATCTTTAGATAAGAAAGTAGGTACTCTTACCGTTTTCTGATGATGAAAAACTTTGCCCCTGCATTCATTCACTGACAATAAACCAAACACATCCTCAATTATACAAATAATATTACGTGTACTTTCATAAATTTTATTAATTCAAAAGCGCCGGTTATTTTATCAAGTTCATAGTTAAATTTTATTAATTTATAAGGTAGGAAAATTCATGTCGTAAAATGCCGTCACTATTTCTTATCTGTTATCAAATTCAATTCGCTTTTTCTACGAAACGTGTAAAATAATAAATGATTGGCCCGAACACCGTTATGTAGGTATCTTGCTAACTTCGCCTTAACTAGCAAAGCAGATAAAAAACCGTATATTTGGTAGTTAAAATTTAAATCCCAAAAACACTATTAAGTTAAACTGCAATTGTCTGTCAAACAACTGGCAAAACATATTATTAAAATTAGTCTTATTTTTTTCGGAACTATCCGTAACTAAAGCTTCCGGTGGCCCCCGGCGGCCGTCCGCGGCGAACTGAAAGGAAAAACACGAATTTTACGCTCTTTCTAATCAAACAGATTGATTTGCTCTGACTTTCTCCTAAATAAGATTGGATGACAGCTAACCGCGGCATTAGTATTCCGCTACGCCGAACGAAAAGCAAATTTACTTAGTATGACAAAGCCGGAGTAAGTGACACGGAAAATTTAATAATATTCCTTTGTTATTTATTTCTAATCCACGAGATTGATTTTAGAAACCTCTTTATGCTTTATTTACTCCTGGTCTAGCATTCCGAACTTCTTTTGTTTAATTTTTATGAGGTCTACAATAAGAAGCTCGAAAGCGTACAGAAGCGTTTCATGTGGCACCGTCCTTTTTCTTGTAATGTTGCGAAAACCATCAGAAGTTCCTGGCGAGGCTTGAATATTTTCATATGAGCTCTCTTTCGGATCGAAGACGCACGATCTACTTACTATTTCTGTACAACTTGTAAACGGAGCACACGATGTCCCTGAACTGCTGTCTAGCTTGAATTTTTCTGTGCCAACTACGCTAACCAGGGCTTCGAGGCTCAAAGTCTTACGAATCCTAAATATTATACCAACCTCGGCAAAAATACTCCTCTAAATAGACTTGTAACGCTGTTGAATAGTTTGCATAGCATTCAACATTTCTTGGACCTTTTACTAGCACTGTGAGTAGTTTCAAGCGGGCTATCCGTAATATTGACTTAGTTGATGACTTTTAAATTATTATATTGTTGATTTATATATCTATTTAGTTTATCTTTGACCATGTAACAACGACGAATCTTTTGTAGCTTTCAATAATAATTTTGACAGAATATTTGATTATAATGCATGCCCGTCTTCGCCTATAATTGCTGTGGCACTTAACATGACATTTTGTAATTTGGTAATTTTATTTTTAATGTATTGGTATACACTGTGTTGGCGGACTTATTAAATAAATAAATAAATTATGTAGGTATATTTTATTGGAAAGATTTAATTCGTCTAAAGTGTACTTAAGTACCGCTTAAATTGTAAAGGCAGTATCGACCCGACGTTTCTATGCTAGTTTTTTCTAATGTTAAAGTATTTAGACGAACAAAACACTCTTATGATGGGAAAATATAACGCCTGTCCATGACCATTACAACGGTACCTAGAACTTTAAGTAATGCAAAAAACCGCTGCTATCGCTGCTTTGGCGTTCATTACTTGGTAATATTTGATGGGTTTTTTTTAATGGCTGACAGGCTAGATGTTTGTCCACAGCTCACTTGATGTTAACTGACGGTGTGGTCGAAGATGGTAAAGCACATCTAGCCTGGAATAGAACTGACTCTCAAGTGAGGCTTCCGGAACACACCGTTAGATGCTTGGCGACAGATTTTCAACTTGAGGGTGGTAGCTAGCCAGCGGAGTGCTAGAAAGTACCTACCACCACGCTATGGTTTCCTCACTATGTTTTCCTTCACCGGCAGCTCAAGCTTATTGTTGGGGTTTGAACCCACGCCCTTCGGCTTGCGAACCGACCACGCTAACCACTGAGCTATCATCATGAAATGTCGAGTTAATCAAATTAATAATTACACAATTAATAACGTTTTGTTTAGTTTTTTTATGATTAGTTATTAGTATTTGTATTTATCAAATAAAGATTATTTTCCACTTTACTTTTGTTCTTAACTATAAATGTAAGTCTAGTATTCATAGTCAAATTCTTGAAATATGAATAATCAGGATACGACCCACGGTTCAACTAAATTTCAAACACGTCATGTTAGGTAAAATAAAACACATCGATTATTCATAATGACTATTCGTTAGCGCAAATACTAAAAACAGATACTTACCTACTAAAGAAGAGACTATTTGTCGCTTTGTTCAATTCTGAAAAGTTAAAAAAAAATCTATAACCAGACAGCGAATAAAAATTAAAATAAAAAATTTTGGAAATACCCTCGACGGTTAAAAATTAACCCCCGATTTAACTCGAGATAATAAACGTAAAAAATATATAAGTAGAGTTGAACTCTCGCGGAGTTGGTCATATATGTAAAAAAAAATTAAACATATTACCTCAATATATTTCTGTAATCCCCTTTTAATTTCCTTTATTTAGATACCCTAATAGGTTTGGTTATTTTTTTGTAAATTACCGTATTACTATTTCGCGTCAATAATCGCCATTTTTTTTTTCCAAACCTAACAACACTTGGGTTATTGAGATGAATCTAATGATACCTTAATTGTCGTAATCCATTCGGTCGTTTGGAAAAAACGTGGTAATAAAGAAACTTACATACATGCATATAAGAAATGCGCGAAAAACATGACCCTTCCTTGGCAGCCGGGTAAAACGCCTGGCCTCAAAAAAAATTAGATTCGTAAATATTTCCCGAACGCATGTGACAATAAAAATCTAATCTAATTCTAATAATCTTAATATTAAAAAATACTTCAAAATATATTGTAAGATGCATTTTGTGCCGAAGAAAAGGCAGGAAAATTGGGGAATCATGAGAAAATCCATAAGATGTAGCTAGTTACCCATAATCATCTGTTTAGCATTCAAGTCGAGTGGGTAGTAGAAATCAACACGATCACTTGCACCGTGACTGGCTCGTAAATGAACGGTGAAATGATTAATCATGAATCAGAGTACTCGTAAGTTAGGAATAAATACCCAAATATCGGTTGTCCACTCAGCCTATACAAACTCACTTTTCTTCAAATAACAAATGCTTTGAAACGCACGAGGAATTTCAACCTTACAATAGAATTCTAGCGAACTAGATCTAAGTAAATAGAACTACCAGATCTTCTCAGCAGGAGGTCGTCTAAGTAGGTGCCACCGCAATACCAGGTTGGAAAGGCCATACTGCAGCTAGCGAAATTACAGGGCTGTTGAGACTAACCATCGAATGTATCAAAGTAATGAGCGCCAAAGTAGCGATGCTCTGGGATTTGTTTTGCTACTCAAAGTTCTGTGTATGGTACGCTGCATAGGTCATTGACATGCGTTATTTCTTACCATCAGGAGAGCGTCTCGTTCGTCTCATTACTTTTACATAAAAAACTAAGTAGGTACAAGCCGGGGTTTTTCAAGATAAACATGATTGGGTACTCTTAACCATCTAAGCAAGCGTGCTTTATCTTCGACCACAGCATCACTCCATCAGGTGAGCTTATAAAAATTCAACAATACACTACAATACTGTTCATAATAACATTTCCTATTGTTTACAATGCATGGGGCAGCAGTAAAAAAAACTTCGCTCGGAACAACGAAACGTTGGATCCTTGAGATTTATAGCCGATTCACAATGATACGCCACAATACTACAATGCACTGCTAGGGCTCGGCGACATTGAATAGTTGAATCATCATTGCAGCAGCCAGCATCATCATCTAAGCATGGTTAGTAACCGCCGCAAGGTTGACAGAGAACTGCAGCTAACTTTTAAAGCAGCCCCCTTTGCAGTGTCTCCGGAATGCATGATAGTCACTGGATACAGTGATTGTAATTCCAGAAAAACTAGGCCCATAAAATTATAGAGCATAATGGCCTAGTAGGTACGCTACCTAGAAAAGTTCTAAGCTTGAATTGCAGCTGTATTTTTAATTTTAAAAACATCTGAGGCAACGCTGTTGTCAGTTTTAAGTTCAACGAATAGTCTTTCATCTGAGAACGAGTTACTGATTTGAACCAGCCATAGTGTTTTCCATCTTCTATAGAATTTAATTATATAGTTTTGTCCTCAGGTTTTGTCTAATAATAACAGGCATAAATATTTTAGATAGAATGTACTCGTTTGTGCGGTTTGGGTATATACTAGTATATATAGGGACCTGGCGAAACGGTTAAAGGAAGCGCCGGATGACCAGAATGCTGTCAGTTTGAAAACATTGTGTTCCGGTTTGAAGGATACTGTAGCTAGCGAAATTACAGGGCTGTAGAAACTATACGACTTATTTCTCTATCACAAAATACTTGAAAATATCCAAATACACTGAGAAATGCTCATAGTGTAATGTCAAAAAATAAGAAAAATAAATAATGACTGTTACAAGATTGACATAATAAAACCAGCTGTACCTTAATTTAAAGATTTCTATCAACGAGTGATAAAGTAAAAACTCTAAAAATACGAAACAACTCTTTTATTATCATAGGAGTTCCTTGCCATAATTTTAGGGTAAATAAGTTAAATAATAAAATCACAACTTAATGAATACTTAAAATTAACTCGAACGACAACAAATTCAAATTTTGAATTTGTAATCACCAATTGATATCTAATAGACAACCAAATATGTCGTCGGACAGTAACGTTTACAGTAATTCACTTATTCTATGGCAGGTAAAATGGGTCAAAAATCAATTAAAAAAATATTTAAATACCAATGTGGACATACCAAAGAAACAAATTGGTTTAAAAATGTCGCATATTTGCTTAGTAACGCCAAAGAGCACACAGCTTGGCCAAAGATTTAGGATCATAAGAAACGCAACTGAATAGAATCTTGTATTGGATCATTTTCATTAGACACGTGTTTATAGTTTCAATTACCAATCACCAATGTTATTTCTTATGTAGCGAATATTTTCATGAATTTCACGTTGTTTGTACAGATACTGAATATAGCGAACACACGTTATTCTGTAAACTTAAGGTGTTAAGTTCAGATGCAGTAAGTATATATTTACAGTTTTCCAACACCATACAACTAGCAATTAAGTGAAAAACGATTTAAATTATTAACTTTTACCTAAATATACATCACAGATAGAGATAAAAAAGAACTAACATCTATTTGGAGTGTTGCTTCAGAGGGAACGAGATGAATTGTGACTTTCTTTAGTGGCTAAAACGACTTTATTTTTTTGACGTCGCATCAAAACATAAATTTGTTTTTCTGCTTACAAAATCAACACAGTGCTTTATAAGATAATGGAAAATGAAGAAGGAACTTAAAGAATAGAGATACAAAACAAATTAAAAACTAAACGTGAAAGTAAAGAAAAAAAGAGATAAGGGATAATTCAAGGTGGGCTCCGCTTCCGTTAATTAAGCTCGTAAAGTCGAATAGAAAAATTGGCAAGCACTTACATATTAATTGGTAAATCTTACGAATTACAAGATCTGGATACTTCACTGACATTTGACTAGAATAGAGATTTTTAAACCTATAAGCGTACAAAAAGACTTGAGAGCAGTATAATTATAAATCAGAATCTTTAAGTTAGCATCAATGAGTGACGATTTGATGAAAACAAACTTTACTTAAAATAAATAAATAAAAATAAATAAACGTCCACTATAAAATTTCGTATGGCGAAACAACGAACAAGAACTTACGTTACAAAAAAAATACTGTAATTAATGGGTAACACACATGTGTTAGCTATCCCTTTTTGTCGTCTCCACTAGTTTTCGGATCATTCTTCTTAGTTATCTCGTCATTTTTAGTATCGAGACCTTTATTGTCAGCATCCTTACTGTCTTTCTTGCCAACACTTTCGTGTGATTCAGAATGGTCTTGTGATTTTGATTTAGTTTCACCTCGATGTTGAAATTCTTCGTTAAGAATCTTCTCAAACTCATTTGACACTCTATTCACATTCTTTTTCATTGCTGTATCTGGGTAACTCTGTAATTATTGAGCGTTTTAAATTTTGAACTACTTTTCAATAACGTTATTCAGCTATAACATTGAGTAGAAAATGGGTAAAGATTCCTTCATATGAAGGATCAAGGAGTACTTTATTTTACTTTGAGATAGTAAACTACACGTTCTTGATATATTTGAGTCACGTAAGGCTTTAACTAGTTGTGCGCTTGTAGTTAGCGTATGACAAGCGAAAATTTTAGGAGTCCATCCATTTTCTACCTAACATTACATCTGTACTACTTTTATATACTCGAGTGTTCTGAACTGTAAACTATAGCAAAATGTTATAATTTTAGTCTGAAAACAATTTCACCTTGAGATATAAGCGCACATTATTGAAGATACGGCGAAAATCTTGTACGACTTGCTCATACTCGTTGTAGGATGAATTTTTAAGCTTTGTTGAAATATCATGCAAACACATGGGATACTTTACAACTTCGTAAAACCTTGGAGCCTGAAAAAATATATAGACAAAACGTTTTTTCCTACATAATATTTTAAATCAATCAATATTCTTTTAGACCCTAAATAAAACTTACCATTTTTATATCCATGTCATGTTGAATAAAAGCAGCTTCTTTAATTTGTGACAAGTTATATAATACATTCTCAAACTTTTTGATAGTATTAGCTGGCAGTGGCTTCTTTTTCTTGGGATGATACCACATGCCCGTTACTGATACCTTCGACTTACTAGGCTTCTTTTGATTTTCATCCCTGACACAGTTCCCCGAATGATCAAAATTTGGACAGCGTTTGTTTTCTTTAACTTCTTCATTTTTAATGTCTGGCGTATCGAGTTGATCATCAGGTTCTAAGGTTTTAGTTTCTACAGAAATATGCTGATTTTTATTTTCTTCAGTAAAAATACTTTGCTCTTTCAATAAGTAATCATTTTCATTAGGAAACTGATTCCATAAACCAGGTAAATCTTTAGACATAAAATGATTTGATGCAAGACCCATAGGCCACGCATTGTACTGTTCTAAGCCTAGTTTTATTTGCTTAAAATCTTCGGGTAAATCATCAGTAGTACTTAAGCCTAAAGCATCGTAAAGTCGTGCTGTGTCTGATTTAGATCCCTCATGAATAAAATCCATTAACTTAGGAGCTGATTGTTTTGCAGCTTCCCAAGCGCGATCTTGTGTTATGGCACCGAAAAGATCAAATGTATCTGCATTTCTCATATCTAAGCAGGAAATTCCATGCCTTGGCATTAATTTCGGGTCATCTCCAAACACTTCTTCGCTACGTCTAGACATCAGACAAGGCCAAGATTCAAGATTGTATTTTGGTTGTGGCGCTAAAGTGACCGGCGAGAAAGCCGCTTTAATTTTTATGTCGTCTGCAGCAATGTTATCGAAAGCCACATCCTGAGATACTCCCGCCACGAATGGAGATATTGGATCCGAAGGTTTTATCGGAACTTTATAGCTTCCGGGCTTCATATAAACTTTAGACATCTCGTGAAACTCATCATTTTCCGTATCAATAAATTGCACGGGGTCAGAGATATTATTTGAAATCACAATATTCGATGGTATTTGAATGTTGTGACTGTGATGAGTTATAAATTCATTAGGTTCTTTTTGGACCATCTGACCCCACGCCGCAAAAAAATCAGCCTCTTCCTTAGTGTCACCACAGCTGTTATTTTTTTGCACGTAACCTCGCATTTCTGCTGCCTTCGCCATGTTTGGTATTAAGCTCTTTTCCACATGGCTTAAAGGTATCATTTTAGCTTTTAGCTCTAGGTCTCTACGCTGCAGTAAATCACACGGCATATTTCCCAGAACAGGTTGTCCCGGTGCCTTACCAAGCTCTGCATCCATCTTGTGCTTCAGTTGATTGTATAATTCTCGTTGATCAGCATGGCACATGCCTTCGAGAGCGCGAAAGTCAGGTACATTGGTGATAGTCCAGGATTGGCGAGGTTTTGCCTCACGAATAGTGCACGGATCACATTTGTATTGCGACTTCTGGTATGCTTCCAAGTCACTCTGGTCGTTTAAAGGATAGAAATTGTGTGAGTTTGGCGGTGGAACCACTGGAAACTTTTTGTATGCAACTCCTGGCCTAACTGGCCAAGGAACATCGTTAAAACTTTGCGAAGTAGATTGGTTCTGACTTTGCACCCATGGAGGCTGCACTGCATTGAATGGTTGTGGAGACGCGTTCACAGGTCTCGGAGTACTGACGTGGGACTTCGACGCTTGAAACTTCTGATTTTGGTGTCTTGGGGCCGCTGAGTTAGTGGCGTAGTAGTTATGTGTAAAGCTTTTCTGTTCCATTGTAAAGCCGTGATCGAGACACTTGAAAGTTTTGTAAATATGAGTAAGCATCTCCTTAGTGACAGCTTGCCACTGGACAAAACATTCCCTTATGTTGGGGCTATAGTATTTATTTTCGATTCTGGAAAACGTATCGTGCTTCTCGCTTAGTAATTCTTTCACTCCTTTCCATCCATCTAAAATTCTTACGAATGAAAATATGAAGTTTTTGATAACCCACGGAATGCCTTGAGAGTGGAGATTAGCGACAGCGCTATCCGGTTTTTGGACATTAGATCTTGTTTTTGCGCATATAGAATGTATATTCTTAAAGCAAGGCCTATTATGGTGTGCAATAGCTATATTTTCTGCGTCAGTGCACGCTTCAATTGCTAATTGAACTATCTGATTAGGAATCTGATCGTGTATTACAATCTTATCCAGAACGCTGAGTAATAAATCTGATGAGTTGGATGCAGAAGACTTACTTTTGTCTTCATCCTGATTAGTCATTTTATGATTTTGTTTTTGATTGTTCCCATCTGATCTAGAATCTGATATATTGCACAGTTCAGAGACCATTCTTTCTCCCTCGGCAAAGAAGTCCAAGCTCGAAGTTGATTCAGAAGTGAGGTTTCGCTCTTGCTTCTTTTGTCGATCGGAGTCGGTATTGTCCTTGTATTTGTCGTGATACCGCGGATCGGCACTGTAGGTAGTACGTTTCTCCCGGCTTTTGACTATTTTTTTCTTAGCGCCGGTGCCGATCGGTTCTTGACTGGTCCAGTTTAGCGGGCGTCTATCGGTGCCTCCTCGGTCGCCTATCATACCGGGGCCGCCGTAGTTCGGTGAGGACGGATCAAACACGAGGCCCACCAAGGGCGAATTCGGCGGCGAACTGAACGTAGGCGCCGACGGATTGCTGTATCTGAAAGTTTAAATAGAGTTGAATCTCTGTAGCAGACGAAATAAACGTATGAATCGAACTTTTCTACCTCGGGTTTTGGTACTGCTGGCTGGAGGAAGTAGCCTCGTAGATACTGCTGGCAACGCGGCAGTAGGTTGCCATGTTCTGTTCAGAGACATCTTTACTGGAGCATCCTGTATCACAAGAGACCTTCATTGCTCATTTGCTTCATAAATAAGTTTTTTTTATATTAATGTATGTGTTAAAATAAATCAAGTCGATCTGTGAATTTATTATCATCATCTTCAGCCCGTAATCGCCGCTCTTCTTGTACGCCACTCGTCCCGCTCCAATCCGCCAATCTTGACCCAGGATTTTTATTATGTCATCTACTGAACGAGTCGGTGGACGATCAATGCTCCGTTTACCAGTCCGCGTCCACCACTATGTGAATTTATACCTTTCATAAAAAATAAATAGCAATTTCTATTTGAAAGGCATTTATATAATGCGTGCGATAGAATGTTTTAACAAAATTTAAAATGTCAAGTCATCATCATCATTATCATTTCAGGCATAAGATGTTCACTTCTGGACATAGGCCTCCCCCATTGATTCCCATAAAGATCGGCTGGCATCCAGTTCGTTTCTGCGGTCTGATAAGCACTCAAGTTTATTTGCACCTTAACATTGTGCAATTTGAAAAACCTAGAAGCATACAGGAGTTTAGTCATAAACGTATCAGTCATCAACTGCGAACAATGGACGGGTATGACTCGTCAAGCGAAGGGTAGTTTATTGGCTCTTGTCACCGGTTATTGGTGTAGATAATTACGTTATTTTCAGTTTTACTGTTGCGCATTCTTCCTCATTTATTAATATCCGCTATCTGTTGTAAACATGTAATCAGAACTTTTGATGTGGCCGAGAATGACGTAGATTCCTAGAATTTGTTTCAATGTATTTTTGGTACCTATTTCTGGGTACTGCGTAGTATTTGCGTTATAAATATAGCATTTAGCACGTACTCGATCGGGTTGATCTATGAATGGGTAAATTTAGAAATATAAACTCGCACACGGTGTGTGTTATATTGATTTCCGATGAACTCTCATCAAAACAGTCATTTGGATGCAGTTGCAGTGAAGATGACTTTCAAATTCTAGAGCTTTTAGTAAAGATTACCTATTGGCGCGATTTTTTCTAAAGATTGTTTTTATATACCAACATCTTACTTAGCTGTACTAAAACTATAGAAAATTATACGAATTGACATCGATAAAACAAATCTAAGTCTTACATGTTTATAGATTCGGAGATGGCAGATGTTAATAGGCAAGATGTTAACTTGCCATCAAAGCAACTACAATGTTGTCTATAATCTCCAAAAGTAAAACTACGGCAGTATATTACAGATTTTTATACATAATATAAAAGCAATGACTCGCTCGTAACGTTCTCCGAGTGGTAAAATCCACGGTGTCGCTGCTATGGCGTTTATTGCCTTTCATTCGATTGTAATTTCATGCGTCCATCTAGCGCTCAGTGATCTTTATGCTTTTAATTTTTAGATAGCTTAACTAAATAAATAAACATTGGAGGACATTTCACACAACGCTATCTAGCCTCAAACTAAGCAAAGCTTGTACTACGAGAACCAGACAGCTGACAGAATACTTAAATCCTTTTTTTTGTAAATACATATTTTATTATAATACATACAGAACACCCAGATACAGAACAAATATCTATCTTAGTCACACAAATGTTAAAACTGAGTGGGAATTAAATCCACGCCCTTTAGTTCTCGAAGCAGAACTTTACCAAATGAACTAACTCAGTATAGCTATCTCAGTCGTTAACCTTAGGCATGTCGTGACCTTTTTTAGGGGTGTTTCTGCCTGACGCCTATGTGCCAGGGCTCCGGGAACGCTTTCGCACTCATCCGCAGCCTGGGACCCTTCCCTGTTAGGGGTGGAGCTGGAGGGCCTCCACCCCTCTTTCCTTGAGGGGCGCGCGAAAACACCACGCGCGCCACCTCAGAGGCTACTCTTGTCGACGTCTTGGCGACGGACTTCCCCGAGTCCGTTGCCCAAGGCCCCTGCCAGGGGTTGGAGGAGGGCATGAATCCTCCTCCGACGCCCGGGTCTCCGGCGGCGCATTGAGAAGTCTGTACTGACCTCTCGTTGGCGTTCTGCCGTTTCCTTCTGGAACATAACCTGTTCACAGAAGTAAACTGCCGCCTCCTATGATCTCTCGCATCCGAGCATTGAGGGTATCAACTGGAAGCGAGAGATCGTACCCCACAACTGCGACAAGATCACGGCGCTCACTTGCCCATGCCGGGCACTCCTCTAACGTATACTGCGCCGTATCCTCGTCGCAGCTGAGGCATGGCGTGACCTAAAGTAAGTTTATTATGAATGAAGTATACTTACCATAGCTTTTCTGCTGCATCACATAAGACTGGTATTCCCCTCGTTCCCGCCCATCGCCGCTACTTTCGCGGTACTCTCCTTGCTTGCTCGACGCGCCTCCATACTCTTGCATTGGGCTTGCAGATGCCTATAACATCATCGCATTTAAATCCCGTTCCGTAGTGTCCCTTTCCTCAAAATACATTCACCATCACTCAAATAGACAGACGTAGCTTCTTGCTATTCCATGGTACCGTAGTACAAGTTGCGGGGCGATGTATTGCAGAAACGGGAACCCGTACGGTTCGTAGGCCTTTCGACCCAGGTGTAGGTTTGAGGGACACCTTTACACGTATTACCTCACCTCCACTCCTTGGGAACGCAGGTAGCGTTCCCAACCCCACCTAACCAAATTTAATAAGATCATACCAACGCTTAAACGATCATATGCCGTGGTGGTGTCGGCGTAAGAATAGTAACCCTCTCTACCCGTGGTTGCCGTAAGAGTCGGCTAAGGGATGTAATCCGGAAGATGGGCAGCAGCGTCTTCCTTGAACGATCACACCTAACTGCGCTCGCCAACCCGCCTGCCAAGCGTGGCGAGTTTTGGCAAACCCCCCCAAGGAGGAGGCCTATGTCCAGCAGTGAACGTTCTCCGACGCTTGACGACAAACTAGTAATTAGTACCAAAACTTCTACATCATTTTCGTAGCTATTTTTACTGCTGCAACATTGCAAGAGACTAGTACAATAATAGGTTTGCCAAGTAAAACATATAGTTACTTTCCGATTGTTGTTACTCCGAAGTACATTCAACGCTATTAAAGTGATAAAGGATACTAGTGATAGCTTAAACAAGTTTCCAAGTAAAATAGAAAACTCAAACGGAAACCTTGTTGAAAGACATAAAAAGGTTCATTTTAAAATGAGTCCACAGAAGTGTGCAAGTGTGGCTCCATCCAATATTTCTTTATGGTCCTGCACAATAAGATGATAAGCTGCCTTCGATAACACGGCTGTTGAGTATGTTTCGGCAGATTCGTGATTAGAACGATAGGAAGATAATGTTTTATAGCTTACGCGAGCTGTAGCCATTATTTCAATGTTCGATTGTGATTAGGTATTGCATTTGAATGTTTCGCTTTTGCGCGATGGTGCATGTCTTAAAATTTGAAGCAGTACAGTATAATTCAAAATGTAAGTGAATCAAAATATTTGAAATTTATTATGAATCTTATGAAATCAGAGTATCGAGTATATGTCGACTGATTGACAGCTATAATCTTAATTTTTACACGAAGAACAAGATAGAATAATTAAGTCAGTATGCAATGTAAAACGGGGTTTTTATTTTCTTGTCGGATAAGCAACTTCTGTTGTTTGGTGAAAATTGGAATTGAAATTTGTCTCACCATTTGCATCCGCTTGAAGGCAAAAGAAGCAACACCAGCAACGTAATTTTGCTACGATTACGTAAAAAATCGTCGACTTTTGCAAAATCTTTTCCTGACTGACGTAACGAGGAAAAAAATCGATTAGATCTAGTTGGTACCGATATCGAGATGAATATATCCCGGAAATCGTTGAAAATTATAGGATCTCTCTAACGAGACGCGGTTTTCAGGATTTTCGAGTTAAAATATTTGGCAAAACTACTGTGCGTATGCGATAGACGATACACGCAACTATTTTCAATTTATCATACTGATACAGTTAGAGTTTGGTCAGAAACTAAATTCTATCGACTCACCAAGTTTTCCCTGCCCGTATCCTTCGCCAGGGGTTCTATTTAAGCGCTCAAAACATCTTTCAAAATTACTCATACAAGCCGATTGTCAAAAATTAAACGTCTGTTTTATCTTAATCTTACGGATAATTCAGATTTCACTCGATTCAAATGATTCCGGAGCACTATCTACGCTTTCTTAAGCCTATCAGTTGTATGTATTTAGTTTTTTTTAATCATTATAATATTCTTTCTCTAGTTTCGATGTGAATAGGATGATGTCTGACTTGCCAATTGCCTGAAATTAACCATATGATTTCCTTCATTTGTTTTGTGACATTTTCTATTTTTGCTTTTCCAATGAAGGAAAACGGCCGTACTGTTTTGTATTCCATGCAGTTCTGACTTCGCGTGCTCAGGAGTTTATTACTGCATTAGATATTGGGAGTTGTAATGGTCACCAACTTATAAGCATATACTCGTAGTACTGTAATAACCTATTGTTAACATAGATATATGATTACAATAATTTATTAATTGAAGAATTTAAAACATTTAACTTTATAATATATTTTCCAGGGTTAAATAAGAAAATCAAGTGCTTCTTGGCACTGGTCTTTCAACTTTATTTCGATTTAGGTATATTATAAAATTCATATTCTTTTTTACATGTACATGTATAAAGCATATATAAATACCTATTTACAAATTAATTAACTACCCGGCTTCACACGAATATTTAAACCTTCCAGAGGAAATTCTCTAAATAATAGTAAAAGCGCAATAGAAATTTCTTTGCATATTTTAGAATAACTAACCAAACAAACAGACACATAGGAAATGCGTCGTGAATAAATACTATTAAAAAACAAGAATACGATTTTTTGTAATTTTTTTTAAATATTGTTCATGTCGCTCAGTTTGATGTAAAGATTCTAACGGTAAACGGTACTTCATATATCATCTGTTAAGGTATTTAAATGTTATGTTGGAATAAAGACACTTTAAGAAACTCACATACATTCATGAATCCTAAAAACATTACACTCCTTTTTTTGGTCAGTTGTGCAACAAATTATAACACTGTAACGAAACGTTAACAATTTATTCAAACCCGATTCATTTCTACGCTGTGCCAAATAGTCCAAATACCATTCGTAGTCCGATGCTATTCGCAGATCTTGGAGACAGTGGCCATGATTACAGTGGTGACGAGCAGGTATTTGGTGATCGTGGCATGGTGACCACTGTTGCAGTAGTCTGTCGTACAGGAGCACACCTCCTGTCTACCGCCGTATCCCGCCCTGTGGTAGCACTTCCCCTGGAAATGCGTAAAATAATAAGATACAGCTCACCTGATGTTAAGTGACGGTGTGGTTGAATATGGTAAGCACACTTTGCCTGGAATGGAACTGGCTCTTATGTGAGTGCCAGAATACAACATTAGATGCTTGGCGACAGATTTCCAACTTGGGTATAGTAGCTAGCCAGCCGAGTAATAGAAAATACCCTACCGCGATGCTATGGTTTCCTCACGATTTTCCTTCACCGGCAGCTCAAGCTCAATGTTGGGGTTTGAAACCACTCCCTTCAGCGTGTGAACCGACCGTGCTAAACACTGAGCTATCATTGCTACAAAAATTTATCTACTTCTTTACTACTCTTTCTAAAAGTTGCCATGGCAGAAGGACTAAATACCAGTAAATGAAACGTCGGGCACTTTTGTTTTGTAAATAATAATTTAGGTAAGGCTACCGGATGTGACCGAAACCATAGCCGGATGCGTATGCGACCTAATCAAACGAGAGTATAAGTAAAACAAAAATGTATCAAAACCACATCAATTTTCATGGTGAAGCGTCGAATATCCATAATTTTGTTGAGTCGACGAAATAGTAAAGTCGCGAGTTGAGTCTCCAAAAAAGGTTGGCACAAGAGGACCAAAGTTTTGCGTGATTACAAAAATAAAATAAACTGATATTAAATAAATCGACATAAAGACGAGACTTTGTTAATACTGAGTATGTAAACATATGTTTAGTTTTTGCTATATTATTATTTCAATTTAAATTGTTTTAAATATGCATACAAAAAATGTATATAGCATGTCAATAAACATAATTAAAAACTAAGTACACCCATCAAACTGGCGGCATTCTCCCGCTGGATTGCCAGCGAAACACGTTGCACTACGAAATTGCCCGACCTCGAATCCTGATTCCTTTTCCTAACTCGCCCTATTTGCAGCGTCGGACCGCCACGTTATATACAGACTATTGGATAAAAAAAAGAGCATTCCAAAATTATAATAATATCTCGATTACTGTGAAACCATAAATAGGGCAGCTAACTTTCACAATCCCAATTGTATGCATGCTTAGGAGCAATTTGCAAATCAGGAATGAGGTTTTACATCAGAAGACATGTTCACAGTGCTCCATACAACATGAGGTCACCCCAGCCTCGTTACATGCAAATAATACTTACTTTTGACGAAAATTACCGTTAGAGGGGCTTGTTAAGACTGTCGACATCTTCAGGTCAAGTGTCTTGGTCTGGATCAAGTTATTTTCTGAATAATGGAAATGTTTGTACCTTGTATCGGTTTCTAGACAAACTGTAAGCCCATTTTTTATGATAAAGTAATGAGACGAACGAGACGCTTCCCCGGTGGTAAGAGATAGATATATGTACATATATCCATGACCATTGCAGCGATACACAGAACTTTGAATAACAAAACAAAACCTAACACATTGCTGCTTTGGAGCCCATTATTTTGAGACGTTAGATCTCAACAGCCATGACATTTCATCAGCTGCAGTACCCTTCAAATTGGAACACAGTAATCTCTATTCCACAACCTGAGCATTTTTGTGGTACACTTTACTGAAAAACTATCACGCTTATAGATTTGTGCTTTAACATAGTAATTTATCTTCATATCTAGATGTGTTATCTGACAAAAAAATAATAATTTTATAACAATTAAAAAATGAACATTAACAATTTTGTATTCATTGGATAGATGTTATTGTACTACTAATGCCATCTGTTAGAAAACCAAAGAGTTACTTCACTGCAACAGAACTAAACTCAATACTCAGATACATCGTAGTTAATCTACTTAATACTAGATGACACCACTAGAATTAGGTTGTAAAAATATAACAACTGTCTTAAAAATCATCACCCGTTAGAAAAACTACGCGAGCCCTCACAAAGCTCAGCTTTTCGCTAGTGTTTACACACTACTGCAAAATGTCCGGTACTGCGGTCCGGTAAACGATCTACTGCTAAAAAGAAGATCTACCACCAAGTGAAATTGACAAATAAAGAGAAATCAAGGTACAAATAGAGCTTACTTTGAATTTGCTTTCGTCCCAGCCACAACTTCTAATTATTCGACTTTCTGGTATCTTGCCATTCACCCCATAGTCCACGTGTTGGATGATTTTCCTAAAAATTTACACAAATATTTATTCACATATACTTTTTTCGTATCACTGGTGCATCAACGATATTAAAGTCGAAGGCTGGTTTCTGCTGGTTCTTTTCCCGTTTGTTAGCCAATTTTGAACTGTCTAGAAGTTCTTGAAGTTGTGTTTTTCGGAACATTATACCGCCAATTGTTTGCGCCACCACTCTGGGCAGCAAGATCCCGTAAAGGCTGGGTTATAACCCAGTCTCTAAGGTAAGTCTATGCCCTGCTGTGAGATTTGCAGACTGATGTAATAAGGAACGATTTTTTTTTTAAAAGAAAGCAATATTTAATGCCAAAAGCCAAACAAATCCTGAGAATAGATAGAGAATGATACTCAAGACAATTGGCAGTAGCTGTAAGAGAAAAGCAGAAGATCCGGTGGTATGCTAGGGTCCACCGTAGATAAAAATGACTATTTTCGCGTACAAATTCAAATGTGGATGGATACATATGACGCGTTTTCGTCAGTGGATTTTTCGGGTTCTGTACCTCAAAAGGTAAAAAAGGAACCCTTATAAGACCACTCTCTTGTCCGTCTGTCCGTCTGTCCGTGTGCCACCACCGATTTTCTCAGGAACGGTGGACCTAGCAAGTTGAAATTTATACCAGATACTGAGGTCTATAGTCCCTATTAGTGTATAAAAATCAAGATCCTGCGTCTACACGATATAAAGATATGGGCAAATTTAGATTCTCGCGAAAACTTGTAAGTAGCAAAATTTAAAAAAGCAAGGTCATACAGTACAAACAAAGAAAAATTCCAAAGAATAAAAAAGTCGAAAATTAAAAGGTGTCCCCATATATACATAGTTGACGCCAATCAAGACAGTCCTCTGAGTTGTACGGGCGCTCATACAATTTAGAGGACTAGCTTAAATGGCACCCAAAAAAAAGGCATTATAATAATTTTATTATGGCAGTATAATGGGTAGGTACGGAACCCTTAGCGTAGGAGTTCGACTCGCACTAGATCGGTTTTTTTAGCAGAGCTCACTCCTAGGCATGCTATGGTTGGAAGAAAAAGGGTGAAGATCGAGTGATATGTCTTGCTGACGGCGCAGTCCACCATCATGATGGAGTAGCGACCTGCAGAGCGTATGCGTGACTCCCCGGTCGTGCTCGGAGCAGTTCCTCTTCAAGCTGTCCGGGGGAATCTTCTCGCTGCACATCGAGTTGATAGCGCTGTTACACTCGTAGCACATAATCGGGTAACCTGCACCAGGACGGGCGTTATTAGATTCACTTACATTTATTTGTTCATTAGGTTTCACTGCTTGCCAGATGTTAAGTGGCGATGTGGTCGTATATGGTAAAACACACCTAGAATGGAAGCCTGGAATGGAACTGACTCTCAAGTGAGGCTAACGGAACCCGACAGGTGCTTGGCAGCTGATTTTCATACTAACCCAACCGAGCCATCATCATCAGCCGTATGACGTCCACTGCTGGACATAGGCCTCCCCCATTGGGGAGGTTTTGCCAATACTCGCCACGCGCGCGCCTACCCAACCCGTGGCGAGCGCAGTACGGTGTGGTCATTCAAAGAAGACGCTGCTGCCCATCTTCCGGATTACATTCCTTAGCCGACTCTTACGGCAACCACGCGTAGAGAAGGTGGGGTACAATTCTTACGCCGGCAGCACCGCAGCAAGTACCAACCGAGTAGGTACGACAAAATACCACTACGCTATGGGCTAGATACAAATGCGTACGAAATAAAACGCGAGAAAATGAATAATCCTTCCATTCACGAAGATTTGTATTCCAGGCTAGGAGTGTTTACCATTTTCGACCACAACGTCATTTAGCACCAGGTAAACTATGGTCAAACAATTGACCTGTCAACAATAAAAAAAAAGAGAAAATGCTAAAATTTACGTAAATAGCATACGCATATTAAATGTAGTAAACGGAATCGCATAGCCAGTATCATCAATTAATCATGTAAAGCATATTTAACAAACCTTATTTCCTGTGCCGTGGTAAATCTGTTTAATCTCCAATGTTTATACATAAGATGAAAAGCAGTTTTTCTTACATAAATCCTTATGATTATTTTAAGAAATATTCTAATTTTCTTTCCGTACCATTCGCTATTTTTAGACTGAGCCTAAATCCACACATCTATCGACCTTATCGGTAATATAAGATCGGTTTATTAAATTGCATAGCAACATTAGTATACTACTACATACTGTAATATAAAGATTGCATGATAAAGTACTGGGAGTTACATGAAACTTGCGCTATTTTGTTATTAGATTAAAATAAAGGATAGTCCAGTCTAGTAGTTTTTGATAATCCCACAAAAACCTAACATTTTTCTGATATAAAAGTGTCCTATATGTTAATCCAAGTACTAAACTAGGAGTGCCAAATTTAATCAAAATCCGTTCAGCCGTTTTTGGGTGATTGAGTGACAAACATCCAAACATCTAAACACTCAAACATAGAAACTTTCGCATTTATAGTATTATACTAGCTGCGCCCCGCGGTTTTATCCGCGTGGTGATGGATGATGATGATGATGATGAAAAGTATCCTATGTTTTATTCCAGGGCCTAAACATGCAAAATTTTATCCAGATCCGTTCAGCCGTTCTGGCGTGATTGAGTAACAATCATCCATCTATCCATCCATCCAAATTTATAACATTAGTGGGATATTTGTAAAGTAAATCTTAATTATTTAATGAAAATAATTTACTTACCATATTCAAAAAGTCCACAAAGTACCAAGACCCCCAGCACGTAATTCCACATTTTGGCTTGATGACCTACCCTCACCACCTCTCACAGACTAGTACTAAGCCACCACTAGAATGATTTACAAACCCAACTACCACCGACTTGCCACTGGCCTGTGTCGCCGAGAGGAAATGAACCATTGACCAAGGCAAAGGAAGCTACCGATTTGGTCCATTTGCCTGTTGTAACAGGATTCCATTGATCCTGATCTAGTTATAACTGTGATAATGCTGGTCATATCTGATTATCTTATACTGAATACACGTGGCAGAAAAAAATATATATTAAAATTTTGGAAATATAATAGAAACAACTAAGGCAATCCTTATTGGCAAGCCCTTACTGCCCCTACTTGGCCTATTTCTTAACATTGGGCAACCAGATATTCTAATGGTACGATGAGATATCATTCAGTTGAAATCCATAATAGACATGCTGCAACTAAAAGGTAAGCGTACCATTGACCACATACATTCATTGGGTACCAGCATATATAGTTACAAGCAAAGTTATCCCAATACAAGTTTAATTAAGACACCACAAACTCAATCTAAGAGAATATTTCAACAAATAAAGGGAACTCTGATTTTGGAAGTCAGTAAAAGACATCATCATGAAAAACTTTTAATAATTACGTCGGCAACTTACAAACATAACAACAGCTATGCAGATGGTAACATATCGTCTTAGACGTAAGGTCTACTAGGTTATATAAGTGCGAACTATATATTATCATCTATTTACATGGCATCGCTAAGTTACTTTACGTGTAAAGACTATTTTTCACACTATCCTGAACACACTAGAGGCATTCAAACCATAAAATAAATACAATATTATAAACAAACATCTTTACGTACTCTATCTGTCGAGGAAATTTGTTCCATGAGTTTTATGGATGTTTTATGGGTTTAAAAATAGCATCTTCGATAAATAAATGTTCTATCTAAATCTTATACTACCGCTGAGTTCAAGATTTCAATCTCACAGCATTTATTTGGTACCTAAATTTAAAGCTATTTTATTTCTTGTACAAATCATGGTGACTAACGATTGGCTCCAGGTGGGTGAACAGTCGATTTAAGTCTTGGCGTGATTTTTGAACTTCTAGCGGCTCTCTTAGAAGTCACATTTTGCATCAATCAAAGTAAACTATAGCTTAATACCTTCAAAAATTTTACCAACGCGACTTCTGGTGCTGACTTCTATCTATTCTAGCTATGGCCACCTGGAAGTCTGCTTCTAACATTCACATAACTAGACTATAACTTGTAAGTATTGAGTCTAGAACCTCAGGAGTGCAAATATTAGGAACATCACCGCCGTAGCTGCCACGGGGATGGAAGCGGAGTTACAGCCGTCTTCAAGGCACGAGCACACTTCCTGTCTTCCTCCGAAACCGGAGCGCTGGTAGCAGCGACCCTGGGGAAAAATAAATGTGATTAGAACCAGGAAAAGTAAGATACAATATATCTTGTTGACATGTGTACAGTAATAAAATCAGTCGTTTTGAATCTGGTTCCTCGAGAACACGGTAAAGGTCCTTGAATTTTTTTCAGAAGAATTGGGAGAGTACACTTCTTTCTGGTGTAAACTTATCCGTGCAACTTTTATTTCTTGCACCAACATGAAATCGAAAATATGCGGCAGAAGATGATACGATGCAACGTAGTTAGTGGAAATTTTAAGATAATATAAAGAGGCCAAGTTTTGAATCTATGCAACAAATCACGTACACATAAACGCGGGATTGCATGTAATTAATTCAAGCGCTTTGTTCTACATGCTATCTCTATGGGTTACGATACGACATTTTTTTTTTCTTTTGATAAGGTATATTGTTCGTTTATATTTTTTAACATTAGATATTTGTGAACAATAAAGAGTTTATCTATCTATCCATATTATTACGTTAACAAGATATGACACTGAGCTATCATGCGAAGCGATGTGTACATCGTTACGCATGATAGCTCAATGGTTAGCGCGATCAGTTCACATGCCAAAAGGCGTAGGTTCAAGCCCCAACAATGAGCTTGAGCTGCCGGTGAATGCAAAACATCGTGAGGAAACACAGCATGGCGGTAGAGTATTTTATAGCTCGGCTGGATACCTATAGCCACGAAATCTGCCGCCAAACATCTAACGGTGTGTTCCGGCAACTTCAATCGAGAGCCAGTTCTATCCAAGCTGGGTGTGCTTCACCAACTTCCGACTACATCGTCACTTAACATCAGTGAACTCTCAAAACCTAACTTGTCAACCATAAAAATATGCAATCATTTGAAATTGGTAGTGAAAAGTCCACTTTGTATACGAGCTAAATAGGTCCCCTCTGAAATCATACAAATTGAGATAATCAGCCTGCACCGGATGTTCGCAATGGAGGGTCACATTAGTTTGAGTTCCAAATCATTCAACCTTGTGGCATTGGACGCCTCATTTCATTGAAGTATTATGTGCCCTATCTACCTACTGATATATATGTATTGAAGTACAAGACTTGTACTTAGTATACTTTACTTGGTGGTAGATCTCTTTAACAGGAGGTCGTCTAGGTAGGTACCACCGCAGTACCAGATATTCTTTCCGCTGAGCAGTAGCGTATAAACATTACTGTGTTTCGGTTTGAAGGGTGCTGCAACTAGCGAAATTACAGGGTCGTTGAGACTAACCATCGAAACTCTCAAAGTAATGAGTGCCAAAGCAGCAATGCCCTGGACTTTCTTTTGCTACTCAAAGTTCTCTGTATCGCTGTAATGGTCATGGACGGGCGTTATCTCTTAACATCAGGAGAGTGTCTCGTTAAAAATATAGATGAGCTCTTTAAAATCAAAACCATTCAGGGTATGTTGAGCAACGTACTAATACTAAACGAACGAAATAAAAAACTAAGGGACATGACTAAGTAAGCCTAATCGGTTGGAATCTATTTAAAATTCCACTGAAGGTAAATATTATCATTTCCTATGTATTATCTCTAAGGATTTACGCAATACTCATATTTATTGTCTTCAATGACGCACGTGATACGTTTCTCCATAAAACGGATTCCCTGCCGGGTGAGAACGTTTGAGCAAATCGATCGGTAGGTCGATGATACTTCCTAAGTATTAAAGGTCATACTGTCACAGGCTTCTGGGAGCATTTCACTGGATTCATCTACTATTAGACAAAGGTTTTAACCAGGTAGTCCAATCACCGCCTACCTTGAATACACTGAAGACGGCCATATTTATCTACATCTTTACTGCACCGAGTCACACTACTTTTGCCAAATCATGATCTCTACTCTGGAACACGTCTACCCCGTTTTTTAGCTTTGGGGAAAATATCATAGAAACTGTCCATATCTAAATCTATACCAATTTGTTTATCTAGCATTCTGCTCAGAATTTTGGGTTCTGGGTTTCTATCTGGCGAAAGATGATTGGGCGATATTTTACCAAGCTTTACCCGTTAACGTCGGTGGATTTGTAGAATGTGGAATTTATTGATAATTTTAGAAATCCAATTGCTATCAATGTAATAATTTGTAATCTTCATTTCTGGTTGAAAGTTTAGTTTTTTAGGTTGTTTTTATCATTATAATGTTAATGCTAGACGTTTTCAAGTTACGAATGTGTTACCAAAGAACCTACTCCTAAATACACCACAGTATTTAGACCCCAGCTCCTTATAGATTCTTACCTTATAGTTAGTCTCATCCCAACCGCATCCCCTGATGACGCGACTGTCTGGTGGCATGCCGTTCATCTCAAACTCCACGACCTGCGAGATCTTCCGGCACATAGTGTCTTTGGGTCCGCATGGCAGCCGCAGGGAATCTGGCAGCTTGGTCAATAGACAGCGTGAGTCATTGTGACTGTTGCATTGGTAGCAATTGATGGCTAGACCTGCAAAATAATATTCTGCGTCAGAATATCTGATAAGAGTCTGTTTGGACGAGGAAGGTCAAGAGATCAGAGTCTCTTATGAGTTCACGGTACACATGTCATACTGTAAGATTTGACGGTATTTGTCTCATGTTACGTGAATGAGTATAGAGTGTGATATTATTGTTAATTTGTGTCTATATCTCCCATAAAATTGATGTCTAGCTATCCTTTTCACACAAAGCTGCAGGGAGTAACGTATACGTAACCAAAGATATATGTTTGCCCTAGATATCATCTGTGTCAGACAGATATTTGCTGTGGCTACATTTCATTTCTATAACATATACATATTTCATTAGTACCAACGTAATACAAGTTGAGACCTACCTAAGCAGTTCTAACCCGGATTTCATTTCGTTGTTTCGCGCAACCGGGCAGGCAGCGAGATTGCCTCTAAAATATGTACCAAATGTTTAGCGCAAGGTAATTTTCTACCTACCAAAGAATAAGAAGAGCTCTGAGATACCTACCTAGTCATGGCCAATATCTACATAGTCCTATTAGACCGCTGCCTCACCTGATGGTAAGCGACGACGCGGCACATGCGGCCAAACTGTTGGCAAAATTATGATGCGTTTAGAATTTAAAGGACCAAGTACATGGGGTAGCTTTTAATTTTTTAAATAGTAATCGAGGAAATCCATTTAGGAAAAAATGACCCCCATATGTCAAGTCGGTTTAGTGCCTACCAAGAGAGTTTTTGAAAATGATATACGGGATCTCAAAAGCATATCACAAGCTTTGGTGCGAAGAAAAACATCGTGGAAATGTGCTCACTTTATCTGGAGAAACATTCAATTGCTTATGTGGGTTGCACTGGGTCCGCGCGTATGATACCTTTGAGGGTAGTACTGAATTTACCAGACACCAAAAGTAATTTTTACTGCTAAGTAAAAGATGAATGAAATTAACTAAATAAAATTAGTACTGAAAAGCCCTATTTCTTGCTATTCCAAACGTTCTATATTTCTCTCTGGTTATTGTAACTGGTAGGTAAAACCGCATCAGTTTTTGTTTATGGTTTATAGGCTAGATGTTTGACTACAGCTTGGTGTGGTCGAAGATGGTAAACACTCGTGCCCTGGAATAGGACCTGATTCTCTTGTGAGACTGCCGGAGCCCACTGATAAGCGCTTGACGGTAACATTGTATCTTGCGGGTTGAGAAAGATGATAAATAAGTCAAATGAAACGTTCTCCTAATGGTAAGTGATATCGCCTATCCATAACCATTGCAGCGGTATTCAGAACTTTGAGTAACAATATGAAGTAGGGATAGGTTCGATGGTCTGGTGCTTATAACTCTGAGATATTCGATGGTTAGCCTCAACAACCCAGTAATTTCGCTAGCTGCAGTATCCTTCAAACTGGAACACAGTAATACTAAAAAACTACCTAAACAGCTGCCGTGGTACCTACGTAGACGGTCTCCTGCTAAGGAGTTCTACCACGTAGACAAAAATCTGTTCAAATAACTACTTACCTAAGTCTACAAAAGGCAACTAGAAATATGGCGAGAAAACACATTTCACAATGTAAACAGTTACTGGAATTAGAAAACTTTGTTATCAAATTCTGAGTAGCGTGCAAAAATGTTTGATTGTGGTAAGGTAAGGTAGACTGATTGTAATTCTATCAAATTCAGCTAAATATATAATGTTATGGATCTAATTGGAATAATAATAGCACAAACGTGAGGATTGCCTTGAGAAAATATCTTTATTGGGCACACATTACCCTCCCTCTATCACATTAATAAATGCGACAGTTTGTGTTTAATTATACTCGTATTATAGGTGTCACGTTGGTTCTCGTTATAGCAGCTAACAGTGAAATAAATGTAAATAAAGATTTATTTTAGCGACCCGCCCTGGCGGGTGCAATGTAGATACTAATGTGGTGAATATGCATTTATTATATTTGTCCTGTCTTCGTCTTGCGAGATTTATTTCACGTGAATAAGTCTCTTCGACGAAGACAGGACAATTAAGGAACGAACTTCACTTCAGGTAAGTTTAGATGATCAATCATCTAAATATATAAACCTTTCTCTTGAATCATTCTATCTATTGATCGAAACCGCATTAAAATCCGTTGCGTAGTTTAAAAGATCTAAGCATACAGACGGCGGGAAGCTTTGACTTTGTTTTATAATATGTAGGACTAAACAGTTTTGGTAGAATAAGTATATGGTGATAAATTACGGGGGCAGTAATATATTTGTAATTACATGTTGTAAATATTTTCAGTACTACTTATGTTACGAGTAGGTACTAAGGCTATATACAGCGATTCCGATTTTATAAAAATAAATACGCTTGCGTTTAACCGCCGCCGTCGTCCTAGATGTTAAGTGATGATGCTGTCTAAAATGGTGCATGCTTGAAGACACCCAGGGAACGCCCACTCAGACAATACATTCCACTGTCCGCAAAAATAAAAGTAGAATCGAATTGTCGCGTTCGAGTAGAAGAAAGAGTGAATTGAAAAGTTCCATCCATGATTCTATTACATTCTAGCATTTTAGGCTCCTGGATTAAATCTAGTGTACCTATATGTTTGTCTGTAAATCCTCGATGATGTCAGAATGACATTAAACAAAAACTGTGTAAAATTTATGAGTTATGAAAAAGACAATTGTCATAAAACGAATTATCCCTACGAGTACATCATTACAATTAAACGGCCAAACTTCTATTACGTTGCTAAATAATTTGACAACTCTAAAATTTGCTTGTTGTGTGACATATAGATGAATCTAAACAACCCAACTTTACTAAACATCAGGCGAGGCAGAGTTGAACACAAGCCTAACTCATGAAAAAGCCCGTAACATGAATAACAACTTATTATAGTGTAGACAATAACTGCACAATCAGCCAAGCCTCGATGCCGGCTTTCAGGTCTTCAATGAACCCTACCCTGCACGGGTCGGCGACTCAGTGAAATAATGAGACGAACCTTGTTGTAGTAAACTGCACAGTACCGCCAGAAAGCAAACGACCGTCAGCGCCATTTTGTTCTAGTTCACACCGGTGCGTCCCGCTCCTAGCCGCGCGTTTGCGGCCACCGACTCACACTGACTGAGGTGCTGCCTCTACCTTGCTATATTCTCTATACCCCACGAGATCTATACCCACGTATGATATATGGAATAGGACCGCTTATCCAATTGCTCCTCAAATTGACACTGGTGGTATCGGTTTCGTAACTCTAGGGACGGAAGTGTGATGGCGGCTTCCGCTGTCACTGTGCAGAGATTAATTCGGATTTCTGCGGCGGATTTAGTTTTTACTTTATTATGTTTATAAAACATCCAATTTTGTAGCGATGATAGCTCAGTGGTTAGCGCGATCGGTTCGCATGCCGAAGGGCGTGGGTTCAAACCTCAACAATGAGCTTGAGCTGCCAGTGAAGGAAAACATCGTGAGGAAACCATAACATGATGGTAGGGTACTTTCTAGTACTCGGCTGGCTAGCTAGCACCCTCAAGTTGAAAATCTGCCGCCAAGCATCTAATGGTGTGTTCCGGCAGCCTCACTTGAAAAACAAAAAAAAAAAACAAAAAAAAAAAAAAAACATCAGGTCTAAGGCTTTTCTGATCCGGGGCAAAACTTCATAAAGCTTCTCCTCTCATTTTACATTCGATTATCTACCTACTAAGTCTTTTCAAAATCAGAGTGAATCAGGTATCTTCGAGGTCTGCGTGCTTCATCTTCGACCACGTCATTGCTTACCACCAGGCGAGTTGATGGTTAAACGCGGGCTTAAAGCGCATTATTTTATTTTTATTTTCAAGCATATATGCCCCAAATCCAGGGTTGTAAACGGATATACATATCAGATACCTATACACACATAAAATAAGCACGTACTGATAATAACTTAATAAAAATAAGTTTTAAGTTCATAATTTTTCATCTGTTGTATTTAACATCTGAATGTATTTTTCGTCTGGTAAATATAAAAAGAATCTTGACACTGATTGCGTTTTATCCAGAAAAAACGTTGAAGTAATTTCATTCGTTAATAAAGCATAAACTTATTCATCAACCTTGGAATGGGTAAGCTTTCCGGATTATCAAGATTAATCCAGCTTGGTGTGGAAGCTTCCCACTTAAATAAATTACAGGCGTAACTGATGAAATCCAATACTTCCATGTGCGTATATTCATCCGTCCTGCTGATTGCCAGAGTGCAGAATTCCATTCCAACTTAAAAGTATGTCTAAAAAATAAATACAGCTAATAAATACAGCTTGACAGTGGTCGAAACTAGTTCAACCGCTTGTTGCCTAGCGCCAAGTCTAAGTGACGAATGGTCAAATCAAGAATTAGTGAAATCACAAATCCCTGGAGGTATCACAACATATTTCCGTAGTCTACAATATAATATATCTATTCAATACTGTATCAGTTTTACTTAGGTTTCTGGTTTCTCAACCTTTTTATTTCACGGGGCACGAGAATTCTACGCGGGATTTCTCGAGTTTCTCAAGTATCTAGTTTTTTTTTTTGGTTTATTACAAGTAAGACTGATCATTTAAATTGAGTCATAAACTTGTAGTTACCATAAATTGCACTTACTAATTAACAAAGATTCAGATTCAGATTCAGTTTCAGATTATTTATTCGCCTTATAACAGAGTTTCGTTATACTAGGTACGTCAATTCAATACAGTTAAAAATATATAATTCTATTAATCAAATAAAATTAAAATTAAAATGTCATAAAATATCATGTGAATGTTATATTGGGTCAATTAATTAATTAAATAACAAATTAAGAAAAACATTACAAATTACATTATTCAATATCACATGCAAACGATTGTTTATTCCAATTAATTTTCATAAAGTCAATTAAACAACAAAGAATAAATTAGAACAGTGTCGCACTGTTGCACGGTACACAATCACTCCCGCTTTAATCGGTTCTCAAAATCCTATAGAAAATATCACTGTTTCAATAATATTAATTGAACAATGTTTCGTGATCTATACAAAGCGTTATGTGAAAAAAGTCACAAATGAAGTCCGAAATTACTGAACAATGATCAAAGATGGAAAACGTAAGATAAATACTCGGCTAGTCTATATATACATATATAGTAAAAAGTAGGGTAGCTTACTTACCATATTTATAATTTTAGCTCGTTTTAGTTCGTTCCCACCCGTTTAGTAAAGTTCCCAAATGCACAACAGTATTTAATTAAAAATTATAATTAAATCAACAAAATTACTGGTACATATTTAGATAGCTATAAAAACTTGTTTTACAAAACAAACACTTTGCTACCAACTTTAACTAAAAATTCCGTATTTGTAAACTATTTTATTAATAACATCACAGTCTTTTGATTACACTGATCATAATTAACTTTCAATAATATATTTTTTTTTTAATTTAAAGATACGCACGGAAGTTCTTTTCTCGAGGCATTGAGATTTTTTCCGAACAATTTGCTTGAGAATTCTCGTGCAGAAACCCTAGTTTCACTTCTGACTTAGAGGCATAGGTATTCTAGAGGATCATTGTCTTTTAATTCCATCGCATTGGCCAGGTACATTTGTTGGCTTTACAGACGCCGTTAACTATATTCTTGGAATATTCTTAAAATATGCAGGTATCTTTAAAATATTTTACTTAATCAGTGGTATGAGTAAATTTGCATTTATCGCATCTGCAGAGGGTGGCGATTCCTTGCAGACAAATTTAAAAAAAAACATCTATCTCTGTCTTTGTCTATGAGAAGGGTCTTCATATATAATTTATTTCAAGTTACTTAAGACTCTCATTATTTCATTTAATACATAATCAAAATTAAAAATAACACAAAGTTCAAAAAATATGTCAAAAAAAATATTAAAAAAGGACAGATTACTATAAAATCTAAATTACTAAATAATAACGTAGTCTTCTTTATGACTGTATTGTTATCCAGTAAGAAATAAAGCTTGAATTGTTTTAACGATAATAAAGTAATGACCTTATTTGTGTCGTCGTTTTATCAGAATTCTGGGTACTCAGAGCTGACAATACTTCCTAAGTAATTAGTAAATGGTTTATTTGTTAATTACTGGTATATAAACCTACAAATGTAGAAATTGAATAGTAGTCTCTTATTTCAATAAGTAGTGAGTAGGGTCACGCAATCATAATGCACCTACTATTGTTGTGAAAAGTAGAATTGTTATGTCATTTCTTAATACTTGGCATTATGTTGTAATTTTTTTAATAAAGTGACCCCCATCTTCTGTATTAAAACAAAAAGGGCTGAGTTTTTTGAATCAAGATAATTTTAATTGTAGTGGGAACGTTTTGAACTTGATATAATTGTGGAAATTTATATAAAAAACACGTGAAGTGAATATGAAACGACATATGGCAAGGTATGTATCAATTATGTATTTATTATTATTATGTATTTCACTTGGTGGTAGATCTCCTTAGCGTAGGTACCAACGCAGTACCAGATATTCTGCCGCCAAGCAGTAGTGTGTAAACATTACTGTATTCCGGTTTGAAGGGTACTGAAGCTAGCGAAATTATAGGGCTGTTAAGACTATAATTTCGCTAGCTTCAGTACCCTTAACTCATTTATTGTCTCAAAGTAATGAGCGCCAAAGCAGCAATGCCCTAGACTTTGATTTGTCAGCCAAAGTTCTGTGAATCGGACATTGGACAAAGTCTCTGAAGGTGATTGCATGCATGATACTTCACCACACAATACTCAATACATCATTGATTTTCTTTACCACACGTACGCAAGGCGCGTACACACTATGCGATAGGCAGTAGTATAAGTGTTTTAAATGTTTACATGAATTTTGCACTCTATTCATCTGGGTTCGGAATTGAACTATACTTATTGTTTAAGTAGGTATTAAACAATAAGTATAGTTCAATTCCGAACCAGATCTGAATTGTAAGATTTTCTGTTTCTCATTGTTTGTTTTATTTTTGTTAGAAACCATACAATCATCATTACACCAAGTTTGAACGAGACCCGGACTGCCATGCGGACTGTGTGTTGCCGCAGAGGATAACAACGGCTGCAGAGAAGTAAAGAGACTATATCATGAACAAGCATTCACTTCAAATCATAGCATAGAGCAGGTATAATGAGATGTATTTAATAGGATGTTTCACATATAATATTCAATAATATAATATTCTTGTTCGCTTCTTTACTTTACCTCAAAAAGATTGAAGTGAACGAAAGATCAAAGTGATCACTTTATTTCCTAGTTTTAAGTATTTTTATAATTTGTGACGTGTGACGTGTCCAAGAGTCCTGTAAGGTCTAAAGGAAATAAAGCACTTTGAGTTTTGAGTTTTTGAGTTTTATAAAATAATATAAAGAAGTCTTATTTGCGTTTAGGAAATGGAAACAGATTTGACAAATGTTTAACTTAGTTTAATACAGCTTTCTCAAAGTGGGCGATAACGCCCTCTTGTGGGGTTGGAGGCCAACTAAGTAAAAAAAATTGGGAGGTGCTGAAAAATAATTTATTTTCAAAGTGGGCGGTACATGAAATAATTTTGAGAACCTCTGGTTTAATGTAAGCAAACAGATATAGTTTAACAAAATCTGGAATATTTTTTTATTACAGTAAACCAAAAATTGGTTTTTGTTTTAAATCAAACAACACGTGTAGAAAGGTCTTCACTTGTTTTATATTTTAATATATTACTCGTATTTACCCTAAAATATTCGCAGTAATGCTTTGTTCGACTAATATTTGGTTTACAACTTTCATCTAAGCTCACGAAATATTTTTCCAATTTTCAGTTTTCTTTTAAGTTTAAAAAGCTAATCTTTATTTGGTAATTTAAGGATCGCTAACTGTAATATCTGAAGGATTGTCTTTCAGTATTTATACGTAATTATTATACGTCAGCGACGTATAGTAATTTGATGTTTTTTTTCCCAGAAAATAACAATATAATATAATGGAACTAATTCATCAATGTTTCCAAAGCAGCTTAGTTTTGTGCGTTAGCAATTTAACGTTCAACCTTTTCCAGTTTTTCCAAAAACTAATTTTAACAAGAATTTCACAATAAAATTTCTTTATAGAGATTGTTATTGTCTTATTGATATTTTCAAAACTGTTTAGTTTTTTTTCTTCTTTGGTACTCCAGTTTAGGTAGATTTCCATTTTTTCCCAGCTGATGTCACTGTTATTTTTTTAAATCTAAATCTTATTATTGTAAGTTATGTCAGTTGATGTATTCTGAAACTTGTTGCAAGTTGTGACGTCACCGTTTTGGTTTGGGTCGTGATACTAATGAACGTTGTCCCAGCTTTTTCTTTTGCTTTTTATGAAATTGAAATCTTGGCGAAGCTTTCTGTCCTCTTTTTCCTTCGAATGTATTTTAAAACATGTAGTTTCTTACACTTAACTCATCAGATAATGCTGGCGAAGTAAATAGCATGTTTTAATATCATAGTTTTCGCTTTAAACTTAGTGTTTTTGATTGCACTAGTATATTTTATAAGAATCTTGCACACTATTTCCTAGGGTTTTCTAGTGGGTCTGCAATTTAATGTTTACCCTCTTTTTTAACTTTTCCAGTTTTCCAAAAACTGTTTTTTTTTTCCAGGAATTTGACAGCGCGATATATCTATTGTATTATCAATATTAACAAAACTTCTGTCTGAATCCATTCTAAATATTTTCCTCCAACTTTCCCTTTGGAACAACTTCAATGGAAGTTGGTTACAGTTGATAAAATTACTTGATTTTGTTGTTTTAATATCTTGTACTGTTTGATTTCGCGTTTTATGACTAATTGAATGCATTTTTCGTAATGTTGGGCGTCCTTGGCAACTAAAGTGCCTATGAGACACTTCAAATTGAACCGAGACCATCGAAAACTTGTTAAGAACGAGTTTCTTCGTTTGGCTCATATTTGTCATCAGAATTGCGATGTGGTTTCGTTGGCGTCTTCTATCGAAACAGTTATTGAAAATTTGCATAAAGAACGCTAGCATAGCAAGTCCAATAGTGTAAAAAAATTTCATCAAATTTTGATGGATGTTTTTCTAATAGCGAGGCTTCTCGATAGGCTTTTATTTTCGCAAATTGTAGTTTCAGTTCTTCCGTTATGGAATTTAGTCCGTCGCCGTCGGTCGAAACTTGATTGATGTGGAGTGGTATTAGTTCAGGGGACTTTAGAATAGTGTCAACGATTTTGTAACAAGGGTCTTCAATGTCGACTGTGACGAAAGGGTGGCTGATGTTCTTGCTGATTTCTTCGACTACCGTTATCGTAATAAAGATCGGGATGAAGTGGTCTCAGTTTCCAGAATGAAAAACCAGGTAATAGTTTCAATTGGCTGAAAAAGGTTGATTTTATTAGAGAACGTAATTGGTTCGCAGATCGCTTGTAAATATGTAGTCGTTTGTGTGAGGATAGCCATTTCGCACGTTGGCCGTATAGTTGCTGGTAGTTATAGATCGGTTGATTGCAGATCCATCTTCTTGTAGCGACGATCTTGCATTTTGACATGGAGATTGTACCACCGGGATGGGAAATTGGGATGAAGTTGAGGTGGTATAGGGCGAATACATCATTCTTTACCAACGGGAAATTTATTATGTAAGTAAGTTTATCCAATAAGAAGATAGTGAAGCGGAATTTAGTATCTTGTGAATATTTTCAAACGTTACAGGAAGAATCAGGCTTCCAGTTCGCATATGAGTTGAAAAGAGTAATTCGTTATATAGCCTTTCGACTGAAATAACAGAGGGATGTACGGCGCCTGATTTAATGAAGAGAATAGAAGTAAGAACGTCGTTTAGTTCAGATTCGAGTGACATAACGGATTCTAGAATCTGGATCGAAATTGTTGAAATTTCTTCGCCAGTTTCATGTTCAAAGAGGATGTTGTTGCTTTCATTTAGGTATTTGCTAATTCGTTCTAGGTTTTCATTGAAAATGAGTTCTTCGTAATTTATTTTGGAAATAGTGTCATTGAAGTTGGTTACAGTTGATGAAATAATTTGGGGATTTATAGTTTTAATAACTCAGTTTGTTCGATATCGCGTTTTTGCAGTAACTGAATGCATTTTTCGTAATGTCCTTGGCGTCTGGAGTATCATCGAAAATTTCGCATTTGGTTGTAGGCTGTAGTTTCTGAGAGACGGACATTTATTTTATCAAGGCTTACTCGTATGAAAGAACATGGTAGATTGGGAGAACGTTTTAGGTTTGTTTGAAAGGAGAGAGAAGTAATTACTACTAAGACGTTATAGAGAGTCGCGAGAAAGGTAGAGGCCGTAGAGGGGTTCGAGGTTCCTTTAAATTATTAATTTCCAAGATGACTGAGATTTGGACATCGCTTTCTTCCTTGAAATAGAGGCATGACTTAGAAGGGAGTGGGAGCGGCATCTCCCACAACCAAAGTTGCGGAGCGCCTGAAAGGGGAATATGCTATTTTATTATATTGTTCCCTAATCTACGGAACTAACTACTTATTATTTCTAATTTGATTAACATGTAGAGTTTATATAAGGTTAAAAGAACTAGAATGTTGATCGTTGAGCATAGAATGATACTAAAGTATGAATTTTGCATCATGTTATCGGTACTATAATATATGTCTGTTGCGTTAACAGGAGTCGGTGTAGTAAGGATGGGATTGGCAGACGTAGAGTACCCCTGGAAAGATATTTGTATAAATATAGTCTAAACCTAATACCTATATTTATAATTGTAGGCTGCCTAAATCTGAAATATGTAAAGGGCATAGGCAATTGCCACGAACTTTTTCCCACCTTTCTTAATTAAATAATTTTCTTTGAAACCTTTCCTTATGATTTGGTCCCATTTGCTATATTATTGGGATTCGGGACGCGGAGCATTACTTTGTCTCCTACGTTGAAATCTGCTAGGTTTTTGATATGGTTGTCGTAGCGTCCCTTTGTTTTCTCTTTCATAGACTTAGCATTGTTAGATGCTATTTCACGGGTAATTTTCAACCTTTCATTTAAATCGCGTAGATAATCGTGAATCGAAGTCATCGTTGTTGTCTTTAGCTGAATAAAGAAGGTGAAGCTTGTAGTCGGAAAGTAATTCATGAGGGGTATAACCGGTTTGATTAAGAGAGATATTATGGCTCATAATGGCAAGGGAATTAATTTGATCCCAATTACTGTTGTTTCTTTAGTGATACATTTGAATATGATCTCGGAGGGTTGCGTGGAAACGTTCTAGTGAACCATTGGTTTGAGGGTGGCAGTACTGAGAGTGTGTTTTGTACCCAACAGCCTCATGAGTTGTTTTATTACATTGTTAATGAACTTTCCACCTTGGTCGGAATGAAAACGCTTAGGTATTCCATAATGTTGGCAAAACGTCATAAGGGATTTAGCAACAGTGAATGCTTGTTTGTCGGGAATGCTTCTACAAAATTAGTGAAATCGTCTTGAAGAGTTAGCATGTATTTATTAGGGTCACCAGTAATGTCGGAGTAAGAAATAAGTCGATAGTGACTCGGTTAAAATGCTCTGTGGAAGAAGATGTAATTATCATAGGTGCTTTATAAGTTTTCCTTTGGATTTTATTACGATGGCATGTCAAACAATTATCAGTGTAGCTCTTGATATCGTCAGTTACACCTTTCCAGAAATATTCATCTCTATTTTTGCGAGGTATTTCTATAATTCCTCTGTTTCCTGGAATATCCTGGAAGCAAATATTCGTCATGGAATGTTTTTAAAATTTGGGGAATTTCTTCCTTATTGGGATACTTTATTCTATTCTAACAAATAGTTATTTCGCAATCATAAGAGTCTGCTAAGTAAGCTGTTATATTAATTTGTTGGTTACTTAACAATTTACAAGTGGCTTCATTTTTGAGTTTGAGTACGTAGAGTGATTTAATAAGGATATGGTCTTGTGCTCAATGAATGCTCAATGCAATCTCTTCTACTCCTAAATAATGATACGTCTTTTACTTTTACTGTCCATTTCTCAACGATTTTACTCTGTAATATATCTATATAATATATCATATCATTGAAAATATAATACTTTCACTCGATGATAATAATCGGTGACGCTCTTGTTTTGTTTCTGAGAAGTGGACTGAAGTTCGAGGCACATATTTTGGAAAAATTTAGACGTTTGAAAATTTATCAATCAAGAATGACTGATTGAATAAAATGATAGAATTTGATAGAGCCTCTCGATTGAAATATCTGAAGATAAAACTGCACTATTAAACTGTAACTGTTAAACTGTAGTGTATAATATATGTAGTGTGTAATATAATGTAAACAGATAAGAACATCGATGTAGTTAAAGACTATGATAGTAGTTAAGAAAATATTGTTAGTAGATTTTATCTAGATATAAGGTGAATATCAATAAAGTTACCTTAAAACAACTTACCTACATCTTTTATTTTCGACCTTAAATAAAACGAGTAGGAAATTCTCATAGTATTAATCTTCTCGAGCAAAGACAAATGCACATGCATATATGTACATGTGTTAGTAATGTAAAGAAGATCAAGTACCAGAAATTCATTTCATACATAAAATTAAAGATATTTATTTATTCAAACATAAATGTGAATTAATTGAATGAGGGACGAACTTGACTCCTGCATGAAAGACTGGACTCAGATTGCAAGAGATAGAGAAAGATGGATGGAAGGAAGGCAGGCCTTTGCCCTGCAGTGGGATACTACAGGCTGATAATAATAATGCTGAGAAAGATAATAAAACTATGTACAACAAACATACAATAGAAAAAAACTATTTTAAATAATTTACTCAAAAAGGACGCCATCAATGGGAATACTTCCCAAAACGCTGGCCCCATTGCCGCGTTGCATGACCATACTCAAACGTTGGGCAAAATAAAAGCCAGCTTTTTGGTCACGCGTGGCGTCGATCAGACGAGATGACAACTCTTTGAATATTTCCTTTGCTCTGTGGTACAAAGTTTTTTTAAATTAATGTCTTAACTAAATGATCTTTGATAATATCCTGTCCTCGTACTCCGAGTCCTATTAGACGCTTATGCAAAAACTACGCGACCGCATATCGTATAACCACGCAATAAGGGTCGTAGTGGTGTAGCTGTTTTGTGATCGCCAACAGAAATCGCAATAAAAAGCTCATAGTACGAGGGTAGGTCCTCTTTTAATATCTACAGTATCTGGTTGACCGAGCATTGCTCGGCTGAAAACATGGATAAAACGACGTTTTCTGAAAATGAAACCTAGCTAGATCGATTTTTCGCCCCCAAAACCCCCTGGATACAAAATTTCATGAAAATCGTTGGAGCCGTTTCCGAGATTCAGAATATATATATATATATACAAGAATTGCTCGTTTAAGGATATAGATAGATAGATAGATAGATAGATAGATAGATAGATAGATAGATATGTTCATAGACAGAGATAGCGTTGGGCAATATTTCGATACGCTTGAGTGAAATACTAAAGACAATCGCAGGACTTTTCTAAAAAAATGGATTGAATCAATCTATTGCCCTGTTAGTTTAAACGCAATACGCATATAAATGTTGTTGAGAGGCAGCTGTATTGGAACTGCCACTCGCGGCGAGCAATTTTGCCAGAGGTCGTGGTGAGGCCAAATCTCACCACGCCATGCCAAAGAAGATGGGGGAAGGACTGACTGTCTGTCTGTTCGCTTATTTGAGAGTATTCTTATTTGTCAGTCATCCACTGGATGTACTTACAAAAGGAAAAAGTATTCTAAATCATTTCGATTAAGATTATTGTTTTGATTTAAGTTGTTGTTATTGTTTGACAATCTCAAACTTCCACAACAACAATAACATTATTATATGTTGTTGTTATTATTGTTTTTATTATTGTTGTCATTTGGTTTGCAAATTTTTGTTTCTATATGTCCATGGATAACATGAAACGACCGCGCTGTCACTCTCGAAATGGAAGCCCCCGCCAGACAGACGTAATTAGATGAAATTGCAATTTACAGCTTCCTTTACTGCAAATAGTACTTTATTGTATCGCAACGGTTGAGTCAGAGTTTTGTAATATACTGAAACTTTTTCAATCTTTCATATGACAGAGGATTAGTTTGAAAAAGTAAAAAAATAATAATGTCTTTAATTATTATTATCTAATACAGCTAAATAATCTAAGCTTACCTCATATGACTTTAGTTTCGATTGAGGATAAAACCAGCCACATCAATTCCATTAGTTTTTAACTGACATTTTCCATTTATTAATATTTATTTGGCATTTCGCTCGAACCGAAGGAAGGTTTGAAAATATTAGTAATATATATTATATACAAATAATCTATAGATTTATGGTTTAAGAAGTTTTTCTTAAAAGAATATTTATCATTCACTTATTAGAGAAAAATGCATATTATTCTTAACTAGGGTACTTACAAATTGCAGACATACGAGCGAGACGAAACAAACAGCAGGTAGGCGGGGAATTTGTTCATCTCTCATTACTTTTATCTGTACGAAAAAACTTAGCGTTACGTTTTGTAACATCGCCTATATTTTTTACGATTTTCTTTCACTTGTTAAATCAATATGACATGTTGTCATGCGGTAGTTCAATGTCCCAACAGTTTGCGTGACGAAAAAACATCCATTCCCCGTTTGCTCCCTTAATGCCTGCCTGTGCCGGCCTGCGGCGAAACATAACTGGAGTTTTATGCTTATTACCTACCTAACTTTTTTAGCTATATAAGTCAGGTACGTAACAAGCAGAAAATTATATCTGATTCATCTTATTGAAGCAATCAAACATACTAATGCCCCCGCTAACACCCTATTCTATACTTCTTTGCATCAAGTGACGTAGCTGTAATTTGCGCTTCTGATACCCGGACGTGAAACGTGGTCTCTGACTATGTGTCTTCTTAATAAGCTTAAAGTAGCACAACGAGCTATGGAGAGGGCTATGCTCGGAGTTTCCCTACGAGATCGAATGATCAGTTGGGAGCTCGGTTCTTGAAGTTGTTGACTCATACATTTACCTAGGACAAGCAGTCCAACTAGGTAGGTCCAACTTCAAGAAAGAGGTCAGTCGTCGAATCCAACTCGGATGGGCAGCGTTCGGAAAACTGCGCAACGTTTTTTCGTCTGATATACCTCAGTGCCTCAAGTCGAAAGTCTTCGACCAATGTGTGTTACCAGTGATGACTTATGGTGCTGAAACGTGGTCTATGTGCTTTCTAGATAAGCTCAAAGTCGCACAACGAGCTATGGAGAGGGCTATGCTCGGAGTTTCCCTACGAGATCGAATCAGAAATGAGGAGATCCGTCGACGAACTAAAGTAGCCGACATAGCCCAGCGGATTAGCAAGTTGAAGTGGCGGTGGGCAGGGCACATAGCACGCATAGAACTGATGGCCGATGGGGCTGCAATGTGCTGGAGTGGAGACCACGGACCGGCAAGCGCAGCGTAGGACGTCTACCCACAACGTGGACAGACGACCTAATAAAGACCGCAGGAACGCTCTGGATGCGAGCCGCTTCCAACCGGTCTTTGTGGAAATCAATGGGGGTGGCCTATGTCCAGCAGTGGACGTCCTACAGCTGATGACGATGATGATACCCTTTTTAACTTAACGACTCTTTTTTCATCTTCCTTGCCTATTTCATGTCTTTTGGAGTCGGCCTACCTAGTCTTTCGATGCCAATCTGGGCGTAATTACGTCATATCTGGGTGTAGTCCGTCTTCATCTTCTTCATATCCCGGCCTCTTTTAGCGTCTTTCAGTTCTAAGATTGGCCTGGATTCGTGGTTTTACGGGTGGCTCATAACGTGACCATACCAGCGCAAACGGCTATCGACAACTTTATCTTGGATAGGCGACTTTAAATGTTCCCTGAATATATTCATTTCGCACTTTCTACTGATACACTCCCATTATGACTTCTATTTTGTCAATAAAAAAGAAATAGGCAGTCATGGGGACTGCCGACAGAAGTGAAAACTTAAACAGATCACATGACGAGTAGTATATCAGTGACTCAAACCCATAAGTTTTACCCGTACCAAAAATACCAAGAGCAATTTTTGGTGCAACTGTATTTCTAATGTCATCATATTTCTAATATTATCTCTATACTTTTATAGTATCTATAGCTCTAGTATTTAGTACCATTTTGACGTAGGTACCTCGCTACACAAACTATCGATAAAATGTGATTAATGTTTTGAATGGTCGTAGGGTATTTTCTAGTACTCGGCTGGCTCGCTATCAAGTTGAAAATCTGCCACAAAGTACCTAACGGTGTATTCCGGCAGCCTCACTTGAGAGCCAGTTTCAACCATGCCAGATGTGCTTTACCACCTTCGATAACACCGTCACTTAACATCAAGTGAGGTGTGGCCAAATACCTAGCTTGTCAGTCATAAAAAAAAGAATATTAAAAATGTATTCATTTACAAACTTACATCCAAGTTGTCCAGTTTTTGTTTTTGTTCCAGTTTTAACAACGATAAGGATATAAATAGACAAATTTCAAAGTAATCGCACCCACACTAGCAAGTGCTATGGATAGGGTGGTTGTCTGTATGTGTGTATGTTTGGTCGCCTACGCACAGCGCCCGTGTCGCTGGAGCAACATTACTTGCATCCTGTTTGTGTAACGTTGCAGGATAAACTGGAATCTCTCGTATTCTGACGGCCTATACGCCATAGGGTATTAAAATATTACTTAGCAGCAAACCATGCCTAAAATGCTCCGTCAACTTCTCTTTCACTATACAAACCACTTTAAGCAATGTTTTTAAATAAAATGGTCAGTGCAAAACTCTTTCTTTATTTATGTCGCTAAACAAAATTTAACTTATGGTCCATATTTCGGCACCGTAGGTAATAACGGAGACTGACTGTCACTTGTGGGAAAAAAAATTGAGGATATCCGTAACTAAAACAAGATATTCTAAGTCTAAGTCACTCAATAGCTCAACGTATTAGCAAGTTGAAGTGGCTGTGAGCTGGTCTTATTTATTGCAAAACCATTGGGATAAATCATAGACGTATTTTAGAATGGAAACCACGAAGTGGCAAACGTATGGAAGTTATGAGACCCTATTGGGCAAATGCAAAGACTATCACTATTTTTTCATGACACTAACAAGACGCCCTCGTAATAGGAAGAGATATCGTTTGCCCATGTCTAAAAATTTTAATAACAACAATAAACCCAGCCAGGGCATGAGGCAGAGGTTTATAATTCTAAGACATTCGATAGTGAGTGTCATTAACCCTGAAATTTTGGTACAAAATAATGACACACTGTGCTACTTGACGGCAGAATATCTTATACCTACTGCGGTGGTAACTTTTGTTTTTTATTGACGAGAGGGTATTTTTAAAAGGTGCTTGATTACGTCACCGTACACCGGTCTGCAGTCACCGTTGCTCCCAGGAAAGCGAGATGCTATTCGAAACACCACACATGCTACGTCAACGTGGACCACCCCACAATGAAGTCCTCTTCCAGCTCTTTAGATGTATAATCGGAGCCCTAAGTTTATCCATCCAGGATTAGGATGGAGTCCCTTATAAACAGGTTCTTACTGCAGGCACGAGATCTCGGTGCTGTATTCTATTGGGGACTGCGGTAAAACACCTGTAATGGAGCACCACTAAATATAAGTGTTATAGCGGGCTGGTAGTGTATCTGCTTCAAAAGCTGTAGGGCGTGGGATCGATTACCACTCAAGACAAACATTTGCGTGACGAGGATAATTGTTTATTCTGTGTCTGAATGTTCTTTAGGCAAGTATTTACAACAAAAATCTAAGTATTCTATTAGATGTCTGGTTCCCATAATACAAGCTTTGCTTAGTTTGGGGTTAGATGGCGCTGTGGCGAAACCTGGTTATGATTCAAGTATAACCAGTAGGAGTACCACTCAAGAGGTCAGTATCTGTAACCGTGATTGTCATCCGCAATTGCCTGAACGCACGCCTTCCGCCCGATCTTCCTCTCGATGTGGGCCGGCAAGGTTCCAAGAGTCGCGTGATTACTCCGTCGGTGAGCTAAGTCAGGACACCAGAGGGGGCAATCGCCCCGTATGCCATGTGATGATTTTGGATATATAAAGAACGAAGAGCTGTAGATAGATAACACTTACTGATCAAAGACCTCCATTTCTTTATCATGTCTTCTGTTACACAAGGATGATGTAAGCTAATGTAATAGATCGTTAGTTTGTACGATAATGTAATGATAATAAATAAGATGATTTATTAATTTATTTACAAGACGGCGACGGGCGTGGGATTAAACCCCAACTATGAGGTGGAGCTTCCGGTGAAGGAAGACATCGTGAGGAAACCATAGCATGGTAGTAGGACATTTTCTAGTACTCAGCTAGTTACCAGATACCAGCTAGATGAGTGGCTTGACTTTGCAAGTTGGACGGCTTGAAAATAATTCCATACCCCCTGGCCGCCATCGTGCAGCTTACCCTGGCATCGGCTATTATATGATTACGAGCAATATTAGTTTATAAGAGCACGCATTCCTCCGGACGCTGTTACATTGATGCCCGCTGCGTGAGGAGTCTCAATCTCGGAGATTTTCCTTGGAAAGCAGTTTTCTCTCGCCTGATCTAGGTCACCTAGGACGTGATAAGGTTCAATTACTCTATTAAGTAGCTCAATTGGAGCGATAAGGGCGGAGTCACGTGAAGACATGAGTTGTGAGAAGTTTATCAAGATTATCTGATAGGTGATGGGGATTATGTAACGGGTAGCAGTGAGCCGAGAGATCACCGCACGGAAGTTTCTGATTGTTCTCGTTACGGGAGTGTGTTTGTTCAATATTTTACTTTGTCATAGTTTATCATCATCATCATCAACAACTTTACATAGTCTACTGCTGGACATAGGTATCTCCCAGGACACGCCATTCAGCCCGATCTTCGGCTCTTCGCTTCCAGCCACTGCCAGCTGCTGTCTTATGTATATCGTCACTTCATCTAGTTTCAGGGCGTCCTACACTACGTTTGCCGATTCGCGGTCTCCACTCTAGAACACGTCTACGTTGTAATTAATGGTTAAATAGATTCACATATTTGGTATTAACTCCTTGGATTAAAATGTGCGGATTCCGAAACTTTTTTTTGTGAAAGTATTGAGACGAACGAGACGCTCACCTGATTGTAGGAAATAACGCCTGTCCATGACCGTTGCAGCGATATACAGAACTAAACAAAGTCTAGGGCATCACTGATTTTGCGCTCATTACTTTGAGATATTAGATAGTCTCAACAGCCCAGTAATTTCGCTAGCTTCAGTACCCTTCAAATTAGAACACAGCAATGTTTACACAATACTGCTTGGCGGCAGACTATATAATCTCACTAATATTATAAATGTGAAAGTTTGGATGGATGTTTGTTACTCAATCACGCCAGAACGGCTGAACTAAACTAAACTAAATGAAATTTTGCATGTAGATAATTTAGGCCCTGGAATAAAACATAGGATACTTTTCATCATCATCATCATCCATCACCACGCGGGTAAAACCGCGGGGCGCAGCTAGTAAATAATAAAAATACTTACTATAATGATCAAGGAAATAATAGTGTAACATAATATTTTTAAGACTTAATCAACACTTTAGTATCCGTGAAAATACTTAGGTATGCTCTAATGTTCACAGGTATCGTAAACCAGAGTTCTACTTATAACTACTTATTTGCCACATGACATAAAAAAACTATCTAAGAAATCAAAATCAAAGGGCTCTGAATATCTAGGTTCTTATTACATCACAGTTATTTCTGGTAACCCGACAACAGCACGACCAACTTATCTGAAACGTCAGCCAAAGAGCCACCATCGTAATTTCAAACAAAGTTGAGATCAATCCGAGGAAAACTTCGGTTCTATCATTTCACCGCGTGCGCAAGTAAACTGGTCTAAGGCAATACCTTCGCAAATGGATTCAACGTGAACCTATAAAACGGTAGCGAATCATAAAGCGGCGAAAATACGCCGGTTCCGTCCAGTTATGATGTTACAAGAGTGTATTGACGCCTTCATCCGAGTAATATAGGCGGTACAAAATTGAAATCAAGCACTCTTCACACCATTTGTAGCGATGATAGCTCAGTGGTTAGCGCGGTCGGTTCACACGCCAAGGGCGTGGGTTCAAATCCCAACAATGAGCTTGAGCTGCCGATGAAGGAATCCGTAACATGGTGGTAGGGTATTTTTAGTGTTCGGCTGGCTAGCTACCACCCTCAAGTTGAAAATCTGCCGTCAAGCACTTCACGGTGTGGCCCGGCTTTTTACAGGCTTTGCCTAGTAAGGCAACCAATCTATAATCTATTTATCTAATATCTTTAAACGAGCAATGCTTGTATATTTATGTATATATATAATCTGAATCTCGAAAACGGCTCCAACGATTTTCATGAAATTTAGCATGCAGGGGGTTTCGGGGGCGATAAATCGATCTAGCTAGGTTTCAATTTTAGAAAACATTGTTTTATCCGTGTTTTTAGCCGGCAAAGCTCGGTCATCCAGGTACTGTATTCTTATTTCTTAACAAAGATGTTGGTATTGAACTTTGTTTTGTTAACTAATGTTCTGGTTGCACTGGTCATGGATGGTATTTTACATTAAAAACATGATTACCAACAAAAAATCTAAATAAGACAAAACAGAAGACTTAAACAATAACAACAATAGGGCCAAATCAGCCAAATAACAAAAAAATTTTTTTTTTTTCATGTATGCTTTGTTTCTGTCACGCAGTCAGGGTTGGATTTCGTACTATAATTATAGTATTTGTACTACTATTTCATGCTCCGTACTAGATAATAACCATATTTAAGGATACTACGGAAAAATACTATAATTTCGTTACTTCACATATAAAATACCAAAATAGGTAAATATGACACCCGTTCATTGCCAAACCATCTGTAAAAAATTGTTCATTGGTTTTTTTTTATTTTTCTTCTTGGCATCGTGTATGACTCTGTGCATTCTGCCAATTTCAATGTTTCCGTATTTTGTGTGCAGTCTACGGTTTTTTAGTCCAGTCTGGGTCAAGTCCAGTCCGTGCCAGTCAAATCTAGTCATGATTTTGTAAAGTAGTGGCGATTTTACTATAAGCTTCGATGGAGTTTTGGAAGTAACACATAAAGTCATCTTTCATCACATTATATCACTTTCCCACACTCGCGCTTGTAATTCGGCACTCTATGAATAAAAAACCAACATTTTTATACATAAACACTCGAAAAAACACTAGTTTTGGAAAAAAAAATACAATTGGGCGACACGACTCTTTTCGCGTTCCCGCCAAAACCCACAGAAGACATGTTGATAAGATTAGATGATAAGGATGAAGAAAATAATATTCAAGAACTGATTAATTTAGAAGAGTTGTAGTAAATTTTGCATGACGTATTGTACATGACGAATGGGCCCATTGGGTAAATCATGGAAGATTGTCTTTTCGGAAGAGTCAAAACCTTAAATGTATTTTTTTATTGCAGCTATTATAGCAAAATAATGAATAACCCAAATGGTCTACTTAACCTGTTCGATATAATGCAAAATGAGATAAAAACAGATTGGATTAGATTTATCACAGCCAACAAACTGTTGAAAATTTGGAGACATGCGATACCTTTAATTAAATTACTTGGAGACGTGAATAGGGTGCTTCTTAGCATATACGAAGAGAGCAATTTCTACGATATTGAGATATATGCTCTGATACGACTTTGGGACGATTTAACATCTCATCTGAAAGAAATAGGACCAAACAATAATGTGGAAGTGACAGAGTGGTTCGAACTGTTAAACCTGACCACCTGACCACCTGACTGTTTTGAGCATACAGTGTTCACTGAGAAACTTGGCAATTTATTAATTAATATTTTGTTGGTGTGTGTGAGTGAAGGTATAGAGGTGTAATAAGTGACAAGAAAGTGATGTATTATTGTGTTTTTTTGTTCCAGATTTGATTAAAATGAATCTAAATATCCGTTTTATAATCGACATTGAGGGGTTCCCTGAGTAAGATAAAACTTATTTCAATGAAGTGGCAGTCTACGATACATATACCAAATTTACCGAGTTATATCACGTGCGCCTTCCCAATTCATTACTAGAACGTGGGAGAAATAAAACCATTTGGTTTTGCGAAAAGAATATACATGTGATACCCTTTAATAACCGGCTAAGCGATGATTTTTACATTAATGTAATATATGAAATTAAAAATATGGCACAATTCTATTACAATTTTTTTTTCGACCACATTAAAGGTAAGATATTATTTCCTTTTACAATCGTGTGTGCGTGTAAAAAGGTTTGTTTCACATGCTGATAATGAAACCAATGAAATCATTATCAATTCTTACCACAAAATGCTATATAATTTCAGAAGTTAATAGCAAACTACTCCCACAATAATAAAAAATAACTACTATTATTTCGTTACTTTAGTTGAACATTCTGAATCTTCTATCTCGCCCTTTCTCTTTATCCAACTGATTGCGACTCCAAAATAACATCCTTTCAATTCGGTTTAAAGACATTTATACTCAAAAGAATTACAAAATTCGCTTATTTGAGAACTTACGTAGAAAGTTATATAGACTCATGCTTCAACAAAATTATAGCTATTGTGAGTGAATACATAAATTATTTATACTTGCTAAACATGCATATACAACTATAGTGACCATAATATGCTTAGAACTAAAGAACTTTTCAATTGTTTTAAGTAGGTGATCGTGCTTAAGTTTTTACGATGACTATATACCTACTACTTGCTACTACACTATAATAACTAGCCGAGCCGTGCATCGCACCGCCAGCCGTTGACATGCTTCACTTAACAGATAAGATATTGTTGTTGTTGATGATGATGCTGTTGAAGTAGTTATAGCAGGAGTAGTTTTTATTCCATCATCAGTGGAATCCGTATCCAATATTGTTGTACTCTTATATATTTCATCTTCCTTTGACTTCATGTTGTCAAGGTGTTGACGTTTTTTATTTACACCTCTCGGAAGTTTTACTGAAATCTCTAATCCTTTCTCGTCTGTATACTTCTGTTGGAATGTATCGGATGACCAAACTTGTTGTAAAGTATTTGTGACACTGCTGCTTCGCTTTGCACGAGTTTTGAATGAATGTACAACTTCCAATTTAAATAGTAATAATCGATTATCCTGTAACGCCTTCCTTTTGGCCAGTACTTCCTTTGGGTAGTCTTCAGTTACATATATCTCCTTAAGATATTTTTTATTTTTCATTATCTCATTCTTTTTCCATCCGTTTACGAAAGAGCAGAAGACTGGCCTCGGTTTGCTACCTTCTATACTTCTTTTCCCTAATCGGTATAAATTGTTTATTGCATTTTCTTCGATATCAATATTTATGTCGCTCTTGAAAGTTTTCTTTATCATATCCATTAATTGTAATGTTGTTTTTTCTTTTTCGTCCACGCCAAATATAATTATATTGTTATTCCTTTTTTCCCTTTTCAAGTATTCTATCTCTTTCTCCTGAGTTTCAATTTTTAACTTTAAGCTTTTGTTTTCTTCTATAATTGGGATTAATTTTTCATCCATTCTAGACATTATGTTATTTGTAATGGATTCAGTAATTTCCTCAGATTGTTTTTGCATTTCTAGTTTCATTTTATCAAACAAAAGTTGAAATTGTGTCTCCATTTTGTTAATTTTGCGTGAAACGAAACGTTATCGTACAACAATAGAATGTTTTTCAACACTGGCAACACTGACATATAATTATCCGCAAGTCACTATTTTTCTTGTATCTATGGCAAGTTATCAGTGCTTCATTAGAACTGTCAAAGTCGAAGAAATAAAAATAAAAAGTATCACTTGCGGAATAGTCTATGGTCTAACCTTAAAAACGTTGTTGATATAGTTTCTTCAATGCTATGGTGTAATGTGCAAATTATGCCTTCGTTGATATCTCCAACCCTTTCAGGCCTCCTTTTTGTTGTTCCACGGTATTATTTTGGAGTGTATGGTGTTTTTAAGTATTTAATTCTTTGTTTTTAGCGCGACTTTAATGACGTTGATGTTTACACTTTGACGTTTTTTTCGTTATCACTACATAAACGTAGATTAAGCAATTTCTTACTGTTCCTAACATCATCACTTTTTAAGAACACAATGCGTTTTTTATGTACAAACAATCTGCTTTAATTTTTATCAGTATCTGCATAGAGATAAAATTTAATCAACCAATTCTTCATAAAACGGTTGCCGTCTACGTCTAGTACCTTCTTTAGATAATGTTAGTTACTAGAACACACTTCACGCAAATCTTCGTTTATAGATTTTGAAATATTTTTCTCCATAATACCTAAGTACTCCATTTTCTTTCTCCAAGTGGAGTACAATCATCCAAGGTAAAAGACTTGTAAATAACATTTTATTGATTTTAAACACACACACAGTCGTTCTCGTTTTGAAAACTACGTTTAAAATAACAATTGCATTCTGCAACGCTTTTAAAGACTTCAACTACTTATGAGATATATATCTATTATTTCCTGTCAATCCTTTGTTTGATATGCATTATCTATTTACTCTATTGTTATAAAATATTAGGTGTATTACATTGATATCAACTATTAAACGTTACAGTGTAACTATCTTATCCTCCACACATCCGCCGCCGCCGCGCGCCGCCGTAACCCGTCTTGCCCCGCCGCCGTAGCCCATCTTGCCCCACCGTATGCCCCACACCGGAGCCCTACACCGGAGACCCGTCTCGGAGCCCGGCTTACTGCGCCGTAGCCCGTCTTGCCTCCGGAGCCCTACACTCCCACACCGGAGCCCTACACACCCCCACATCGGAGCCCTACACCGTACTCCGTCTTACCCCGGAGCCCTACACTTGAGTTAGAACTCTCACATGGAAAAATTAAAAAAATTGCAAAGTTAAATCGACATTTTGCGGTTGGTAAAACATATTCCCCATACATTTCTCATACTACAGTTACCATTACCAACCGCAAATAAACGTGAGTTAGAACTCTCAATTTTACCCTACTAACTTCGTGTGGTATTTAGTCACTAGAAAGTACCCTAGCTATGGTTTTATGGTTGGGGTTTGAACCCACGCTCTTCAGTATGCGAACCGACCGTGCTAACCACTGAGCTGTCATCGCTACAAAACTAATAACCCATACAAAATTTATCACTATTTTAAAAGGTTCATCGCCCTCATTGCATCATCCTTTCGTTATCTTTAAATTACTTATCTCTGTTATTACCGATCACTGACATCTCTAAAACATTAAATCACACTTCGAGCCTACACAATTTTCGGTTACAAACACTAGTTGGTATAAGTTATTTAGACACGTCGATGCTGCGATATCCGGAAAAAATATGCAATGGGAAGATTTCACCGGAATTTTGCACGAGGTCTTTGTAAACAACTCTATCTAGTTCAGGTTTTATTAATATTTCCTCTAGTCCACTGGTGCTTATTCTACTTCTATCTACCCCTCCCTACCGTCTGAATGAAATCCAACTTGCACCGGTTCAACCCTTTGTGTGGAATGACTGTATAGTTAGTGGCCCAGTTATAAAGTCAGGTAAATTGGTGGAGCAACCAGTCTGTTACTCATATAAGTTAGAAGAACACGTTATGCAACATTAAACCTAAATACATTTGTGTAAACAATTCAAATAAACCGTGAGATATCGTAAACAAACATTCGTGTAAATAAACAAAAAAAAATACAATTTAAGTTGTAATAAATTGCTCAGTATTTTACAAAAGTTTATTTTATTATTGTGAAAATGTTTTAAATATTCTGTCTAATTATATATTAAGTGCAAAAAGTGCAAAAAATAAGTTTTTTAATCAACGCCTGTTAATATTGTATCCGCAATACAAGGTCGAGCATTGCGTTAAAATTTTGATCAGGCGTTATCAAAAAATGGCCGTAAACGTAAATTATGCAGTTATAAGTGTATTCTTAACAGTCATGTTCTGTAATACATGTAGGTATGAGTTTTAGACATTTTACTTCCCTCTATAAATGCTTGTCCTATAAATGGTAACAAATTTTACCAGGTCAACCTTGAAATCGCGAAATAATGATCTCTTCCATATAAAATGTCACAACTTTTGATATAAAAAAATATTTGACACTTGATATTTTTTCACGAATTCAGGTTTGATCCTACAGTAAAAGTTATTAATTGCGATGAGTGTTTTAACCTCAATTTAACGTGGTACTACCGATCCGCCTAACCCGGTATGCCGTGTTGATTACTATAAATTAATTGCAAACACAGTAGAGCCTCGATAATCTGAACCATGAATAACTTGCATCTTTTTCTACTGACGTTGTTCGTTTGGATATAACTCGATAATCCAAACCAAGAAATCATTGCAACTTTTGAAAAATTGGACAAAGTGTCATTCAATTGGATATAATCCAAACGCTCTGTCAAATAAACAAAGCATGTAAATAAAAAAAATGTCGATCTATCGGAACAACAGTTTTTCAACGGCAAAGTTGAGTTTTGTTTGTAAGTTGAGTCAATTCAGTTTTTTTATCATTACGTTATCGTCGATCTATTTATTTACATACAAGTTTGTACAGAATCCGCGAGTTGCACTTAGCCGTTTTTTTTTAAAATTTTAATAACTTCGCGTTTGACTATACCCTGCCTGAAGCAGTCTAGGATGGAACACGCTTACTTATAAGGAACGTATGTACTCTAGATTTAATGACACCAATATTGTACCTTACGAGGAATACTACTCTAAACATCTGTTTTTAGATTGATATTTTAATGATAGAATCCATTTAACTAAGTTTTCGTTGTTTTTTTTTCAGGTGAATCTATAAAATGCTTTAGCTGCAACAGCGCTAACAATTCCGCGTGTCTGGACCTCAGTTTGGGCAAGATGCACACAATTGTGCCGGTAGTGGACTGCGGGAAGGCCCTCCCCAGCGTCATGGCCAACGAATTCTTCTGCAGGAAGATGATTCAGACCAGTGAGTAGACCAGTAGACTGGCAAGACGGTCAGTAGACTAGCAACTAAAATGCCGAAGACGGCAAAAATATCTAGCTTGGAATGGAACTACTCACAAATGAGGCTGCCAGAACACAACGTTAGGTGCTTGCTATGGTTTCGTCACGAAGTATTCCTTCACCGGCAACTCAAGCTCATTGTTGAGGTTTGAACCCACGCCCTTCCGCGTGTGAACCGACCGTGTTAATCACTGAGCTTGCAAACATCAAAGACCGCTTCACATTTGCAAGTTTTGAAATCCACTACATAATTTTATCAGGTTTTACAGCCTTCTTGAATTGTTTTGAGCCTTGTACACCTGCTAGACCTATACTCGTATAGCTTTATTAAAAGCTATGGTTTCAATTGAGCTCAAAGCTATCAAACGAGCGATCAACAATCAGCACAATGACAAATCCCCCCCATGGCCATAGCTGTGGGTAGAGCATTCATTGTCAACAGCTGTAACTATTGTTAATGAACGTGCCTAACTATTTAATGACACGCGTTTGATTAACAGTGCGTGCACGGGCCTATTCTGGATATTTTTTTTAAATTACAAATATTATATGCCTTTGACCGCCAATCGCCGGATGTCAAGCGAAGGTGCGATCTACGGTGTAGCACGCTCGCCTAGAAGACCATTTCCATAGACCACGAAACAAGAAGAAAAGAATTTGATAGTACAGTACACTCTATATGGTTCCCGTGATCAATTTCGCCGATAGCATGGCTACAGAAACCAAATCGCTCATACGTGTTCTTTCTATTTTTATATGAAAAAGTAATTAAACGAACGAGATGCTCTCCTGATGGTAAAAGGTAACGCCTACCTATGACCATTTCAGCAATACACAGAACTTTGAATATATATTAAAACAAAGGCCAAGGTAACTCTGCTTTCACGCCCATTACTTTGAGACTGTCGATGGTTAGTCTTAACAGCCCTGGTATTTCGCTAGTTGCAGTACCCTTCAAACTGGAACACAGTAATGTTTACACACTACTGCTTGGCGGCAGAATATCTGGTACTGCGGTAGTACATATCTAGACGACCCCCTGCTAAGGAGATCTACCACCAACTATCTATTTTATGTATATTTTTTATCGATCTATTTTGATGTGACTATTTCTAAGATATTATAAGAGACGTAAGGAAGAGGCGTTTCATCAGGGTGATTAGGCGATATTCCATCGCACTGGTCCTATAGCCCAGTGCTATATATGCCACGACGTACACACGTCGTTGAATTACTTTTCCAGACAAATTTCAGTTTCCTCGTGATTTCTTTTCCTGAAATTCCAGTGGTAAAGCAGCGTGGTCCGCACGTAAAATATTAAGAACTTTTTGGAACAGGTCCGGGAGTCCCCTAGTTAAGCCTCACAATTGTAAGGCGCGTTGTCTCCCAGTGGGCTGTTACAGCTTACACCAAGTGTACTAAAATTTGTTGTTAAGACTAACTAGGTATGTATCGAAAGCGCCTAGGCGGCGATGTCTTATTGTTAGACTTTGATTTGCTACTCAAAGTTCTGTGTATCGCTGCAAGTATCATGAACATACATTATCTCTTATTATCATGAGAGCGTCTCGTTCATCTCGTTACCTAAACCAATTCTCTTTACACAGTAATCTACGCCGAAAGAAGCCCAGAAGTACGAGTGACGCGTGGATGCGGCTGGGTGAAGCATAAGAGAGCCTGCTACAAGGCCGACAACGCTGGCCACCTCGAGACAGTCTGCCAGTGCTTCGGAGACATGTGCAACGCGGCCACGGCTCTCACACACGTCAAAATAACGGCTTTAGTAGTTGTAACTAGTCTTCTTGCCATATATAGAAGTTGGAGAGGCGTATGAATAAAGAGCTGTTTATAAAAGTTTTTCTTTAATTTTTCGTTTATGTTGGAAGCAAGGAGCAAGAACGAAACTGGCTAGCATCTTGTAGAAATATATATGTATATACTTGTGGCACTAGCTAAGATTCTTTTGTTTTCTGTACTATTTTTCTTTTTCAGTGTGCACAATAAATAGTTTCTATCTATCTATCTATCTATCTATATATATATATATATATATATTGTATAAATCCAAGTTAATTAAGGTCACCAGGACCCCGGAGTCTGTGGAGTGTAATTTTCTAAATAAAAATAAAATAAAAAAACTTGCTAGCAAATTTATCCCCTGTATATGTAGGACCCTTAGTCTAAAATTCTACAATTTGGATATTATAGTAGGATTATTATAGCTATGCCCAGGTTGCAGGAGATGCAGATAGAATACATTAGTCGATCAGTCGTGACTACTCATTACCAGTAAGCCAAAAACACATGTCGACAACAATACATCTTATATGGTTTATCTATATGTAAAAACTAATTTTATTCGTGATAAATATTTACAAACTAGTAAATGAAGATAATTTGCCGTAAAATCCGTGTATAATATTGTTTTGTATTGATTTACCTTTAGTACTTTTACCTTCGATAATTATGAAAAGACCAAGTAAGAAATTAATTAACAACAGTGTATAAATATGAAATGAACAGGAAGGCAGAGTAGCTTAAGCTTAAGTAAAGTAAGTCATGTTTTTAGTTTCTCCCATATTTTTTGTTGTTTAATTTTTTTTTTTATTTTTTTTAAATATTGTAGGCCACATTACACACAGCGCCATCTGACCCCAAACTAAGCAGAGCTTGTGTGATGGAAGTCAGATAACTGATAGAATACATAAATACTTTTTTTTGTTTGTAAATACATACAGAACACCCAGACACAGAACAAACATTTGTCCTTGGCGGGAATCGAACCCACGCCCTACAGCTCAGGCAGGCATACTCCCAATGAGCCAACGGGGCTGTCCATATGTTGTTTCATACGTTTAGTAATATTACTCAAGTGTTGTATAAATATAAAACATAATTCTTTACGTTTTTTTTTTGTTATTGTTTATGTAAAAACGTTAATTCATAGAAACGTGTGAATGACGTACCTAAGTAAAATAGAAGGAGCACCTATCAGTTATCTGGCTCCCATAGTACAAGCTGCATAGTTTGAGGTAGACGGCCCTGTGAGAAATGTCCCACGATATTCACTTATTATTATTTTCTTATGATCTGATATGGTATGCGCCACTGTGGAAAGTTTGTAGTACCTACCAAAAGTCCTAGTTTCAATTTATTTTCTGTACCTATCTAAATAGCGTGAATTTAAGTATGTACATCCTATTCATTGACTGAAGTATCATCTATGACAGCGTGTCGAATACATTGGCCATCGGTAAAAATAACAATAAGCCCGGGAGGACGTACAGATAGTTTCCACTATGTCGTTACACTTATTTGTATTTCTATGCTTTCTTACAAACTTTGCCCATAGTTTATCTATGCTCACTCAAAGTAATCTGTCTCTTTTCCACGCGTGATATTTTACGTTAGTGAGAAGTTGACAAAGCATTGTAAGCACATACTTATTTATAAACAATGCTTTAAATCAGTCTATACCTACTTAATGTAACCAGTAGACATTACTTCCATGTGTCACGCAGGTAAAATTTGACGAAGTGCTTTAAATTTTAAGATTCAAACATCGGTTCAGAGTGCAGAACTTTGTAACAAGACGTGTTGTGTCAAGGATCACTGTCTTTTTTATCTGACCCTTGACTCAATGATCTAGAAGAAGCCTTAGTGTTAGTTGAGGTTCTATAATACCCTTATTTGTATTCACACCTATACACCTTCTATAATATATCCTCCTAAATTACGAAAACAATATTTTATTTTCACAATTTTGTTTCGAACTTAATGTCGACCATCACCGTTGCTCACTGAATATGGACACGGTCGCAAATGGTCTAGCTCCCAATTACAGCTTTAGAAAACATTCCATCTGTATCATTCACTGATTTAACTCGCTTCGGATATCCTAGTGAACGAGTGATATTACGTCAATTATTTTGTATAATTATTAAGTATAAACTAAACAAATATGCTGCAGAAAAACATGCTCGTTGCGGTGCTCTTGGCGGGTTGCTTTCGTGTCGGTAAGTTTATTGCTTTTATCCGTAACTCTTACATCAATAATAAATAACAAATTTTTATGTGTTTTACACACATACACGCTCAAAATATCAAGTACAATTTGTGAGATTGCGTATTATAGAAATTCAATTCAACCTATCGATTAAAACTATAGATAGCACAAAAATAACAATAAGATAACTTTATCTTGCTTATTGTAGAGAAATTCTTTAATACTATAAATTGTCTTGTCCACTAACAAAACTTACTGGGAATTAAGACGTTTTATGCGACGAAGATCATTTATATTTCTTTTTTTTTTGTAAATAGATATTACGAGCTGAAATAGCTAGGATTTGGTATTTTTATGATGCCACTATTTGTTAAAAGATATCTTAACTATAAAAAAAAAAAACAATAACAAAAATCAAAAGAAAGACATAGAAAAATACAACGTTAATGACAAGTGCAATACTCTAGCGCTCTACTCTGATTTTAAATGATGGTTTTCTCGAATATGGTAAACTCATCCAGCCTGGAAAGGCTCTCGAGTGAAGCTGCCGGAACCCATCGTAGCAGATATTAGGTAAACTGGTAGCTAGCCACCCAAGTACTAGACAGTATCCTGCCACCATGCAATGGTTTTCTTACGATGTTTTTCTTCACCAGCAGCCCGGGGTCATCATTGGGATTTGAAGACACGATTTTGCCATATTAGGTACATACTTTTTCTTTTCTATCAGCATCCTGCATCCATTGTTACGATTGCAACAGCATTAACAACTCCATGTGCTTGGAACCTTCGCTGTATGACCACGAGACGCTCACCAAGTTCCTACCGACCACCGTCTGCGGCAGCGGCATCTACTCGTCATACCAGCAGAGTTTCTTCTGCAGGAAGATCACACAGACTAGTGAGTTTTGTTCTGAATAGGAATTGCTCTGAATAAGTACCTATACTCAGAGCAACTCTGCTGTTCTGCGCTGCCTTGTCTCCCAACTGCAACTATGGCTGTATATCTGGCATATACACTTGTGAAAATAGGCTAGTTGATTATATAAAAAAAAATTGGTTACTACTCGAGTATACATCAAATACGTGTTTTTTTATAATAATTCGCAAATGTTTATTACCGTGAATATGGCCAGCACTGTCATGGTGTTTGAATGACGTCACACCGTGTGAAACAATTATACCTGGACCTATGGCAATTGTTATACGAAAATGTCAACAGCAGCAATGACGTTTCACATGGCGTGACATAACACTCTCTGTTTAATGTTCACGTGACAGAATCCATAATTATGCTGAATTTATTTACTATAAATAAAGCAATTTTTTTAAAGGGTTTCAGACAATCTAGCATGGAAATAAGCAATATACTGTATTTTTGTTGAGTTTTCGATACTAAAATATGTAGAAAAATTGATTAACGCCCCTAGTGGTCCTAAATGGAACTGAAAATAACGTGTACGGCTGTCATTTTGGTATCGAAAACATGACGAAAAATTGAAAATATATATTACATATTAGACTCACTTTCTACCCCGAGTGTTATATCCAAGTAACCTTAGAGTATATAGGTACGTATAACCATAGGTAATGGTTATGAATATTCCATCAGCTACCTGGTTATCACAGTACAATTTTTACAAGCTTTGCTTAGTTTGGAACTAAATGGCGCTGCGTGAAATTTCTCCGACATTTATTTATAAACTAAATATATTCCTCGCGGTCGTAAATTCTCATATTATTCTACAATCCGAGATATAGGAGATAACCTATTAAACTTAAATGATTGGTAACGATAAGCTCAAGGAACATGATAAAAACGCAATAACATTGCACTCTGCATATGGATCGTGTACTTCAATTATTATCTGTGTTTCAATTTATTAAAGGGTTAAATAATTTAATGGACGCCATAGTGTTGTTCTAATTGAGTCGTTTTAATTGAAAAGAACTATAATTCTATATTTTTTTACCAATGACAAAACTCTTTATAGTGTCTCCATAATAATGCACATACATATGTTATAAAGTATTGAACTATAAATGGATATGGGTTCATGACATAGCACTATGTGCATATTATGTATTAGTACCTGATTGACCGAGCTTTTCTCGGATTTTCATTGCCTGAAAAAAAAGGATAAAACGACGTTTTCTAAAAATGAATCGATTTATCGCCCCCGAGAGGGCCGCCGACAAGGCCGCCGTTGTACGCTATATATTTATTATTCTATGTTGTTATTGTTTTGTTATTTTCTTTATGTTTGGTGTATAATAAAGTTGTATTTTATTCTATTCTATCTTTATAACCCTGTTTTTGGTTGGCAGTCTTCCACAAAGGCTACGAGCCCGAGGTGAGGGTGACCCGAGGGTGCGGCTGGGTGCGCCACCACAGGGACTGCTATAAGGCGGACAATGAGGACCACCTGGAGAAAGTCTGCCAGTGCTTCAGCGATGGTTGCAATGCCGCAGCGGCCGCCGGGCTCAGCGCACTGGCGGTGCTGACAGCGCTGATGGCACGAGCTGCTGAGAACACGATTTTCTGAACCTAGCATCTACTTTTAATTTATATTAAACTGTATTCACTAAAAGATATGTGTAGTTTATTTTGACGAATATTTAATAAGACCAGTAAAAAAAACAGATATCGGTTTCTAGTATAAATATTATTGTTATTCATTATAAAAACGCTGATCGCCGGCAGTAGTTATTTTGTGAAGACCCCCAGTTCTTTACAATAAGTAGGTAGATACGCATCTTCCAAAATCATTTGATTTCGGTATAGACTTTTTGAAAACCATAAAATCATTGAAAATGCATAGGTACATACATATATACCTATATATCTACTATTACTTAGTGAGTATACGTAACGAGCCAAAACTGATCACTATAAGAATATTCCTAAAAATAAATACAATGACAGTATGTGATCTGCTATTTTATCGATTTCCTAGAAATTGATGAGTACTGACTTGATATCCACTACTCCAGTAAAGTACACAGCGTGGCTGCCGCGCGAGACGTGCGCGCGGCGCATCGCAAACAACTTCCGACTCGCGTAAATGAATACGTCGCGCTCCGAAAAAGTGGGCCGGAGGCAGCCTAAAACACCTAAAGTTTTTGGCTAGCCTTGCCATAAGATAAATATTTTTTTCATATTAAAAATGCTATCAAAATTTCCAGTGTATTTCGCAATTATTTTCTTTCATACAAATCTTTCCGAGTAAGTGATGCTACGTCATACATATTATGCGGCAATAAAAATATTTAAAGAGCTGTCATCTCATCGACACCACGCGTGACTAAAATGCTGGCCTCCATTTTGCAAAAAAGATTACATATTGCCACACAACGCGAAAATGGGACCGACGCTTTGAGAACTTTTAGATTAGGTAGTTAATTTACCAATAGGTAGAAATTTTACTATAGAAACTGACGTGACACATTTTTGTTTTACTTATGCGAAGCAAGACGAAGTCGCGCACGCGTTGTACCTACCTACTCAGCTTTGCCTCCATGAAGAAAGCCATTGGTATAGACTACAGAGTTAATGATGAATAGGTACAGAAACTAGAAACAAACAAGTGTAAGTAGTTTTTAGGGTTCCGTACCTCAAAAGGAAAAAACGAACCCCTTATAGGATCACTTTGTTGTCCGTCTGTCTGTCTGTCAAGACGCTTTTTCTCAGGAACGCGTGGAGGTATCAAGCTGAAATTCATATCAAAGACTCAAGTCTACTGTCCCTTGGAGCTGTGAAAAAATCAAACTTCTAAGCCCACGCAATCAAAAGATACAGCCGTTTATGCTGCAAATTTTCAACACTCGCAAGGGAATCAAAGCCTACACTTCTGGGTACTTCCCGTGAACTCAGAATCTTGAAATTTGGTACGAAGCATCGTCTTATAGCACAGATAAAGGAAAAATTGCGAAAAGCATAAATTTGCATTTAAAAAAATACCATCACTTTTATTTATATACCTATAGGTTTGTACGGAACCTTCGGCGTGCGACCTACTGGCACTTGGCCGGTTTTTATTTTTTTACATAATATGGCCACATATATAAAAAAATCATCGAAAATGTATTTAGGTAGGTATAACCTCTTACTAGTATGTTTTTTTGTGAAATTAAAATACTTTCAAGTAGGTATGTTATGAAGAATCATGAAAATTAAGTCAATGTAGTGTCCTGTCATAAAGTCACAAGCTTCGCAACATTAAATCACTTTCTAGCACTTAAGCACGTAACTCGGCAATTTATATACAAATCGCCACGATATATACTGGATCAGAAATATTCATGATGCCGGAAATATCAGAAATATTATGCAATTTCCGATACAAAATTTTTGAAAAATGGAAATTATACTTTGATACGATTTCACAGGTGAAAGGAATTTGGTATAATACTTTACAACATACTCCAGTAAAAATACCATGGTCCACTAACTGCAATATGAAAAGACAGTGGATCGTTATGGCTCACAGACTCCGTTCCTGGCATATGCCTTTAAACAAATTTATGTTTTTGATGAAGCTCGTGGAATCTGACACCTGTGATATATGTGGACGCTTAGAAGATGTTTACCACATCCTAGTGGAGTGTCCGCGAACGCAATGTGTCAGATCTATCATGTTCACTCAGTATGGTTACAATTTCCTCGAAGTCGGCGTGATTCAAATGGTACTGTCCGCTCCGCTGAGTGAAGCGGCACGTACACTGTTTAAACTGCTGTGTGATATCGTTGAATAGAATATAAGGAATGTACACAATGGAGCTGGCATAGTCGCTAAGCGATACAAGCTCCAAAATAAAATTTAGATTAAAAAAAAAATATATATATATATATATATACATATCGCCACCATTTTTTTATATGCACTCGTAATAACAAAGTTTGGTCAATAAATACAATGCAGCGACATTTTTCTACATTCCTGCCAAAAGTTTCCGAGCAAAAAGATGCAATCGTAATTATTATATAAAAGCGCCATCTAACGTTGCCTCATTGTACTAGTTACATGAACTCGTGTGGATTCACAACTTTATTTTATTACGTTGTCATGCTGTTACATAACTTTAACGACAGATGGCACAACTATGTTTAGTAAAAAGCAATAATATGTAATGTAAACATTGTATATAATAATTATATTTTTATTTTACTTATATACACAAATATAGGATATTGCGAACGGGTTTTCAAACGTGAATAATCCCGTCGAAGTAAAACTAAAACGTGTCAAAACCACGTCGTTAGTTGCCTAAATAAAAATGAAGGGATAAATTACTTTTAATTTATCATTAAAAGAAATGAAAATCATAATCATGGTAAATTGATAATAAATGAATAGCATTTCTGTGGCGTTACATTACGAAAATATGGAATCATAACCTTGTTTAATTTATGTAACTAAAGAAGTTATTTATTGAAATATTTTAGAAAATGAGTGTAGCCTCATAATTATGTGACCCTAGTTGGATCCTTATTTATTTTTCTCATTAAATTTAATGATTTAGGCAAATTGCCAAAAATGTTTTATATATTGTAGTATTTTAACACTTTATGTCAAGTCAGGTTGGCCGAGTGGTCTAAGGCGCCAGATTTAAGCTCTGGTTCCCGAGAGGGAGCGTGGGTTCGAACCCCACACCTGACAATCCAATGTGATTTTTTTTGTTGCTTTTTGTTGATTAAAACTAAATTTTACACTGACACCTTTCAAATTTCTAGGTCACACACCTCTTAAATAAACACAAGCAATACTTTCTCTTTTATAAAAGTAACATAAGGACATTAATTAATAACTACGTATTTTCATTAATGATTCATACGTACTTTTTGTGTAATATAATTTAATTAATTAATTATGACGATTAGTTAATAGATATTTTTTTTATGCTGGTGAGAGAAAACAACTGTTCATGACCATTGCAGCGGTTAGTAACAAAATAAAGTCTAGAACATCGACGCCCATTAACATTTGTTAAGACATTGGAGGCGAGACTTAAATACGGAACACAATAAAGTAACTACTACTTGAAATATGTAATATTGCGGTGCCTAGTACTTACCGTGGATAAATTTGTCTTTCCCCGCACGGAAACTTGACAAAATTTTCTTTGACGATTTCATGTAGGTTCTATTTTATGACTATGCTTTATCTAACTTTAACAATTTGATAGTAACTTGAATATAATTAGGTAGTTACATATTGTGATGTACATTGTTTTTATAAGTGACTAGCTGTGCCCCGCGGTTTCACCCGCTTTAGTCCAGATCCCGTGGGAATGTCGGGATAAAAATCTAGCCTATGTTAATCAGGGACAACGTAGCTTTCTTACTGTGAAAGAATTTTTGAAATCGTGACGGAAATCGGAACAACATTGAAATTGAAATGGGGTGGGGCATCTTGCTAGGCAAAGTGATGAATGTTTTTTTTTAAATATAAATGTAATGAGACGATCGAGACGTTCTGATGATAATAAGAGATAACGCCCGTGACCATTGCAGCGATACACAAAACATTGAACAGTAAAACAAAGTCCAGGGCATCGCTTTTTGGCGCTCATTACTTTGAGACTTTCGATGGTTAGTCTCAACAGCCAGGGCCGGTTTTGGAGGTCTGGAGGCCCTGGGACAACGAATTTAAGGAGCGGAGGGCCCTAATTATTTTCCGATTAAAAATTCAAAATCAAAATCGTTTATTGCGTGTATGGGTTATATTATACAGTTGTTACAACAATGTTAAATTCTATATTCTATCATATGGTACGCAAATTTGTAGTCAACAATAATAAACTATGTAGGATCTAATATATTCACAAAACATTGGTATATCTATATTTATTTACTTATTTCCGTCAAGTCTTTCAATTCAATTATTGCTAACAAATAAAATTATTTCAACAAAGAATGTAGTAATTCGGAAACGGGAAACGAAGCGTCGCGTTGTGGGGCGTCAGCTCGTTGGGTCGACGACATGTCTAACCTGGATAAGGGTATAGCAAAGGCTTGGGATGAGTGGCGTACAAGAGAGGTCTATACTCCGCAGTATTACAGGCTGAAATGATGATAATGATGATGATTATGATGATGATGACGATGATGATAATGATGATGGTGATGATGATGATGAGTCTAAAAGGCCGCTGTCAATGCAATAGCCCCCAAAAGGCTGGCTCCATTGCTGCGTTGTATGCCGAAAATACATATAAATTAGGAAGTCATATTACTATGTAAGTAGGTAGCTGCATACCTACAAATTAGATACTAAAAAGGATTTTTCTGCGGATTTAAAACTGCGCAATAAACGCTAACCTTATCAACAGTTATATAAACAAACAAATCTTCTGGAAAAGTACCAATAAACATCTGTTTGGCTTATTTATCATTCTGCAGGCATCTGTTTTGATACACCTTTATTTCAATTGCATAAAGTTCACAATTAACAAAATTTTGCACGCACGTGCACATCTATGTTTTGACACACATGTTAAGATAGTGTCCCGATTGATATTGACACACACACGTGCCCTGCTGTATGTGTGAGTGCAGTGAACTGATTTTGGTAATTACTAAAGATGACTAGCTGATCGCGGCGACTTCGACGCTTTGAATTGTTTTGAATTGCTTTGAATCACACTCTAATATTATAAAGTTAAAGTTTGTGAGTGTGTTTGTAAGTTTGCTACTTCTTCATGCTCAAACGGCTGGACAAATTTTATAGAATTTTAGCATAGAAATAGATGGGACCTTGAAGAAGGGCATAGGCTACTTTTTTCCTCGAGATTGAGCTTTGTAAGTAGATTTTGGTGAGAAATTCGGTAAATAATATAAGCAATGCGCGCCGGTTGTTGTAAGCGCCAGACGAACGCAGATATTCTAATAACTATAACTTATTCTGTGACGACAAACAAGGGAAGAATCCGCATATAATCCATCCATACTTCCATACTAATATTTATTCTTCTTATTTCTTTACTTTTGGTAAAAATAAGGACATAGGCTACTTTATGCGAAAATAAATCTTGCAGGGGGGAAATAAGGGATAAAAGTTTGTATGGGGAACCAATAATTTCTCAAGTAAAAAAGTAATTATATTTTTACTTTTGGTAAGAAATAAAGATTTAGTAATAAAGTTTCCACGTCTTTGACTAAGCAAGGTAATTCAATTATTTTCCTAATGTACTTACTTACCTACATGATGGTACAAACCCAGCAAAGCGGGCGGGTAACAGCTAGAATGAAATACTTGACAATAGCAGAATGTTCAAAGTGCGATGCCAAAAATAAAGCAAGTTATATAACTAGCATATATGCTTGCTTATATGGTATTATAACTTATATCACGGACTCATAAATAATTTTAAAATCATTATGAATTCAAAATATATTGCAGTAAGCAAACATAGCGTGGTGGTAGGGTACTTTCTAGTACTCGGCTGGCTAGCTACCTAGTCAAGTAAAAAATCTGCCGCCAAGCATCTAACGGTGTGTTCCGACAGCCTCACTTGGAGCCAGTTCCATTTCAGGCTAGGTGTGCTTTACCATCTTCGACCACACCGTCACTTAACATCAGGTGAGTTGTGGTCAAATACATAGCCTGTCAGCCATAAAAAAAAAACATATTTTATGCATATGTTATACTAAAACGCAAGAAATTAAAAACCAAATAAGTACTCGAAGAAAGGAAATATGTCTACAGCGCAAAGAAAAAAACAATTTAAAAATATATATAAAGTCAAGATTTTGTATATTATATTTTTATTCTGTGGCTTTAAGGTCGACCGTCTGAAACCTTGATAAGTCACTTTGGAACTGCTATTTAATCTACATACATTCTAGCTGGAACTATTATTCAATCTGTATTTCCAGGTGCGATAGCGAAACTATTGATCTGTCTATTTCGGGAAATGAGTCATTTTTCTGTAAATTGGAGGGAGTTTGCGTCACGGAAAACACCCTAATGCTTACTTAGCTAAATGGTTTTGTATTAAAAGAGCGCTCCAATGATAATAACATTAATTCGAAGAAAGCACGCCCCGTTATTTTATAAAATATAGGACAAAACATTTTTTCCTACCAATCGACTTCTTCTCGACTATGATTAAGCTATTCAAAAGATATCAAACATTATAGACTTGACATACAGCGTAAGCTTAAACGTTTAGCTATATCTAATATAGGGTTTCGTTGGATATACTTAGAAGCCTCAAAATAACCTCTAGACTAGACTTTCATTCTAGAGTTTGTATGTAATTATTAAATATAGTGTATAGATTATATTGTAGCGATGATAGCACAGTGGTTAGCGCGGTCGGTTAGCATGCCGAAGGGCGTGGGTTCAAACCCCAACAATGAGCTTGAGCTGCCGGTGAAGGAAAACATCGTGAGGAAACCATAGCGTGGTGGTAGAGTAATTTCTAGTACACGGCTGGCTAGCTACCACCCTCAAATTGAAAATCTGCCGCCAAGCATCTAACGGTGTGTTCCGGCAGCCTCACTTGAGAGCCAGTTCCGTTCCAAGCCAAGCTTTACTATCTTCGACCACACCGTCGCTTAACATCAGGTGAGCTGTGGTTAAACACCTAGACTGTCATCGAAAAAAAAAAGTCTCAAGTAATAAGCGCTAAAGCAGCGATGCCTTGCACTTTGTTATGCTACTCACAGTTCAGTGTATCGCTGCAATGGTCATGGACAGGCGTTATCTCTTACCATCAGGAGAGCGTCAAGATTGTCACGTTACTTTCATACAAAAAAAAATGTGCAAAACGTTTGTGTCATATAGGTAGTCTAAAGCAATTAGGGCTCAATGAACTAAGACTGTTTCGCACCGCGGTATGAATTAACTGCACTTGTGCCGTTTACACCGCGGTGGGAACTGCGAGCGGTGTGAATCGCCCCAGGGCCGTTTTGTATAGAGCAATTAAAGATACTTGAAAGTCTAAACTTGACTGCTTAAAGGAAGATAGGGACGACTAGACTTGTTCAGAAACGGTTGAAAATGTTGGAGTAAAATCACGACAATAATTTTATTAATTTACTATATATTACGAGGCTACACGGAAAGCCGCCCGCGTAAGAATTATGCCCCACCTTCTCTACCCGTGGTTGCCGTAAGAGTCGGCTAAGGGATGTAATCCGGAAGATGGGCAGCAGCGTCTTCCTTGAACAATCACACCTAACTGCGCTCGCCACCTCGCCTGCCAAGCGTGGCGAGTATTGGCAAAACCCCTCCCCAGGAGGAGGCCTATGTCCAGCAGTGGACTTCTTATGGCTGATGATGTGATGTGTGATGTGTCTAGATTGATATGTGTATGTAAATCTGAAAATACAATACAAGTGACGTGGGTAGGTATAGGTAACGTAGGTACTTTTAAATATAGATCTATATTCTACGAAGGTATGTATATGGAGAAACCTTCACCAATACCTATCTCTTATCACCACTTCTACATCGAAAGGATTCTAATAGATTAAACTGAAACACGTGTGTTGATATCTCTGTTTTCGAACAATGCGTGTTGGACACGCGAGTGTGTGTTGCTATACACTGATGATAGTATTAAATTTAATTAATTAGTAAATATAGAGCAACCAAGCGTTATATTATCATGTAGCGATGATAGCTCAGTGGTTAAGGCGGTCGGTTGGTAAGGACGATGAAGGGCGTGGACTCAAACCCCGACAATGAGCTTGAACTACCGGTGAAGGAAAGCCACTAAAGAGTTCTATCTTCTATAAGCTATCCACCTCCTGGCTCTATTATCAGACCCTCGACACAAAGTACCTTAGACCCTTGCTTAGACCATTATTTATCAGACCATTGCTTAGTTTGGGGTCAGATGACGCTGTGTGTAAATGTTAACGATATTTTTTTTTACTATCCACCTCTTGGCTTCATCATCAGAAAAACACCAAATTATAGTATTGTTATTCAGTTTTGATGAAAATACTTTTTTTTTAATGTAACTTTAATGAGTCGAACGAGACTCTCTCCTGATGTTAAGATATAACGCCTGTCCATGACCATTGCAGCGATACACAGAACTTTGAGTAGTAAAACAAAGTCCAGGGCATTGCTGCCTTGGCGCTCATTACTTTGAGACTAGATTGTTAGTCTCAATAGCCCTGTAATTTCGCTAGCTGCAGTACCCTTCAAACCGGAACATAGTAATGTTCGCACACTACTGCTTAGCTGCAGAATTTCTGGTACTGCGGTGGTACCTACCTAGACGACCATAAAGTAACTATATTTCTAGAACTAATACTATAATTTGGTATGACATACAAAATACATGTATGTACATACAAAGCTTCATTTCGATACAATTAGAAGTAGGTTAAAATTGACTGCCAAGATTTTTTTATTATATTGCTACTTAGTTACAAGTAATGCTAATAAAAGCGTGTTTTAAATAAAATACCTACGTATAAACATGCAAGACCCATGTGCGCATTTTGTTTTGACGCGCTCACGCACACCAAAAACCCCGACGCACACCAGCACGCGCGATACGAATCGATGCAAATAACAGCACACGCACACATGCAAAAATACGTATTTTAGGGTTCCGTAGCAAACTACGAAACCTTATACTGTTTGTCTATTCTATCTAATCTATCTAATACCTTTAAACGAGCAATTCTTGTATATACATATATGTTTATATTCTGAATCTCGGAAACGGCTCCAACGATTTTCATGAATTTAGTATGCAGGGGGTTTCGGGTCGATAAATCGATCTAGCTGCGTTTTTTCAGCCATGCAAAGCTCGGTCATCCAGGTACTATGTATAATATGTTATATTTCAAAGACAAACTGAGACAAACGCTTACAATATATCACTGCCATACTTGTTAGATACTAATTAGTACATATATGTATATTTTTGGTACCAAGGAGATGATTTATTATATTGAAAGAATGGCAGCTTCTTTATAAACGAAAAGTGGCTTCATTATGATGTTATGTTTTTTAATCATTGACATGTAATGAGTGTTTCAAAAGTCTTTTAATAATATTACGGAATTGACTTGTAACATTGGTGTTATTAATAAAATATTTGTATTTGTATTTGTGGATATTATTATAAAATACTACCCCTAATGCATAGCGTGTCAATTAAATAATTCTTTATGAAGGTTTTGAAACCACATTTTTTTTTAAATTATCGGAACGATTTCAGTTTTCAGTAATACGTGTTGAGCTATAATCGCTACAAAATACTTACTATCACAATTGCATATTCAGTGAAAATGTATTTGAATATTAACAGCAAATAATTTTTATAATAAAATCTTCAAATAACAGCTACGGAACCCATACATGATCGCGTGACATGCTCTTGAAAGATTTTTCTCGAGAATGAATGACGCATGAGGGGTGAGGCGCGGACGGCGAGGGGAGGGGCGGAAAGCATTGGACAGTTTATATGGAGCGTGCAAACGCAAACCAAACCAGTTTTCTTCTAGAAGTAAACTAAGTCACACCTCCCAGAGGACAGTATCAGTTCATCGCCCGGCTAAGGCCAAATATGGGTACGTTGATTACCCTATACACTAGTAGATGGGATTATTTCAGCTTGCACGCACAATAACATCGTCATTTTTAATAACAATTATTACCGTGGCAACCTTTATTTTGGTTTTTCATTTCCTCCCTGCCGAATTCAATTAAAATGTCCTTCACGGATCTATTTATTCATGCATGCACTGCATTTAAGCGCACGAGGTCAGCGTCTCGAAATATAAACGAGGATATTAAGGATTGATTGTATTGTCATCAGCCTCTAAGAACCATTTATTACTCTCTTTTTTAAGAACGCAAATATCAGAAACATTCTTTTAACTTATAAAATCATCCTAACACATTTTCTATTGGTACTTATTACTGTCAATTCATTTCATTATATTTAACCATTATTCTGTTCTTTGTTTTACAACTTCCCGTAATTAACCTAACCTAAAACTAGTGACTTTCATAATATTTGTTGCTTACTTTTATTCGATTATTTACTACTCGAACAAATTACTTTATTATCTGTAAATTATTTATTTACACATTTATCATTCATTCACTTTCTCGATAGCGCTAAATGTATGCCCTTGAATAGTTTATATACTAACTGTTCGATCAGTAAGGTTTCATTATTTCATTACATCACCACAACTGCGTCACCGATGCCTCACTTGTTCTACTTAACTAATTGAATTACTTAGGACACCTACTGGTCTTAATGTTATTCTATTTCATAATGATTTACCCCATTTAATCTTTATGATTCATATATCAGCTGCTACTTTTTTTGTCATAATCAGTTCTATCTCGTTAATGCTTTTTGCTTCTTCCTGTAACCTGATGAAAACGGAATCAATATTTCTTTCCGTCTCGGATAATTCGGCGTATGACCACTAACTTGCTTGTTGGTAACAGACGATGTGACTAAAGATGAAGTACGCAGACTTAGAAGATATCTTAATCCTGTAGCGATGATAGCTCAATGGTTAGCGCGGTCGGTTCGCACGCCGAAGGGCTTGGGTTCAAACTCCGACAATGAGCTTGAGCTGCCGGTGAAGGAAAAAATCATGGGGAAACAATAGCTTATTTTATATTACTCGGCTGGCTAGCTACCAAGTCAAGTTGAAAATCTGTCGCCAAGCACCTTATGGTGTGTTCCGACAGCCTCACTTGAATGCCAGTTCTATTCCAGGTTAGGTGTGCTTTACCATCGTCGACCACACCGTCACTTAACATCCAATGAGCTGTGATCAAACACCTAGCTTGTTAAACATAAAAAACCTTTTTAAAAGACCACAATTTAGCAATCACTTGCAGTTTGTTAAGTAGGTTTAATAATTTTTAGCTGTGTAATTCTTTCTTGCTATATCCTTTTAATACCGTTTGACCGCCAACTCGTATTATGTTAATAAGCGAAGATGCTGTCTACAATGGAGCACGCTTTCCTAAAACCCCCCAATTTATTCGCAACTTGAAGGCTTCCAGGTTGGAACTATGGCGCCAAATTCTGTATAGCGGTTCGTATGATGAAATTGGAATCAAACCGTTTTGTTCAAGTTTATCTTTACTATCCTGTTATTGTCATACTATATATATATATATATGGTACACACGTGTATTGCTGTTTTCCCCGTATTCAATACCTACACAGAATCCGTGTTCCCTACGCTTAACGCCAGTATACTCGCCTATACGTATATACGCCTATAAATAAAATATAACGAAAAACGTCTGGAATCTGGAAGGTTAAACTGGAAGCAGACGCGATTTGGCATAAAGCCATATTCTGTATCTGACGCACTCAGTCTACATACATGGGTTAAACTCACTGTTAGCGAAGTCAAAGCCAAATACTCTTATTCATTCTGTGCCAATACTGAGAAGTATGTTGTTTATGGTGAAACGTGTTAGTCACTGTAGTATCACTTATGACGTAGTACACATTGTAATGGAATGGCCATAGTTATGCAACTTCATAAAGTTATGCAACGTGTTGGGTAATTAATATTAATCATCCATTACTCTTCTCGCTTTATATTTCAAATTATATAATACAATCGACCCGATAAATTGGCTTTATCATGGTCTTGTAGATGAGACTCTTATTCTCCATATCTTTTTGTAAAGAAATATCCAAATGATAGTGTAAGCCGTATCAAAATCCGTTGCGTGGTTTAGAAGTAAGCAGATTTTGTTTTAGGGACGAGACAATGTAACTTAATCCAACCATGAATTATAATAGAGTTTATCTTTATTTCAGATACGTTAAATATAAAACCGTTAAGTAAGGGCAAAGAGTGGTCTCCGGATGCGCCATCCGGCGTGGAGTCCACTGGGGTCGCAGGATCGTACGGCCAAGGCCCCGCCGTGCCTCTCGCCTCCACCTCGAGCGAGGAGCGCGCCATACGCCGCGTTATGGGTCGCTGGGGTGCCGAGTGGTTGAGCTGACTCAGCTCCGACAATAAGCTCACTGCCGGTCCTCAATGGCCGGCAGACCACCCCCTTCCGCCACCGCGGTGGGGGGCGCCACGTCCGGCTTTGCACCTCTCCCTCCAGAAGTACGAGGAGCTGGTCGCTAAAGCCGAGGCGCTGTTGAGCCGTCTCGTTGTCTCAGAACATTATGACTCAGTCAACAACTTTATGAGTCTCTTTGACGCCTATATGGCATCACCGGACCAAACTCTGGCGGAGTACTATCCCAAGTACAACCCGCCTATCCGTGCCCATAAGCACACATGTGTCGGACTGGCCATGGAGGTGATGAAGCGTCTGAAGGTATTAGAAAATGATTTCCCTGGAATAACTAAAGCTATGATGCTGGTGTCTTGCGATGAGAACATCGAGAACTTAGAAGACTACACGACATCCAGTCCGGGACCACAAGAATTCTTGATCGAGACTGAGAAGGATCACGTCATGTTGGCAATTCACGTGAGGGTTGCAGGAAGATCGGGAATATTCCTGTCGGATTTGGGTTATCACATCTCTCGAGTTGTCACCGTGATGGCTGACCGTTGTTACCCGCATACTGGTAAGTAAAAGGAACTATTACAGCAAGACATTACCTTCATTTTTGTTTAAAAAAATCTAATAAACCTTTATTCTCATTCCAGGCTGGTTCACGCAGTCTGACGAGCCTCATTGCCGCAAGGAATACAACTATCAGTTCAACGTTCACAATATCAACTACGTGGAGTGGCACGAGAGGGAGACCAGGGGAGCTATCGTCAAAGAGCGCCTGTCCCTGGTCTATGTCTGCAAGGCCTATCTATCAGGCGTCAGCGTCACTGAGAAGAGAAATTTAGTCTGGGATTTGAGGTAATAACAACTTCTGTATAACTAGCACATAGGCAAATATATAAAACGTCATTCTGTAAAACTTCGATGAAATTTAATACCTTTAAATTCAATTCGAGCAATTCTTGTATATATATAATCTGAATCTAGGAAACAGCTCCAACGATTTTCATGAAATTTTGCATGCAGAATGCTCGGTCATCCAGGTACTGTCAGTAAAAGTACGGAAGTACCTAAGCTCTTGGATAACAGTTAACAGGAAAACAAATCTGAAATAGGATTATGATATCAATTATTGCTACATGGCAGCAGTTTATCGGTATAATGATCATTAACTAATTTAGATAGGTATAGGTATATTGATGCTTCATAAGATATGACTGATAAACTGCCAATGGCTGATAAACACCTGCTATATTATGTTTGACTTTTAGCTTTGATGATAAGCACACGTGATCTTCTTTTATTGCATATTGTGTATGTTGACACAAGACTACCTTACCTATGTACTACGTGACTGGAATGATAATGGCGTGTGTTGAACAGTTATCACAAAATGAGCTACCAGTTTCCAAAACATCCTTTATTATTGTCTCGCTGGGCCCATAATTAATACTACCTAGACTAGATTCTTAGACAATGTATTAGTATATTTATTTTAATTGGAATATGATGCTTAACCTCTAACATGCCTGATAAATATAACCGTGAGTGTTGTATAGATAAATTTAATTATGACACTTAATTTTATATCAACATCAATATCTACGGATGAATGACTGATACAAATGAAGTCCAATTAATCCTTTAAAATTAAGTTTTGAAATAACATCTCTAGCTGTTTTGTGGATGTTTATCATTATTTACGTTGTCAAATTGCCTACCCTCGCCCTCTTGTTACCCAGTGTAATTAAAATTGTATAATTTTCGTTAGAGATTGCACCCCTCTGCCCTATAGTACTGCTAGATAGTTAAAAGTAGTGTATCAAATACGCGTATTTAGTTTTGACATTGTCCTTTCCAGGAGTCTTCTCGCCAGGAATCCGAAGGGTCATCTGACTGCTGGTATTTACTTCCCCTTGAAGCCGAAGGACAACCAGTTCACCATGTTCTTCGACAGCATTAACGGAAAGATCAGAAAGAAGCTCAAATTTCAAACCTTCTTAGAGCTACGAAAGGTAAAATCGCGATATAATTAAAAATAACAAAAAATATTGAGGAAGAAAACGAGTTTCATATTTCAATTCAAGAATAACAATATATTAGGTATAATATAATATATTTCAGTAAAGGTGATTAGCATCGAATTGTTTTATGAAAGACGTCACAATTTTTTGGCTTTTGTCCAACTCCAAGTTCTTAAAAATATAAAATACATCAGTCACACAGAACAAATATTAATATCTGGTTTAAAAACTAACAAAAAATTTGTATATCCCTAAGCGCTGGCCAATTTGATAGAGGTCAGATTGACAGATGTCAGATTGGCCGATGATAAAACAGCGATTGATAATAAAATAGCGCAAATTTCATGACTGTTGCTTATTTGTTACCTACACGTTGAGTTTCTCTCTGAACCTGATTCTAAAATTAACGCGGACAAAGCTGGTGTACATGTAAATTTTGTTTACAGTTTTAACAAATTCAGTATAAATTGACAAATATTATAATTCTTTCTAGATTCCTGATGAAGTTGTCGATGAAGTGGAACAATGTAACGAACAGCTTCGCTTGAGAGATGGCGAGCTGCTCCGTATCTTGAATCGTCTTGCCACCATCCTCACTGACGAAGAGTATATGGCAGAACTCCTTGAAATCAACAACAAAATCGTTCAACTGTCTGCTGGCCAGTAAACAGTAACAACAACGCTAATAGAACACCAGCAACAACATTTGGATGGAACACCAACAACGATGCGTACAGAACATCAGCAACATCTTAGAACTGGTTGATGTTATTCAGCCGTCCAAAGTAGCTTTAGATGTGTAGATCTTTTCACTTACACATTCTAATGTAAGACTTTAGGTTCTTATGGAATTATTCTACAATATTCACTTTGATTACTATAACTAGTTTATTTCCAATTTTGATAAATCTTTAGATTCTCGTAGTTTCGTGGACTTTGCAATGTAGAACATTAGTATATTATGAGATTATTCCATAGTGCACTTTAGTTTCTTCAACTAGTAGATTGGTCACTTTAAATCAGTGTTAAATTACTTATAGCTTCAACTTTTTCATTTAGTTCATCTTTCATATTTTCACAACTAGTATGCACCTAAATTTTCAACTTCGTAGTATGTGTTGTAACGTAAAAACATTTATGTATCTGAGACAAAAACGAGACGCAACTCAATTGGCAAATAAAATCATTAAAAAGTATACAAAATTGTTTTACTTTATCTATAACATAAATTTGTATTTGTAATTCTATAAAGCTTCATAGGCTTAATGAAACAAGAAAAAAAAACATGTTTTTTCCGACAACACCATGTAGGGGCCAATTCAGCTAATGGCCATTGAACCGTTCGTGGAATATCACGTGTTTTCTTTTATTTATGGTTGAGATGTTAGGTGTTTGACAACAGCTCACCTGTTGTAAAGCGACGGTGTGGTCGAAAATGGTAAACACGCCTAGCCTAGAATGGAATTGGCTCTCAAGTAAGGCTCTCGGAACCCACTGTTAGGTCCTTGGCGGCAGATTTTCAACTTGAGTGTACTAGAAAATATCCTACCACCATGCTAAGGTTTCCTCACTATGTTTTCCTTCACCGGCAGCTCAAGCTCATTGTTAGTGTTTGAACCCACGCCATTCGGCGAGCGAACCGACCGCGCTAACCAACTGAGCTATCATCGCTACGTACGTGTGATGATCAAAGCAATGTTATTTTAACTATTTTTACTAGCCATCTAGGTTGGCCGTTAAGAACATCATCAGTTTTAAAATTGATATAATTTATGTTCGTACTTATTTGTACATACATAGGTATTTCAAGACATGAATCTATAAATTGGTCGTCAAGTTAAAACCGTCTGGCTCTAATGGTATAAAGGACAGTTCAGTGGACTCGAAGCCAATTGACCCCAATTGAATTGCAATTAATTTGCGTGATAAATTGAATCCGAAGTGAAATTACCTAAAGCATATATTCACTAGCTGATAAACAAAGTGATTGATAAAATTATTTGTAATACCAAAGATTAGATAGATAAATTAATACCTGTTTAAAAAAAATTAAAGTAAGGCTTGCCTTTGACCGCCATCTAGCCTGATGTAAAGCAAAAATGCAAGTCTACGATGAAGCACGCTTTTACGCTCAAAATTCTAGATATTAGCAATGATATTCTAAATTACAGGGCTGTTGAGATAATGTCTCAAAGTAATGAGTGTCATAAAGCAGCGATACCCTGGACTTTGTTTTGTTACTTAGAGTTATGGGTATCGTTGCACTGGTCATGGATATGCGTTATCTCTTACCATCAGGAGAGCGTCCCGTTCGTCTCATTACTTTACATTTTAAAATAGGCAAGTAATAACAGATATAATATGAGATGCGAGGGCTCAGGTTCTCGTAAAGATTTACAGAAATATCTTACTAATCCTACTAATACTATGAATGTGAAAGTTTGTATGTTTGGATGTTTGTTACTCAATCACGCAAACACGCCTACACGGATGTGGAAGAAATTTGGTGCACAAATAGTTTATTAGCTCTAACTTCACAAACTCTACACCCTAGTCAAAATATGTGGCTTAACCATTTCGCTACATTCACTATTCATTACTTATCTCATAAGCAATGATTCGCTTGTTCAGAAATTTCCAAAGCCAGGAACATCGACGCAAAGTTGCTTGTCTGTCGGTTTTCTACCGGATACACTTTGGAGAGTGCGCTTCAGATCTGCATGACCTAATTCCACCTTGCCTATTATTTTATCGGACAGCCAGAAGCTTTAAGAAGCGGCACCGCTTCATGGTGGATATTCCAAAAACTCGAACTAAGCGGTTTGGTTCCACCTTCTTCATACGAACCGCTAAACATTGGAATTCGCTGCCCGAGTGGGTGTTCCCCGATAGGTACAATCTGGGTGCCTTCAAGTCGCGAGTAAATCGGTTTCTTCTAGGCAAACGTGCTTCGTCGTAGACCGTATCTTCGCTTATCATCAGGTGAGATGGCGGTCAAACGCAAGCCAAATCGTTATGAAAAAAAAAACTTTTCTGTTATACAATAGTTCTTGTAGTAACGAAACTGCCAAGTCACTTATTTTGACTAAGGTGTAGAGTTTGTGAAGTTAGGGCTTGTAGAGTTTTAGAAACTTGGCTCTACATGAGATCTGATAACTTTTTGACAACACACAATACTTATAGGTCGTATTTTTATTGTTAAGCTAGAGCCTCACCTATCATTGCAAGTTTTACAAATTATACTAAAACCTTGAATAACTTCATTTATCTGTGGTAATTGTAAGAAAAGCCCCGTCGATCCCAAGATATTTTCGCAAAGACAGACACGAGTCAAATAAATAAATATTGTAGGACACATTACATACAGCGCCATCTGACCTCAAACTAAGCAGAGCTTGTGTGATGGAAGTCAGATAACTGATAATATACATAAATACGTTTGTTGTAAATACATACTTATAATACAAACAGAACACCCAGACACAGAACAAACATTTGTTTATACCAAACAAACATTTGTCCTTGGCGGGAATCGAACCCACGCCCTACAGCTCAGACAGATAATACCATCCCAAAGAGCCAACAGGGCTGTCAAAAGATTGTGTGTTCTAATATTATGTCGTTGTAGATATATTTTTTTGCTTCTGTATCGCACAAAGGCAGTACAAATAACTGATCGATAGTAAGTTACATTTGGTTTGTCCACGTGAGTAATTGATTATCATTGGGAGAGCACGTGCGTAATACGTAATCACCAACCAGCCTATCGATGTGTATCGATGATTACGTAACAAACTACCTACTAGATTTTATAAACATCTGCGACTATACCGTATGTTTTTACGCAAGTTTAAAACAATTAGATAAACTAGCTGTTACCCGCGAGTTCATCTGCGTGGGGTTAAAATAGGGGATACAATTTGTATGAAACTTTTTCATTGTAAAAATTTATAGCAGCGGTTTCAGCTATGCGTTAATCGATCAATCAGTCAGCAAGTCAGTTTATATCATTACTACATATTATAAAACAAAAGGTGTCCGCCGCGTCTGTCTGTCTGTTCGCGATAAGCCTAAAAACTACTCACATCATCAGCCATAGGACGTCCACTGCTGGACATAGGCCTCCTCCTGGGGGGATTTTGCCAATACTCGTCACGCTTGGCAGGCGGGTTGGTGAGCGCAGTTAGGTGTGATTGTTCAAGGAAGACGCTGCTGCCCATCTTCCGGATTACATCCCTTAGCCGACTCTTACGGCAACCACGGGTAGAGAGGGTCGGGTACAATTCTTACGCCGGCGCCACCACGGCAACTAAAAAAACTACTCACTATTTTAAATATATCTATCTATATCTACATACATACATACAAGCGTCCCGCCCCGGATTCGCACGGGTAGTAAGAATGGGTAAAGCAACCTATCCTTAAAAGGTAGATATATGCCACAGTGGATCTATAAAAGAGGAATATCCCATCATGCATTGTTTTTTTTATATCTCAAAGGGAATTAGGCAGCGTTTTCGATGAAAGCTAGCTAGCTAGGTAGCCTAGCTTGACCTAGCCAGGTAGCTTGACTTTTTCCAACACTTCCAACAATTATCATCATATTTCAACCAATTTACACAAAACTTTGACAAATTATATACTTAAACCTTCCTCTTGAATCACCCTATCTATTGGTGAAACTTGCATGATAATCCGTTCAGTAGTTTGTAAGTTTATCGCAAACAAACACACGGACAGACGCGGCGGACGACTTTGTTTTATAATATGTAGTGAGTGATGATATAATTATATAGAAGAATTATTACTTTATATGTATATATATAGTTAGATAAGTTACATGTTAAGTAATAACATAAAAACAATAGAAATCTATTACATTAGAAACGTGGATTATAAAAATATGTTTATAGCAGGTGGATTGTAACAAAGACTTTGTTTTGTTAGAATGTGCTCGCGTACGTAGTGTGTGCTTATTACTTGTATACAATTACGTCGTTATATTTAACAACAAAGAACGGCCAAAGTTTCAGTTTGTAAGCTATTTTTGTGTCGTAGTTAAAATGAATTTAAAGGTTTAAAAAAGAACTAGAATAGTGTTTTTTGTTTGTGTGTTTGTATTTAGATAAATATTTCTTGGTGGTAGATTTCCTTAGGTAGTCGTCTAGGTAGGTACCACCGCAGTACCAGATATTCTGCCGCTAAGCAGTAGTGTGTAAACATTACTGTGCTCCGGTTTGAAGGGTAATGCAGCTAGCGAAATTACTGGGCTGTTGAGAATAACCATTTAGTCTCAAAGTAAAGAGCGCCAAGGCAGCGATGCTCTGGACTTTGTTTTGCTACTCAAAGTTCTGTGTATCGCTGCAATGGTCACGGACAGGCGTTATCTCTTAACATCAGGAGAGAACCTCGTTCGTCTCATTACTGTTACATTAAAATATATATATATTGTTACAGTCATTAATAAGATAATTATTTCATGTTTAATTAAATTCTAGTGTTTGTTGTAATCAAGACTTATAATATAACCGTAAATACGCTAAAGATACAATAACTCTAGCATACCATAAGATGAAAGTCCGCAAAGTACCGCCTGGATCAATCAGTTATCATGTGTTTATAAAGGACTTTTACTGGATTTAACTTTTTTGAGGACAATACACAGGGGAATGTAATAGATAACGAACCTAACATACCTTTTGTAGCAATGATGGTCGGTTCACACGCCCAAGGACGTTCAACCCCCAACAATAAGCTTGTGCTGCCGGTAAAGGAAAATTTCGTGAAGAAACCACAGCATGGTGGTAAGGTACTCTCTAGTACTCGACTGGCTAGCTACCTTCATCTTTAAAACCTGCCGTCAAACATTTAAAGGTGTGTTACACCTCTTGCCAGTCAGTTCCATCCAGGCATGTGTGTTCACCATTTTCGACCTAGCCGTCACTTAAGATCAGGTACGCTGTGGTCAAACACCTAGCCAATATTTTATAACTTAAGTATACGTAGGCGTGTCTATGTATCCGAGAATATGTTTATGTATCCCAACAAAGTAAATATGAAGCTGAGATCATCAAAATAATGAATCAACAAGTCTCAAAGAATGATGACACGCCTAAAGATTAATAAACCGCATAACTACGCATATTCTTGTTCGCCCAAAACCGAAGCATCTTCGTATTGGTTTATAGCGGAAGCCACACATTGGAAAAATGATAACAATCCTCAAACAATTAAAGCATTAGCAATATTAGCTGAGCGGTAAACTAGTGCTCATACACAAAACACGGGTCACGTTGTTCTGAAACGTGAGGGGACAATAGGCCGTGAATGGTACGAGTCTCGATTCCAATCGATATTTTGTTTGGTAACCCAATTAGGTGTAGTCTTCTAAGAAATTGAGGACGTCGCTACGCCTTCTATCTGCTTCGATCCGCTTTTAACGCATGATATTTGTTACAGGCTTCTTTTATTGATGATTTGTAAGCTGCTGATATCAGATCAGACTAGACAAGTTACGCGTGGCCGTCTCACCAGACGGGGTGGGGGTGAAGAAGGCTGTCATGCGCAAAGGCCGTGACGCTACATAGCCACGTGGGACGATTTGCTAGTGACTGGAAATCCCTGCTATATCCATGCATGCTAAATTCGTAGTTTTTGAAATATCCATTGCAAAAGTAAGTATTACGGTTCAAAGTACAGGAAAATAAATATCACGGATTAGCTGCTTAACGATTTAACTTACCGCCACTATTGTCCCGATTCTTATTTGTTTTTTTTTATTTGACAGCCCTGTTGGCTCATTGGGAGTATGTCTGCCTGAGCTGTAGGGCGCGGGGTCGATTCCCGCCAAGGATAAATGTTTGTTTGGTATAAACAAATGTTTGTTCTGTGTCTGGGTGTTCTGTATGTATTATAAGTATGTATTTACAAAAAAAAAGTATTGATGTATTCTATCAGTTATCTGACTTCCATCACACAAGCTCTGCTTAGTTTGGGGTCAGATAGCGCTGTGTGTAATGTGTCCTACAATATTTATTTATTATATATAAATGATGTCAGAAAATTTCCCAGAAACTATAGCTGTTTCATGATTTAACCGGAATATTGGAGCAAGAGCAGTATGAACTAAGCGTGTGTTGATTCTGTTAACGAACCAGTTAAAGGCGGTTGCGTTAACAAAATAGCATTCGCAGCTACGCGCAGCACTACTGCAAATAATATAATATAGAGTTGCCAGCAGTCACCACCAAACAACGATCAGTTTGTCTGTTGTGATCGGAGGGGACGTACGGCCGGATAGCGCGCGCTACACGCTCGAACTATTTTTCTTTTTTTATTTGGCTTCTAGCCGTTGTATGGGTAAGTGTCTTTGACACTTTTATACACAATGTATACACAGCTTGTTACAGTTTTTAGAATTGTTTTTGATGTGCAGTGATGTGATAACGAGAGTATAGGGGAAGATAGGGGTCCTTTTTCATCTGTAAGCAAACATGTTGAGATGTGGCAGTGTGTGTCTTCTATCTAAGTCTATTCTGTTTTGTTCCACGCCATAGTTGCCTAGAATATATTGGTTTTAACTATATGATCACCACTTGTATTATTAGTTTATATATTTTATTGTTTAATTTCTGGTATACACAATAGAAAGTTTTTATCAATTTATAAACATTACGCCACGTATAAATTGGACGCGATTCACGAAATTTCTGTCACGTTACGGTTTTTATCACAATATTTTATGTTAGGAAATTTGCGACAAATATATTAAGAAATTGATTACTTACAAGCGGTCCCCACCTAAGCTTCGCACGACCTTTAGAAAAAAAGTCTGTTATTTCGATCCCTACTAAACTTCACAGGATTACCATCATACCATTTTATATATATAATTGTGTGTGTTTTAACGGTCTTTGTAGTTAATGCCTTACAAATCAATAAATTTTTGTATATAGTTCACTGGAGTAGTTAACTCTAGTAATTACTAGGTTTTGGTTTTATTTTTCTAAACTTGGTTAATTCAAAAATATTTAGCATTTATATTTGTTTCTCCGACAATGTTTATTACATTAACATGGTTGTACTGTACTCTAACAATTATTTCTTCATAATATTATTTAATAAGATTTTTTTTTGCGTATAACTCATGACACGAACTCTCTCCTGTTCGTAACAGATGTTCCCTGTCCATAACCATCAGCGGTACACAGAACAGCAATCATATTATACTTGTAGGCAATATCTTTGTCGATTTTAATATTTTACCCCAAAAGTTCTTATCATTAGTGTAAATTGTTTATCTACAATTTTCGTATTAAATTCATTGATTAGATTATTTATTTTCGCAGAAAATTTTCTGTTTAGCTAGTAGATCTCATCGATCAATCGGTCGATAAGTTTATCGCGCGACATCACATGCCTTGTGCGTCGTCATACTCGTAATGCAGTTTTAAATTTCGATTTCAAACGTTATATAAAAAAAAGTTTTTTTTTTTTTAAACCAAGAAGCCTATTGTTTCTTAAACATCATTTTACCTATAGTTTCTTTAGTAATTATTAAAATTAAAGGCAATTTTCAACATTATCTATAAAAACTTTACAGAGAAAAATCTGTATGATCATATACATACATACTTATCACATTCGCCGAGTACTTTCTAATACTCGGCTGGCTTACCACCTTCAACCACACCGTCACAGCAGGTGACCTGTGGTCAAACACCCAGCTTGTCGACCAAAAAAAACACTTATTTATTTGGAGGATACTTCAGGTAGCGAAATTACAGGGCTGTTGAGACTAACCATCTAATGTCTTAAAGTAATGAGCGCCAAAGCAGCGATGTCCTGGACTTTGTTTTATTACCGAGTTATGGATTCCGCTGCAATGGTCATGTGCGTTACCATCAGGAGAGCGTTTTGTTCGCTTCGTTAATTTTACGTATATACTATGCCGAAAGAAGGTCATTGTATTAATCATTATGAAAAACTTACAACCCTGTAAAAGTACAATTTTTTTTTTTTTTTATGTTAAAGTAATGAGTAATGAATGAGACGTTCTTCTGATGTTAAGAGATAACGCATGTCCATGACAATAGCTGCAATACACAGAACTTTGAGTAACAAAACAAAGTCTAGGGTATCGCTACTAAGCTAATTTATAACTAATTAGCTAACTTCGCCAATTACTTTGAGACTTACAATGATTAGTCAATTTCACTAGCGTGTATTAGACAAACGAAATGCTCTGTAAGAAATTATGGGTGTATATGACCATTGCAGCGAAATCCAGAACTTTTAATAACAAAACGGGGAAAAAAATACTTTGAGACATTCTATGGCTAGTCTTAACAGCCCTGTAATTTTGACACATACTGTTTGGCGTCGGAATATCTGGTCCTGCGGTGGTACCATCCTAGTTGTTGTTGTAAGGAGATCTACCACCGAGTATGACAGCCAAACATTGACACATATCCCCATGAAATCTGACTCTATCCCGTTAGTCACTAAATCAGTCGAAATACCAACACAGCCTACCTACTAAATTAAACGTCATAATTTAAGGAAAAAGGGAAATACGTGCCTCAAAGGTCACCCTGTCAATGGCGAAGCGATATCGTGGGCAGTTGATAAAGGTTAGGGTCTCCTACACAGCGTCAGTATTTTAAGCATAACTATTTTAGGGAAATCGCAAATAAGTAATAGATTTTGATAATAGTCGTTTTCGAGCAGCGGATTCGAAAAATGGTCAAAACTGTATTGGCGTTTTCTAGCGGATCGAGTACAGGGATGTCATTCTGTGGATTCGTGGTTATTGAAATGTTTTTTTTTTCGTCTAATATACCTCAGTGCCTCAAGTCGAAAGTCTTCGACCAGTGTGTGTTACTGGTGATGACTTGTGGTGCTGAAACGTAGTCTTTGACTATGTGCCTTCTTGATAAGCTCAAAGTCGCACAACAAGCTATGGAGAGGGCTATGCTCGGAGTTTCCCTACGAGATCGAATCAGAAATGAGGAGATCCGTAGACGAACTAAAGTAGCCGACATAGCCCAGCGGATTAGCAAGTTGAAGTGGCAGTGGGCAAGGCACGTAGCACGCAGAACTGATGGCCAAAGATTCTTCATCTAAACTACTTACTTGTAGTGGCGTATAAAAATTATAATATTTGACAATGTAATTTCCACTTAATATTAACTAATTTAATTGCATAATAATAATTAAAAATAATATTTTGCTGTTGTTAAATATGGACTATTGTAGGTCAGGTTTTTTTTTTTTTTTCCCTATTTTAAATGTTCGGCCCTGTAGTTTTACTTGACAGATGAAAACTACACGCATTCAAATCTCTACATAGTATAAAACAAAGTCGCTTCCCGCCCTTTGTACTCAGAGATCTTTTAAACTACGCAACGGATTTTAATGCAGTTTCCATCAATAGACAGAGTGATTCAAGAGGAAGGTTTATATGTATAATATATGCATATGCACTACATTAGTATCTACATTGAACCCGTGCGAAGCCGAGGCGGGTCGCTAGTATTACATAAACCACCGACGTCACTCTCTAACTGTTGTCTAGCTTGAAATAAGTACTTACTAATAACTACCACATATTTCTTATTCTTATAATCATAAATAGCGTAAGAAACGCCAAGCTTACAGTTCATAAAAAAGTTGGCAACAAATATAGGTCAAGCAAGCAAGGCGAAGAGTACTCGTAATGTCTTGCGTGGGCCAAATTGCACACATAGCAGTGTATGGGCATATTTACCCGGCAGACTACGGGCGGATGGTCAACCATTCCTCTACGATTCGATTTTCCTAGACCATCAATCTGGTATTTCACATAGTTTTCTTGGCATAAGTTTCTTGTGGTCTTTTACGATTTATTAATAAACTAGCGACCCGCCTCGGCTTCGCACGGGTAGTTAGAAAGCTATCCTTAAAATGTTGTTCCCTAAACCGGTGTGAACTTAGCAGCCAAATTTTGGTGCCTATAACCCGACCAAATTAAGATGACTTTTTTGTAAAGTTTGCGGCTAACGCCGATATGACCTCTGATTCTCTAAAAACTTCTACGATTTTTTTACAGGTGGCTTTTGTAATGAGTACGCTATATAATAATGATATAACATACTGAAAAATCAGTTATGAAGACTAAGGTTAAAACAAAATTATGTCATACTCTACTTTTACTTCGCAGCAAAACTGACTGAATCTTGAAGTGAAACGATAAAGCTTTCAAATAAACCTATTTCAGCAAGCTCCGAAAGTCAAACAACCCTAAAATTGCGGATTTTTTTGTAGATCTATAAAAGAGGAATATCCCACCTTGCATTGTTTTGTCTCAAAGGTAGGCAGCGTTTTCGATGAAAGCTACCAACAATTATTATCATCATATTTCAACCAATTTATACAAAACCTTAAAAAATTATATACCTAAACGAGCCTCATGAATCACTTTATCTATTGGTGAAATTCGTGGCAGACTAAAAATGCTAAAAAACATCACGTGATTAATGGACAGCCCCTAGATAGATAGAAACACATTATTGTCCACACCAAAAATAGAAAACAAAAGAATCTTATGAGCTAGTGTCACAAGTAGCGGCCTTATAGCTAAGAGCGATATCTTTCATGCAACCAAGAATGGAAAATACGATACATCTTAAGAACAGACGCGAGATGTTAGAAGTTTATCTTCAAGCGAAAGTTTGCACAACTTATGTTTTGCTTTGGTTTGTAATTGCGCACGATCTTTTGGATCTAGGTAAAACAAGTTTAAAAAAAATCCACACAATTTTTTGTGTATGGTGTCATTTTTTACTCTCGCGTGTATGGATTCAAACAATATATCATATAAACATCCAAATCTGTTAAGGCATTTAAAAGTTATGATGGAATAAAGAAACTCGCATATATATGCATACATGAACCCTGAAAACAACTCCTTTATTTGGGCAGTTGTGTAAAACCAAATTCACAGATATACGTATAATATAATTTTGAAACAGCTGTCAGATTACTTTCGGAACTACCCACATCTGAAATCCTTGCAAAATGTTTATACTTAAGGCGTAGTTTAGCTAACGTGCCTGCTGGCTTTAAGGCCGTCGGCCCACTGCCCCACTTCCAAATATTAGCGAGGAGGCACGCGGATTATGAACCAACTGTCGTTCAATCTGTGTAGTCACGTGTACCCAAACTGATACCAGGTACTAACAAAAATGTTCCTAGAGCGCGACCAATACGTATATTTTACCAAATATAATATGCCCGCCGCCAGTTGTAGTGATGCATAGAAGTTTGAGTACCAAAACAAAGTCCAGGACATCGCTGCTTTGGCGCTCATTACTTTGAGACTTTCGATGGTTAGTCTCAATAGCCCAGTAATTTCGCTAGCTGCAGAATCTTTCAAATCAGAACAAAGTAATGTTTATACACTACTACTTGGCGGTAGAATATCTGGTACTGGGGTAGTACCTAGACGACCTCCTCTTAAGAAAATCTACCAAGTAAAATACGCACCTTGCCGCCAACACTAACTTAGACATTTTATTTGACAACTAGAAAAGCATCTTAGGATATTTTTTGACACTGTGAAATCTTGACCGATCTATAAGTATAAAGAGCGTAACAACTCAATTAGTCTTGTCAAGACTTGACGATGTTTTAACTGATCTGAGACATTTATTATTATCATTAGAGCTAAATATTTGACATGGTATATTCTTATTGTTTTCCTTTTTTATTTAAATTTTATTTTATTTGAATTTTGAGTTTTTTTTAATGTTTTTGCAACATAATTGTAAATGTGTATTATGTCAATAAAAACTTAACACTGACAGAGGATATATTTAAAAAAAAAATCAATTTGCCCTGTTGGATGCTAAAGTTTTAAAGCCATACTGCCTTGTCTTCCGTTTTTGCAATTTATGACATAGGATAAAGTTAAAGACAGACCGTGAATGAGTGCAAAGTTTTCTTTGTTTTTGTTCATAACTCATTTCAATGTTTTCCTGTAAGATCGCGACTAAACGTTAACTCGAAGAGGTCATTGTGTCCGTGAGTCAGATCAGCTGACGTAGACTGACTCACGGCTCTCATCGCATACCATCTGGTTTTCCGAACATCCGGACTTATTCGCGGAATGCGTTATTTTGACTTACCATGCGTAACATAGTCGTATTTTAATAATATAAGGAATGTTTTACAGCAGGGTTGTCCCAAACCAGGCTAATGTAAAATACTAAATAATTTGGAGGCCGCGGGAACAAATTATCATTATCACCAGCCCTCAGTCTGTTGTCCACTTTAGGCCTTTCCTAATGCACGCCGACTAGTTTGACACCTGGTTTTTTGCTTTCAGTCACTGCCTACTGGCTTACGTATATCGTTACTCCACCAAGTCTTAAGGCGTCCTACGCTACGTTTGCCGAAACAAATACTTCTTTTAAATTTCGTTGGTAATATCCATAATTAGTCGACGAGCATCGGCTGTCGCATCAATCACGTGAAGCGCTGGCTGACGTTCCGTCTGACATATACTACAAAACGCACATAAATACTTAGTTCTGAAATTGCCGAAATAACAGTATTACTATACGAATAAATATTTGATTTACTCAGTGGCGGGACAAGACCTTAATTTGATGTAGGCAAGGTACATATAGCGATACCCTCTTTTCTTCTTCGAGTTAGTTCTTTCGTATGTTACTTTTATTCTATTTATTGTTCGCTATCCATTGCTTTTATTGTTGCAATCATCTTGACAATGGGGTGGTATAAGCAAGTAACGTACAGCGAACAGAGGATGGAATAGTAGCTATCAAAAGTTGAGAAACGTGACAGTATCTTAAACAGAGTCGGAATTTCCAGCTCTAACCGATGGGATTCCCCACGACAGCGACGCAACGCCAGCAGATGTTGCTAGACTAAATAAAAATATATTTGATATGTCAATAATAATATTTATCGATTTATGACGACTAAAATTATTTCGTAACGTTAACGGCTGAGGCTAACGCTCTGAGGTTTATCCATTAGGTACCGAGCGATTACCGTAGACGAGGCCGTAGACAGTGGCCCACGTCGCCCACGCCTTACGCCGCCTCTGGATTTATTAGAGATGCAATAAAATAAAGTTCTATTAAATTATTAATTTTCTGTAAATGTAACACGAGGCGGGCCGCATGATGTCCGCGGACCGTGTTTTGGACAGCCCTGCATTAGAGAATGTCTTTTAAGACCCTCACCTTCAGGTGATATCTAGATCTACATGTTACCTTCAGAACAAGGTCATGAAATAGCCTTTCACGTAATAAAACACGTTACAATGGAAAGGCTACGCTAGTTTTAAAATTAACTCATTTGCTATGACCATTGTACTTGTTTTTTTTAAAACTCTATTGTGACTATTTATTTTGCATACCCAGTGAAGGCTGAATATAGAAATGTCTACTTTTTTATTTTCGACCTGACCTGTGTATGGAAATAAACCATTCGAATTTGTTTAGTTTTTTTAACTGTTGTTGGCACAAAAATAATATTGAATATCTTATGTGCATTACACTAATATTATAAAAGAGAATGTTTTTAAGTGTGTAAGTTTTTACTTCTTCTCGTTCAAACGGCTTCTTTTCCAATTTTGATGAAATTTGATATGGAGACACCCTAGATTAAAACATAAGCTACTTATTAACCCAAAATAATGTAGCGGGTAACACCGCGGAGCGCAGCTAGTTAGACCTATTTCGGGTACTTAATATACGTAGGTATATAATTTTAATAAACAAAAACACTAGGCGTCGTCGGGTTAAAGAGCTCCGTTGTTTTCTCAAAGGCAGTGCCTGACACAGAGTCTGCGTAAGAGAACCCCAAATCAAGAAATAAATTTAGTTTTTTTCGTGACTTTTGTTCTTTAACCCAGTTATATGGGATTACATACATTCGCAAGGAATGAGGAACGATTTCCAAGTACCGACCATATAATTAACTTGGTTCTTTATTACAAATAAGCTTGCGTTTGTGTGTCTAAACAAAGTAACATTCATTATATTCGACATTCGATAACGCTAATAGAAAAGTCCGAAAATGTACGGGCATAAGTTGCCCACGTGACATATCGACAGCTTATGTCAATCCCGTACATTCTTTACGCTTCTAATAGCGTTAACGTTAATCGAATGTTACTAGTTTATCTACGCCTTCTGACGGTCTACGATGAAGCACGCTTGCTTAGAAGAAGCCGATTCACTCGCGACTTGAAGGCACTCAAATAGACCAAAGCAAATTAAAAACACTTTTATTTTTTATCTTGATTATACATTTATTTCTATTTAGTTACAATATGGGAAATCCATAACTATCTGAAAAAGCGTTTGGATCATATCCAAGAGCAAATAGTGTATCTTGGTATTTTTTAATGTAATGGCAGTTATATTTGTCGCATTGTCAAGACTTACAACTTTACTTTACAACTAGTAAAAATGACAAAGCGATTGGCAATTTTTTTTTTTGATTTCCCAAGTGTGTCTATCTACTCAATGAGCTATAGGTTTAATTAAGTTCTATTCTAATACAATCTCTCATACTACATTAACTTTATAACTAATAAATAAATTAAAATAAACTAATCTAAAGGGCCGCTGTCAATGAGAATAGTTCCTAAAACGCTGGCCTCATTGTCGCGTTGTATGGCAATGCTCAAACGTTGGGCAAAATAAAGGCCAGCGTTTTGTTCACGTTTGTCGTCGACCAGACGAGATGACAAGTCTTTGAAACATTATTTTTTGCTCCCGATCCCCACGTTCCCAAAGTTTTAACCCCAAAAGGCTCAAATATGTACCCACTGTCCAGGGTACCATACTTGCGCCTTTATATTCATATTCATATTCATTTATTCATAATTATAAAAATTACAAGTCAAGTTAATTAATTATAATATTCACAATTTTCAAATACAATATGTACTTATTATATATATATGTATATATATTATATATATAGGTTGGGACCTTTAATAAGTCGACTTGATTTTTTAATATGTAATTATCTATATATAGTTATCAATATAGTTGTGCTCTTATAAACTTATTTCCGCTCGCTACGAATACAGCTCACTGTACAGAATAAGCAATAAATAGAACTTACAAAAAGTGCGTTTGTTGGGCCCTTACCTACAACAACCCTAATCATTAATTATCATTTTTGTTTGCTCTTTGTAATTTTCTATTTATACCTTACTTATAAATAAATAAATAAATAAATAAATAAATAAATAAGACGCCTACAGCTGTTTATTTGGAATAGTAACAAATAGAAAGGCGAGAGTTACTTTCGCTTTTTAGGATGCTGTATGTATGTGACACAAAGGATCTGCGCTATAAAGGGGTTTAGAATATTTATATATAAAAAAAAAAAAAAAAAAAACTCAAGCGTGTATAGCTCTATACTTTTCTTTCTAAATGAGACCTCCAGACTAACGACCTTTTAAGCAGTTTTTTGCCCTTTCTTAAACCGGAGGGTAACGTTTGTCTGCATTTTACATTTCAATATTGAAAAACCAGTTCCTTCAAACTGGTTTAGAGTGTTTTTTATATCATTTTTAATTACAAAACCTAACACTTTTATGAGCTCAAAAAAGCGACATCGTTTCATGGTCTACGTTCCAAAAACTCGAACGATACGATTTGATTCCACGTTCATTGTGCGGACTGCTAGACAGTGGAATGCGCTGCCTGAGTGGGTGTTCCCCGATGGATATAATCTGTCTGTTAGTTCGTTAGTTTATCTAAAAAATGAGAATTACACTTAAGTCTAATTGATGTTTAAGTTAAAAGTCTATTATTTAAAAGTGAATATAATTTGGAATAGGGTATTCCAAATTATATTAACATTAGGTAATCGGTGCCTTTCAGTGATTTTATGTATTTACAAAAGTTTATGCCATTTATAGAAGAATATGACTGCTGATTATCTACACTAGTTTCCCTAACTAGGTATAATATATACTTTTACAAACTTGTATTCCAAATTACGTTCATTTAATCTACTACAGTACTAATGGACACGATCTGAACACGGTTCAATTGTAGAGCAGTGTACAATGATTTTATATAAATATACATTTATAATTACATATAAATCTTCCTCATGAATCACTCTATCTATTGATGGAAACCGCATTAAAATCCGTTGCGTTGTTTAAAATGTACAGACGGTGGGAAGCGACTTTGTTTTATACTACTTATGTAGAGATGTCGTATTTTTACCCCAAGTGATGATGTCATGCGTAGTAGTATGAAATTACTGAACATTGTTCATTATCTTTCAGGAAAATACGATTGTAATCACGAAATGGAATTACCGGTCACTATTAATTTATTTACTATCTATATACAAAACGCAACAACTACCTCACAATAAAACAAAGACGCCGTCGAGATAACTGCCGTGCGGTAGTGCTCCCGGTACATTGGCGGGATTTCCTCGTTGTATGTCTATGCTCAACTTTTGGCTTAAGTAAGCGCCAGCTCTGATATCCCCCGAAGCGAGGACCAGCCGCTTTGATATCGGAATAACTAAAATGACGACACGAAATGGATTTAGTCAAAATTATATCTTCGATCACAAAAAAAAACCGTCGCGAATGTCAAAGTCATCTACAAAACAATCATGCCGATCGGTGAGCCGTTTCGCACACGCTCCTTTGTGTTGAAGTACTCGCCAAGGTGAGTATGTACATAGCAATCGTTGTAGTTTTATTTTGTGTCTATTGTATGTACATAATCATAAACTTTTGCTCAACACACGTCCGTTTAAATACCTACGAGTAATTCGATTTCGTGATTACAATCGTATTTTCCTGAAAGATAATGAACAATGTTGAGTAATTCCATACTACTACGATTTACTACGCATGACATCATCACTTGGGGTAAAAATACGATATATGATATAAAAATACGACACATCACATTTTTTTCTGTTTAGGGTTTGTTGTTTACATACATACATATCGATCAATAAACACTTTGCAACACCGTAGTAGTAAAATTTGTTTTCTTAGCTTTGATAGGATATATCTCGCATACAGCTTGACAAAAATATGATAAACCATACTCTACCATCATTTTAAATTCCCTGTTCAATGATACCAATCAGGACGGTGAAAAGAGAATTCCTTTTCTTCGTGCCCCCTAGAGGGCGCCATATTCAATTTAATGTGACGTATCATAGCCTATAAACCAGCGGACAAATAAGGCGCTTCTAACGACACCCCATTTGTCAATTTATAATAAGTAATTTATAAGTTATGGGGGAACAGATGAACACACATACTGGTCAAAAGCATAACCCTCCCTTTTGCTTCGCCGTAGTCGGGTAAAAATACCGAGTTTATCCGTAGGCGTACCTATTTGTTCACGCACAATAATAGTGACGATAGTACAGTGACTCATGACTACGAACTACGGTAGTAGGTACAGATCGACAATAAACCAATATACATGATGGATGACGCGTGAATAAAATTAGATGCAGATATCGCGGTTCAATGTTTATTTTTCCCAAATTATCTGTAACACAGCCATGAAGCATGAGGCTGTCATAACGTGAAACGTCGTCTGTTTATTATGAGACTCCTTATCACATCACACTTCAAAGCAATCATTTTTTGTAACAAATATATTGAGATAATATAAAATGAAGATAGCCCATTTTACAAGTAACTACAGTCCTATATACTTACTCATCGTTTTCAACAACTTGTTTTTTAATTCATGTAATTTATTTCAATGATACATTTCGCCGAATGTAGGTAAACTTTTTCTATTGAATGGTTGTTCTTTTTTCCGATTTCTCAGTTATGAAACCATTATAAATCTGTTGATAATGGTACATTGGTAGAATGAGTTCCTATTGTCTTAGTATCGTGGTATGGTGAAGTCATTTAAGTCCTTTGGAGAGGTTATATCCTCGTCTTAAAAATAGGCAAGATTGTTCAAGATTAAATCATCAGAACTTTGAGTTATCTCATAAAAGCTTTACGTTCCACAGAGCGTGAAAGACCGACATCATTGTTGTTGGAGAGGCAACGCGAAGCGCTCGCAAAGGGCGCTGACGTTGCGTCAAAGAGAGGACGCGATGAGGCACGCCGGAACGACGACGGCGCCGGGGCGGAGGCCGAGGCCGCGGCACCCGCCGTGGGGCGCTGGGGCGCAGAATGGCCGAGTTGACTCGCTTCGGAGGCCGACCGGCACCTGACCAGGCAGCCCCTGCCGCCCGCGCGCTGGGGCCCCCCGCGCCGGGCCATCGCCATCTCCGCTGCGCGGCACGAGGAGCTCGCCACGCGGCTCGAGGCCATCCTCCGTAAGCTGCTCGTCACTGATAACTACGACTCCGTCAGCAACTTCGTGTCTCTGCACGACGCGCACGAGCGCTCCGCGCGCCCTCTATACGACGTGTACGGGGAGTACGCGCCGCCGATCCGCAAGAAGAAGCACACGTGCGTGGGCCTCGCCCTCGAGCTGGTCAAACGTTGGCGCGGGCTGGAGCGGCTGTACGCGGGGCTGGCGGAGGCGACCGCGCTGGTGTCCTGCGAGGAGGCGGTGGAGCGCGTGCGCGAGTACGTGGCGCTGGGCGCGCCGGACGCCGTGCTCACGGCGGAGAAGGAGCACGTGATGGCGTGCGTGCACGTGCGCGTAGACGGCCGCGCAGGCGTGCTGCTCGCAGACCCCGGCTACCACGTGCCCAGGATCGTCACTGTCATGCTGGACCGAGCGTATCCACACACTGGTTAGTTAACACGTACTTTCATTAGATAACTCTTTATTGTTCACATCATACATCACATCATTAGCCATAGAACGTCCACTGCTGGACATAGGCCTCCTCTAGGGGGAGTTTTGCCAATACTCGCCACGCTTGGCAGGCGGGTTGGCGAGCGCAGTTAATTGTGATTGTTCAAGGAAGACGCTGCTGCCCATCTTCTGGATCACATCCCTTAACCGACTCTTACGGCAACCACGGGTAGAGAGGGTGGGGTACAATTATTACGCCGGCACCACCACGGCATATTTATTTATTTGTTACGGCTTTATTGTTCACACCAAAATTACAACGGAAATAATACAAATATTTAAATAAACTGCAAAAATTGGCGGCCTTATCGCATAGAGCGATCTCTTCCAGGCATCCTTCGTACGGATAGGACTCGGTAAAACGACGAGGGGTTATTGTTCACACTTGCCTCTGTAATGTAACAGCTTTGATGAAATTTGGCTTATAACTTTGACAACAATTTAATGTTAAGTTGTAGTCTCAGATACGCTAACCTTGAACCTGTAGTATCTACCCATTAATATTCCAACAGATAGCTCCACGTCAAACATCAAGATGTCTGTAGATGATAATGACTGTAGGCGATAACGTGATGTATTACTAATGTATTTATAACAGACCTCTATTAACCACGCTGTTACATTTACTAACACTAATATAGAGCAAAACAAAGATATACTTTATTATTGAAACCAGACCATTCCCCGTTTTAGCAAGATCGTTTCAAAATCTCACCAGATATAGTCAACTATCATGAGCATCATAGAGATGTTCTAATTTTCCAGGCTGGTTCACGCAGTCAGACGAGGCGCACTGCCGCAAAGAGTACAACTATGTATTCAGCCCTCACAATAGCAGCTATGTGGAGTGGCAGGAGCGGGAGACTAGGGGCGGCTCCCTGAAGAACCAGACCTCCCTCGTATACGTCGCCAAACCTTACCTGGACGCTGTCAATGTCACCGAGAGGAGGAACTTGGTCTACAACTTTAGGTAAGGATTCTAGCTCTTATTAGAAAGTACTAGCTGCGCCCCGCGGTTTTACCCGCGTGGTGATGGATGATGATGCTGATGAAAAGTATCCTGTTTTATTCCAGGGCCTAAAGTTTTTACATGCAAAATTTCATTCAGATCTGTTCAGCCGTTCTGGCGTGATTGAGTAACAAACATCCATCCATCCATCCATCCAAACTTTTACATTTATAATATTAGTGGGATTGTAGTAAGACTATGGACATCATTATCTGCCTAAATCTACTCCTGAGGAAACCTGCATGTTGAGAATTCATAAAAAAAAGTTCCAACGTACAGAACAACCGATATTTTTTCGTAATTTCAGAATTGAGCCCATAGGTACTAAAAGTTTTTCATAATAATTAGTACTGACCCATTTTCGGAGAAGTAAGTACATCCTATATATTATATTGATCCTCGCTCTTTGAGCAATACCTATCATGGACGAATGTATTCATTCCACGAAGAACATAGAATGAGACCCGTTTTTATAACTTTTGTTTCTTTCTTCAACAACAACCTCACAAATGTTTTCTTCTTCCTAGGAGTCTGCTCTCCCGCGACCAAAAGGGTCATCTAGTGGCCGGGCTGTACTTCCCAGTAGGAGCGTGTACCAAGGAAGCCCACTTCACGCTCTTCTTCGACAACGGCAACGAAAAATGCAAGAAAAAGTACAAATTTACAGATTTTGCTGATCCTAAAAATGTAAGTATTTTCATCTATCTGTCATCTATAACTTTTAATTAGGCGATGGGCCGCCAAGTCTTCAAGGTTATGCGAAGAACAAAACGTTGTTCTGATGGTAAGCGATATTTTTTTTTTGTTGACAGTCTAGGTGTTTAACCACGGCTCACCTGATGTTAAGTGACGGTGTGGTCGAAGATGGTAAAGCACACCTAGGCTGGAATGGTACTGGCTCTCAAGTGAGGCTGCCGGAACACACCGTTAGATGCTTGCCGGCAGATTTTCAACTAGAGGGCGGTTACTAGAGGGAGAGCTAGCCAGCTGAGTACTAGAAAGTACCCTACCACCATGCTATGGTTTCCTTCACCGGCAGCTCAAGCTCATGTTTGGGGTTTGAACCCACGCCCTTCGGCGTGTGAACCGACTGCGCTAACCACTGAGTTGTCATCGCCACAGAACAATCGCTATCATTTTGTCCCAGCTGCGGTCGTTGGGACATGAAACTACATTGGTCCCAACTGCCGCCAGTGGCGGAAACTACAGTCGGACCGATCGAATTGAAACGTTAATAGAATTCCCGTGGTACAAATCTAAACATCACAATAAATATGCAGCAATCAGATCGGCAAATAGCACTTTGAAAGGGTATAACTGACATCTATGCAAATCAAATTCTGTCACAGAAAAAATAACAGTTACATTTCGCATTTAGTTCGTAGATAGCGAATCTATAGAGTTGGCCAGATGCCGATGTTAAATAGCGCTCTCATTCAGTTCTACAATGTTGGTAGCACTATATTTTAATGATTAATTGGCAAAGAGCCCTATGGATAAAACATAGGTAAGAGATCTATGCCAACCGGACATCCGTCCGCATTTCCTCATGTTATATGTATGAAAATGGGCTAATAATACTTTTGACCTAGATACGAGTCGAATTTGCTTCCCTTCTCCCTTCATTTGCAAAGATTAAAAACCAGCGTGTTGAAATTATGACAGGCTCAATAAGTATAGTGAGGAAAATTTCCACATGGATTGGCCAGCCGAGTAGTTTTAAATAAGTTTAGATCTATCAACAAGTCTTAAAGCCTTTTTATGAAATCATGGTATGATTTTCAACTTTCAACTTGGTGGCGTACTTTATAGTACGCCACCAAGTTGAAAATCTGACATCGTGTTTCGACAGCTTTTGTAGCGATTATAGCTCAGTGGTTAGCGCGGTCGGTTCGCATGCCGGAGGGCGTGGGTTCAAACCCCAATAATAAGCTTGAACTGCCGGTGAAGGAAAACATCGTGAGGAAACCATAGCGTGGTGGTAGGGTACTTTCTAGTACTCGGCTGGCTAGCTACCACCCTCAAGTTGAAAATCTGCCGCCAAGCATCTAACGATGACTCACTTGAGTGCCAGTTCTTTTCCAGGCTAGGTGTGCTTTACCATCTTCGACCACACCGTCATTTAACATCAGGTGAGTTGTAGTCAAACACCTAGCCTGCCAGCCATAACAAAAAAAATAAAAAAACTTGATAGCCAGTTCCATGACAGGTTGGGTGTGTTAAGCAATTTCGACCACACCGTCATTTAACATTCACTTGATGTTAAATGACGGTGTGTGCTATAGTTAAACACCTAGCCTGTCAACCATAGAAAAAAATACTTTGTCCTAGCCGCCCCACTGGCGGCAGTGTTAGTGGTGGTCGTTGGGAGTAAACTCGCATCAATAAGTGAAGGTTAACTTACTATAAAACAACTTAGCTACGAAGGAAGGTACTTTGCCCACTATAATCAATGCTTCATTACTTATTACTCTATGCGTCATTACGTATATGTGGTCTACATAATGGGTCTTTGTTTAGCTGCCTTCTCTACTCATATAGGTACAGTTGTTTAGTAAGCATGTCTTTTATTTCGTTCAATTTATATTTCACGACGTGATTGTTAGGTACCAGACATTCGAATAATGTTGAATGTAATTTTATATACAGGTTGTTCTCGATCGAACAACAATTATGAATAAGTGAATTATTAAAAAAAATAAAAACCTCCGACACAAAATCAAACATAGCTAACACTCTCGACTAATTCACCTTTCAAACAAAATCAAAATTGGTTCATCCGTTCGGGAGCTACGATGCCACAGACACACAAACACATAGACACGTCAAACTTATTACACCCCGTCGTTTTTGCGTCGGGGGTCAAAAAAGAGCTAAGACGTACGACTGAAGCCCGCCTACATTTTCAAACTGTTTCTATTATAACACAGTACCTAATTTGATAATATTTAATCTCAAAATTATTTAGAAATTGTACAGTAATATATACCTATACAAATCAGCCCTGTTTTTATACACTGTCTCCACTCCACGGGCCTCTTCTCATTGTGAGAAGGGTAAGGCCACAGCCCACCATACTGGTCAAGTGCGGGTTGGCGGACTGCACATATCTGCGAGATTTTTATTTAAGAATTCTCATACATGTAACTTTCCTCACGATGTATTCTTTCACCGTTTGAAGATATCGGCAATACATACCTACGTAACTTAGAAAAGACAGAGGGGCGTGCCGTGTAATATATCTACTACAACTTTATTTTGATGGCGCATAAATATGTAAGAGTATTAAAAGATGATGTGAGAACAAACACAGATACAGCCGAAACCCCGTTAAAAAAACAGACTATTAGTTATCGCTTTTACAGAGAAACGAAAAAAGTGTTCATGTGTTTAGAAATAAGGATTGCGTGTATGCCTTGAGCATTCATGCTCACCGTCGAAAACACGTTCTTGCGGCGGCGTTGCGTTGTGTCAGGTCGCTCTCTTCCCTCAGATATGGCTGAGGAGGGCGGTGAATGGCACTTGTGTCATACTCTTGATCGGGTGCTGCTTGCGATATATAGGTACCTACACACAAACTAGTAATACAGCTCCCATTAAAACAAACCTTCATTAACCACTCTACCTGTATTACGTTTAGCTTCACCGGCTCCTACGAGCTCCCTTTCACCGGCTTCATAAGGTTCATAACTCATTTGTTGGGCTTGGGATAACCTTTTATAACAAGCTACCCTCTTCTTTCCTAGATTTGCCTTTTAACGCGTTTAAAACTACAGTAAAATCCAACCTTTGTTCAAAGGCATACTATTCTATCAACGACTACTTATATGATAAGAATAGTTGGTCGCTGTGATTAACTCAAGACAATGTTTGTGTTCTTTCTCCAGGATTAGCTTACCTACTGACAGGTTTATATCAGTTTATATAATTGTTTATTTTATTTGACTTTATAAGTCAATTTATTTTAGTTTTATTTTAATTTATTGTTGACATAATCTACTCATTACAATGCTTTTTATGAGTTGCATTGCAATATGTGATTAGCTAACGTCCTAGTTTATCATTTATAACTTCCTGTGACAGTTATATGAATATAGCTATGTGTAAGCGGGCACGCCCATAATGCCTGGAGGCTTTTATTTAGATATTGTTTACGTTTCGTTTTTATTCTGCCTGAGTATAGTTCTCGATGTTTTTGGTTGGTATATTGGCGTGTGCTAGCTGACATACGGCTAATAATTTAAATAATGTTTTGTGTCGCGTAATATAAATAATTTTGCATAGTATTATATAATTATTATATTTTTTTCTGTAACTGAACAGACAGCTGTGCTGCTGGGGAGTTTGTTGCGCCACTTCTTCTTCCCAGCTAAAGCACTAGGAAGTGGTGACGAGTGGGCGTTTTGGGGGACTGTCTTATGTAATTTCGACGTTCGAAAAGTGCTGATTCTCAGCCTAGTTTGAATAAATGGTTTTGAATTTGAATTTGCTTAATTTATATAAAAAAAAGTAATAAGTTGACAAAGGACATACACCCCGATGTCTGTAAAGAGACAATAAAAAAAAGGAATGCTCTTCTTTAGTATTAATGTTTTATTTGTAATTGTTGCAGGTTTCTGAAGGTTTAATGGAAGATATACAACTATGCAACATACAGCTAAACTACAAGGAAGGAGAACTTCTAAAGATCCTCTGCAAGCTCGCCAGAGTAATGTCCAACGCCAAATTCATCAATCAAATGCTGGAAATCAACGACGACATCTGTCGCATGTGCATTTGACAGTGGGACAAAGATGGCCGCCCCGACAATATGGCCGACCAAGCCAAGATGGCGGACATCCAAGAGCTGTCACAAAGTTCTGAAACCACAGCTTAGTGTTGCTTTTTTTTCGTCAATTATTACGTAGATTAGTTAATATTTTTGATCATTGTATAAATTTGTATAATTTAATGCAATTATTATTATGTATTAGTAATTTTTGGGTATGGGATTCTATTTGGTGTTTTAGTAGCTAATATGGATGATAGATTGAATTTTATAATTTGGACTTTAGACTCTATTATTTACTGAATGTAAAAATTAATTTCCTATTAAACAGTCGTTATTTTGTCGAAAAAAATTCGTTTCATTAGGTATCCCTGTACAAAATAAAAGACTTTATTTCATAATTAACTAATTTAATCTAAATTCACCACACATTAATGAGAATTCTTGTTGCTTAAAAATACATTATTTCTACAATTCTATTACTAAAGTCTGATCAGTGAGTCACGGAAAAGAAAACGACAAGAACATGAAAACCATTTTTACAACGTGCAAAAATAGGAGGCAGATGGCAGAGTTTAGTCACTTACGGGCCTACGTATAATCAAGTTTTAAAGGTAATCAATGCTTAAAATGCTTAGTCAACTTCTCACAGACGTGCAATGTTGCACTTGAAGCGAGACAGGCAACTTTAAGCATAGACTGACCATAAGCTATGTTTATAAGTATGACTCCATTATAATATTGGATATAATTTGGAGATCTTTATATGCCATATTCGCCCGTCACATATTCGTAGACGTCATATATTCGTACACAACGTCATTTATTCATACACAACGTCATATATTCGTACAAAACGTCATATATTTGTACACAACGTTCTTAGTGATGCCAAATTTAAAAAATCCTACTTGTTATTTCACTGATCGGACTACAAAGCCGGTAAAGTACCGAAAGGAAACCAGAAATACTTTAAAACAAAAATATTTTATTTAAGGAATGAGCGTCGCGAGTTTATTTGCCTTAGTACGAAATACCATCAGTGCTATAGTCAGTTCTGAAAGAATAGGTCACCATTCGACTTGTTCGATAGTGGTTCGTACTAGGCCGCAGCACCTTACATTTGTGCGGTCGATTGACACAAGAAGACAAATACAAGACACGAAATATCAATAAATTAAACCGAATAGTCAATAAGAGTAAAACAGGAATAAAATACATCGGAATTCGAGCCCTATGTCCCCTATATCATTTTAAATACATTATCCAATGTGAAGCGAATACTAAAAATATGAGCGTCTAGTTTGTCATTAAATATGAATCTATAATTAGTACGATAAAGAGTTCAAATTAAAAAAAAAAAACAATGTCCAAATTGAAATTTACCTTTCTAAAGTATTGCTTTTGGTTATCCGCTTACGAGGTAAGGATTGAGGCTAGAGACTCAAATGTACTTTGAAACCTGTGCTAAGCATTTTGCTGCCAATACTACTTGCTTATAGATAATTTATCCTAATTAACTCTATTTGTGAAAGACTATTACAAAAGTATAGCTATCTCTTTTTAACCATAGATAATTTGAAAGAAACAGATATAGTTTTGTTGTTATGTTGGGGCAAAATACTCTAAAAATAATACTCAATTTCAATTTTTTTGAATGACTGAAGTTTTTGCTCAATACCTATATATTTATATATTTTCCTGACACATATAAAAATATTGACACTCAAATAATCTTGTACCGATAAACTAGTTTGGAATTCATAACTAAATCTACACTTTTATTTCATGACAATAATTTCTTAGACTTAAACTAATTTTAAATACTATTTTTTTCTAACCTGTTAGCAATAGACTACTAATTGATTTCTAAAAGCCATTACATATAGGAAAAAAAAACTAATTTTACATCAAAACTCCGAAAATATCTAATTACACCTTCGCACAAGATAAATGACAATCATAAACGTTTAGCAATCAAATGCGGGTAGAAGTAAAATAGATGTATGGTTTGTATAGAGGCAAACAAACAATTTTGAAAGAAATATAATTAAAATAAAAGATATTTTAGATATATATCACCACGAACTGTTTTATTTCAATATACATTCCGAAATTAAATCTTTCTTTAGCGGCGGCATTAGCCCTGGGCGACAGATCTTTGCGAGGCCCTTTTTGTCTGATTTAGTAAATAATTAATGAACGATAGTCGTCTTAGTTTTAATTCTTTACTTCACTCGGGGTCTTATCATAACTTTATCTAAAAATATAATTTGGATTTTGATATCTAATCATATTTTGAAAAATAATGAAAATCGAAATATTGACTCGCACCGACGTGTTGAAATTTTTAACGCATTTCATCTTACCAACACGGAATAACTGTGACATGTCAATGGATGTTAACATTTTAACATTTTTGTCAACTTGTAAATTATATTAACAAACTTATGAAATTTCAGGTTCTCAAAAAATTAACTATTAAATTTTAATCACATTTAGATTATATAAGTTTTTAATATTTCCAAACTAATGTTTATCTGCATAAAGAAGGGCTTTACTTAAAAACTTTTTTAAAATTGACGTGACATATTTTCATTTTAATTATACGGGTCGTACTCTGCTTTGGCTCCTTGAAAAAGGTAACCGATTATGTACAAAACTAGAGTCGGAGAATCCAAATATAAATAATAACTTATAATTAAAATAAAAACGTTGGTCCATGTTAATCTTTGCTAGAGATTTGTTACGGTTTTCGCGGATGACGTGACTCGTCATCGAGAAATTCGCAGCGCATTTTAAGCGCCGATTAACTTTAAGCAACACTTTTAAGTAGGGCCCTAAAGTAACATTAATTATTATCTGAGAAAGGATGATGAGCTACAAATGACTATGTTTTAGGATGGTATCAATTCAGCCGTAAAAACTCAAATGCGACCACATTTAAATGGTTAAATACAATCATAAAAACGCCCATACTAATTCTATACTTGATAAATAAAAAACATTTATTTCCCTACAAAACAATTCAATTCTAAAATCATTAATTCAAGATTTAAAAAAAAAACAATTTCAGAAGTTATCAAGAATTTGTGGGATAAAATGCAATTTATTAATATTTTTTTTAAAAAGGGCATTGAAATATACATTGCATTTCTAAACTGAGACATTATAATATATTAAAATTGAATACAACTTAAAGACAAAAATTAAAAAGGAGGAAACTCATTTATCCTACAATTACACAATTTACAAATAAATAGTTTAAGTAAAATGAAGTTATGTCAAAAACACAATAAAAATTACAGTACGTTGAACAAAAAAAAAGTCTTAAAATGTCACTATACGTATAAACCGCGGTCGCCAACGCTGCCTTCGTGACCGCTGGCGACGAGATAAATTATATTTCTAGCCTGGTGGTAATAACAGGGAATTCCACTCGTTACTGGTAACGATCGGGAACTTTTTTCCCCCATTATCGCCAGTGACAACGTATAAAAACAATTTTCCCAGTCGCCAGTGATGACAATATAGGATATTGCGAATTATGTGAGTTGTTTGTCAAAGACAAGGACATTATGACACTGCTTTAGTAATATAATGGTTGTCCTTGTCACAAACAGTGACGTGGTTGTCACAGTCACAGAAAAATAAATAGGATATTGTCAATGTTTTGTTCATCTTCATCTGGCAACGACTGGGAAATTATTTCTCAATAAGATATTGCGAGCAATGTGAGTTGTATTTCTCACAGATAATGACATTATGACGCTGCTTTAGTAGTAGAATGGTTGTCCTTGTCACGAACAGTGACGTGGTTGTCACAACTACAGAAGAATAACTAGGATATTGTTAATTGTTATGTTCATCTTCATCTGGCAACGACTGGGAAATTATTTCTCAATAAGATATTGCGAGCAATGTGAGTTGTATTTCTCACAGATAATGACATTATGACGCTGCTTTAGTAGTAGAATGGTTGTCCTTGTCACGAACAGTGACGTGGTTGTCACAACTACAGAAGAATAACTAGGATATTGTTAATAGTTATGTTCATCTTTGTGTTGCTATTGTCACAATTACCTTACAGCAATATGCAACTTGTGTTGTTACAATTCTCTAATGTTGCGATGTTATTTCAGTTGACACTAAATCAAAAGTTTCTTGAAACGTTAATAGCACGAAGGCCCGCCTTTCTAAATATTATCTACCATGTTTCAAGATTTTAATTGTATCACTGGCGGCTGGTTGAAAAATTGTTTTGGAAAGTGTCAATTATTACAGCTCCACTAGCACACAATGTCATAATGCCAGTTCTCACATACCGCGTAGCTTGTGGTTGCCATTAAATTAACATAAATCTAGCCCGAAGACCACATTCAAATACATATATAAAATCAAAATTTTAACTAAACAGAGCAAACTGACAGATCGTAAAGCCACTTTACAAAATGTTGCCAACTTTGATTTAACAGTGATGTAGATATACGTTCGATATTTCTGTTTGTAAGTACAAAGAACGGTGTGGTTTTTTTTTGACATGGCATAATTTTTATTTTATGAAATGGCAACATCGGGTATGTTTGATTCGTTCAATTAAAAGTTCGATTTTAGTTGTCAGTGTCAATCTTTTGCAGTTAGATGCCTAGTTGTCGGTGTCACATCGCAGCGGTTGTAATAGTGCGCTAGTTGTCGTGGTTGCGTGTACCGTGCTTGCCGTGTTTGTGGCGCCGCTGAGGATGGGAACCCCCGTATACTTCGCGCACGCTCGTGCTGTAAATAGGGCAGAGAAAAAGTAAGATTGGGTAAATCAATTTATTTCAAAGACGTTTGATTTCATTGAAGTATTTGTATAATTTTTCAATATTTTGGAATTCAAATCGAGTTACTAGGTGCTATGATATTATAAGAAAAATAGTTACTAAGGCTTCACTATTTACATTTTTAATACCTACCTATTTTCGGTGAAAGTTTCTACAGTACGCGATTTTACAGAGAAAATTATCTTGACTAAAAAAGACCTGTATTTGACGTGGAGTTCGATCGCCATCACTTAAGGCCTTACTTATAAACGATGCCTAAAGTTAAAACATACTTTGGCGACTTCTCGCTGACGTAAAACGTCACGAGTAGAAATGATACGCGCTACTTTAATCATAGATTATTTTTAAGCAATTTTTTATAAGAAAAGCCCTCGAAACAATTATATGGGCTGACAGTTTGAACATTAGCAATATTCAAAGACATGTCAGTTAGTGGTCATATGAAAAGTATAAAGAAATAAAATCGAAACAAATACAAAAACAAACTAAGAAAACCTTGGTTAAAGTTTTTCCCAAGACTCCAAAATTTATGGACGCAGTCTTACGCACTGAGCTAGCGCAAGACTACCATACGTAGACTTCGTAACTGTTATCTAATCTGGGACCGTGACTACCATGTCATTTTCGGTGCGCGTGATTTGAGTTTGAGTTTTTATTATTATTCGGAACGACAACCGAGTAATGAACCTTCTGTATCAATATTACTGATGTTCAAACTTTCGCGGTGTATATATCAAATTGAATACGTACAATTTTCATTCGATTGATGAAGATCACAAAATTTCGTTCATTGAAAACAAATGTCTTTTAGCTTGCTGTTAAATTTTGAAACAAAAAAATTTAAGCCAACAATTTCAAATGACAATGTAAGCCGTAACAATTAGAAAAATATTCATGAATGAAATGAATCATTGTTATTACAATAATTATTATTTATAAATGATGAGGATATTCAATAGATATAGGTCTTTAAGCACCAAGGTATTGTGGACCCACTTTCCTCCATTTCATTGTTTTATTTACAATTCCATTTCCTTGTTTCCTGAGGGATATAACTCGGATCGTTTCAAGTTCAGTGTAAATATACGTATCTCTGAAGTGTGCGTGCACCATCTTCGACCACATCAACGCTTACCATCAGGCGAGTTGGTGGACAAACACGTTAAAAGACGGTTAAAATAATGATACATAATTTGTAATTTCTTTACAAACATAATTTAGATTATTTTATTTTCCGTAATTTTTTTTTGTATCTGGTGTGCACAGTAAAAAGTTTGTGGTAAAAATGTGGTCTTCCATTAGTTAGGCTTTGGGCAAGCACCTCAGGATTTGCCCCCCAAAGACTCCGTGGCTGCTACGCATTAAGTCTATTGATAGTTGAGCAAAATCTGAGCACATTTCCCATATGCACATATCTTAATAAAACATAAACAAAGTTTTATATACTAAGCTAACAAATCTTATGCTATAATTAAAAACATAACACTTATATTTAAACACTCATGCTATCACAGCAAAAGCATTTCATGCAAAAGAAGAAAAAAATAAATAACCAAAAATCCATAGCAAACGTATATACAGCCTCGAAAATATAAATAAATATAGTTAAATTCAAGTTACGATATGTTTAATAGTAGTATCTCCTTCTCCAGTATCTGGAACTGTTCCAAATAGAAATGTGTCATTAAATTCGATTTAGTATATTTATTGAGAATTTTAGTAATGATTTTGATTATTATTTTAGAGGGTAATGTGTAATGAGACGATCTAGACGCCCTGGCGAAGGTAAGAGATGACGCCTGTCCACAACCATTGATACACAGAACTTTGAGTAAAAAATACAAAGTTCAGGGTATCACTGCATTGGAACTCATTACTTTGAGATATTCGATGGTCGTTTATGTGTTTTGTTAAAAACGAAGACTATGTTTTTAATGAATTATGAATTGAAAGTATTGAAGGATATGCGAAAACCTATATTCAATATTCATCATGGAACTTGATAATAAATATGGTTGTTAAAAATTTCAAACTGAGTTCGAGTTGGCAATTTTTAATGTAATAATAATGAGACGATTAATACGCTCTTCTAATGTCAAGAGATAACGCCAGTCCATAACCATTGCAGCGATACACAGAACTTTGAGTAGTAAAATAAAGTCAGGGCATCGCTGCTTTGGCGTTCATTACTTTGAGACTTTCGATGTTTAGTCTCAACAACCCTGTAATTTCGCTAGCTGGAGTATCCTAAATCGAACTTCATTTGTATTAGTAGTACAAGCACACTAACCAACGTGTGTGTACGCATTTTACTTACCAATACGTGCACATAACTAATATTGCAAAATTGCTAAACTACATTAAATATTAGGTATATTTTGGTGCTCATTAAACGTAACAATACGGTTGCTTGTGAAATGACGTAAGGTTAGTGACCAATATAGCTAGAGTCCCAGCGTAGTTTATTTGCCTGCGAGTCGTGAAGTTTCTACCGTTAATCGTCGTGGCAAAAAAATGGCTGTTGGTTCTATCTAAATGCTAATGAAATGACACGAATGGATAAGTGACCAGTTTAACTAGAGCCCTGAATTAGTATTTGTTTATGTATCATCACGACGAGAGGATAGTTGTTCATGAAACCGATATGACTTGACTTGATCGGTATGACTTGACTAGTTTTCCTAATTGCTTATGGAATGACATGAGTCTGTTAGTGACCAGTATAACTAACACCCTGTATCATCTTCATTTATGAATCATCATAAGAGAGTTGTTCATGACTTGACTAGTTTTCCCAATTGCTTACGGAATGACACGAATGAGTTAGTGACCAGTATAACTATAACCCCGTATGTGTCTTCTTGATCTTTGTTTATGAATCATTATAAGAGGTTAGTTGTTCATGACTTGAATAGTTTTCTTTATTGTTTATGAAATGAGTCTGTTAATGACCAAGATAACTAGAACCCCGTATTTATCTTTTTGATTTTTGTTTATGAATCATCACGACCAGGGATGACTTGACTAGTTTTTCTATCTAATTGCTTATGGAATGGCATGAGTGAGTTAGTGACCAATGTAACTAGAGCCCCATTTTCGTCATTTACCTGTGAGTGGTGAGCGGACTGGCGCTGGTCCGGAGTGGACGACGCCCGCTAGGCCGCCGGCGGGTTTCCTCGCTCGCACTGTAATGTAGACCCCTAAACTAGTACCCTACTCGCTGCGGACCAGAGGTAGACTGGTATACACTAGTCAAAAAGTAATAAGTTCGTATAGGTTAAATAGCCAGCCTTAGTCAGGGTTAAATTGCCGCCCGAATGCCTTTGACATGGCTTGACAGTTGTTATTATAAAATTATGCATACGGTCACCCATCTGAAGACTGACTGGATCGTCCGTAGTTTAACATTCAGCGATCGTGAGATCGCTCGGTCAAGGTATGGTACGAGCGATAACACTGTCAGAGAAGAAGCGAGCCTAGTATTCTAGAACCTGTCGCGTCAGAAGTACCTACCTATCATAAGATTTACTATATTTACGTACTGTAGTAACGTATTATGATAAATGTACACCGATATTTATTTCGTAACAATGTCAAAAAAAAACGTTTTTTATGCTGATAATAACAACAATCGCTTATGATCAATTTTGTTTAACAAACAGCTTTATGATTTTATGGTACTTTAAACCGATTTCAAAAAATGAGGGGGTTCTCATTTCGGTGTTTTTTTTTTGTTTAATATTCTTACCTCAGATCCGCGTCATTTGTAAACATATTTGAAAAATTATTTATTATTTCTTATTTGAAAGAATATACTTTCATATTGATCCAAAAATGTTACCAAAATCGGTAGTTAAATATTTAAACCAAAATAACTGAAAAAATTATGTCATCCATGTAAAACGAGATTGCGTATTATCCTGTGACTTTTCATTGGTGTTCACGGCTTCATCATCAGATGATGATAAAACCGGAACTCTGTAATAAAACAATGTTACGTAGCTGTGTTAGGGAGTAGTGAAACTGAGAAGATTATTTTTGAAAAAAAATAAAATAATTTTAAGTAGTTTTGAGACGATGACGACTCTTTCCTGATAGGAAAATAACTTCTGTGACCCTTCTTATGAATAGAAAACAAGCAATTATAACCCGTTAAAATTTAATTGTTCACAAAGAACTCATGAACATAGAATCTTCGCCTTCACAAAGACTAGTGTTATTTTCCACGAACATAATATGTCTCTGTGAAGGCATTGTTATTTTGTTTTTTATATTTAAATATAGTAACTAATTACTAAGAACCAATTGTGTTGTAAAAACTGTCGTGGTTTTAACAGTTAACACATATTTTATTTAAATTTTATAATTTATTGAGACGAATAATTTATTAAAGTTTTTTTAATGTATTTTAATTCGGAATTTGTTTTGAATAACAATGAAAAAACCGGAACTAAAAAACCAATTCCAAATTATTAAAAAAATTACAAGAATAAGCACAATAATTATGGTATAATTTTGTGAAATGATGTAGGTACTAAATCCAATTAAATATAATTTTCAACACATATTTTACTGATAAATTTACTAATTGTAATTCTGTTTAACACCGGGATTTAATCGCGCACAAAATACATTTTTCTGTTTATTTTATGTTGCCAGCCGTGGCCACGAGTCACGTGGTCACATTTTTATTAAATAGTTTCAAAGCATTTTTTTTTATTTCGACGCATTTTTTATTTAATTTGTAAACAATATCCAATATACGTATAATATATTTTGTAATCAAACTAAAAAATAAGGAAGGAAGTAGTTTTTTTGTTTAAAGATAATACTAAAGAAGTCAGCCATGCAACATTTCATATTTCTACAAGGAAATAAATACAGTCAACGTCGATTAAAATTAGTAACATCTACCACCGATCCGCAATTAATAATAACAAAAATATAAACAATATTTAAATGAAAATTAAATTTAAAACTTAAACTTTTTTATGCCCCCTACAGACTAACGCGAAAAACACAGTGCAATAGCGTATATTTGGTTAAAAGTACGATAATAAAGTATTCATTAGAAACGTTTTTTTTAACAGGCTAAGTATTTGACCCCGGCTCACCTGATATTAAGTGACGGTGTGGTCGAAGATGGTAAACACACCTAGCCTGGAATGGAACTGGCTCTCAAGTTGAGGTAACAATTGTAGTAATGATAGCCCAGTGGTTAGCGCAGTCGATCCACACGCCGAAGGGCGTGGATTCAAACCCCAACAATGAGCTCGAGTTGTCGGGGAAGGAAAACATCGTGAGGAAACCATAGCGTGGTGGTAGAGTTTCTAGTACTCGACTAAGTTAAGTCGAAAATCTGCCGCCAAGCATCTAACGGTGTGTTCTCGCAGCTTTACTTGAGAGCCAGTTCCATTCGAGGCCAGGTGTTTTTCCATCTTCGACCACACCGTCACTTAACATCAGGTAAGTTGTGGCAAAACAACTAGCCTGTCAACCATTAAAAAAAACTAGACGACCTTCTGATAAAGAAATACAACAAAAAAAAAAAAAAAAATTGAAAAATTATGTTTGAATTCGCTCGAAGCCTACAGAGAAATTAATGAATACATATTCCGCGAGTTTGTAAAGGGCATAAAATAACATCGTAAAAGCACACAAGACATGCTAGCGTCTACAACTACATAAATGAAGCATAATAATATAATATCCTTAAAGATAACAATATACTATAAGTATAATAGTAAACATGCCACTGGGCAATTTATTTGCGGTTAGGTACGTACGAAAGGCGCCTTGGGACGGCCCTTTGTGCAATTTGAATGTTTTCCACTAGGGAAACATATCCAAACCTTGTTTTTGTGTGAAAAACCCCAACACAAAACTAGTTTAAGGATTTTAAAAAATTTGCTCTCATGTCATCAAGCTATCGAAGTCCACTGCTGGATATAGGCCGAAGACACGCCACTTAGCCCAGACTTTCGACTTTTCGCTTCCATCCACCGCTAGCTGTCCTACGTATATCGTCACTCCATCGAGTCTTAGGGCGTCCTACGCTACGTTTACCAATTCGCGGTCTCCATTCCAGAACACGTCTACCCCAGCGGTTATCGGTTCTGCGACAGATATGTCCAGCCCATTGCCACTTCAGCTTGCTAATACGCAGAGCTATGTCTACGACTTTAGTTCTCTGGTGAATTTCCTCTATAAGTTTAAATTTTCAAGAAAAAATTCATCAATCACATATATTTATTTGACGCCGCACTACTGAGTATTCAACGTAAAGCTATAAAAACACGAAACAAAAAAATTTCGAATAAAAATTCAATATATCGATATACCATTTTTTGAATGGGTTGATATATACATATTTTATTATTATATTATCTGTGCCTGTATATATTTCATGATGGTAAGAGATAACGCTTGTCCATGATCCATTGCAACGATACACAGAACTTTGAGAAGCAAAACAAAGTCCAGGGCATCGCTGCTTTGACGCTCATTACTTTGAGACGTTCGATTGTAAGCCTCAACAGCCCTGTAATTTAGCTAGCTGCAGTACCCTTCAAACCGGAACACAGTGATGTTTGCACACTACTGCTTGGCGGCAGAATATCTTGTACTGCAGTGGTACGTACATAGACGACCTCCTGCTAAGGAGATCTACCACCAAGTAGTCTTGAGATTTGTCTTGAGCTCAGCAGCGGACTTCAATAGGCTGATGATGAAGTAACCCAGATAGATTGAGTAGCAAGTACATATTGATATGTTTAAGTTGAAGTTCGGTGTCATGTAAGGTTTTCATGTACGTACTTGGGTGCGGACGGGGCTGAGAGCGCTAGCCCTGGCGGGGCTGGGAGCGCTAGACCTGGCGGGGCTGGGAGCGCTAGACGCGGCGGCTCGCGACGCGGCCCCGCAGTAATGGCCTGTCGGTCGCGAAGCGCCCCGGCCTTCTGCTGAAACTCCCTGTAAACACGCATTTCATTGCCTTACTTACTAATACATTTTGGAAAGCCAAAAAACGCCTTTCTTTACGCCGTGCCAGAGTCTTGCTTTGTCTTGTTGTCTTGCCGTGGTGGTGCCGGCGTAAGAATAGTACCCCACCCTCTCTACCCGTGGTTGCCGTAAGAGTCGGCTAAGGGATGTCATCCGGAAGATGGGCAGCATCGTCTTCCTTGAACAATCACACCTAACTGCGCTCGCCAACCCGCCTGCCAAGCGTGGCGAGTATTGGCAAAACCCCCCCAGGAGGAGGCCTATGTCCAGCAGTGGACGTCCTATGCCTGATGATGTGTATGTGTGAGAATCTTGTTTTACATAACTATATTTCATCAGAGGGAAAGTGGCCAGAATGCTGGCAGCATTGCCGCGCTAACTTGCAATACTCCTCTGATGGATTAATAAATTTGTAGTGTAGGTAATATTAATAATTTGTATGTTGACGCTTTACATGCCGAAGAACGTGGGTGCGAACCCCCAACAATGAGCTTGAGCTGTCGGTGAAGGAAAACATCGTGAGGAAACCATAGCAAGGTGGTAAAGTACTTTATAGTAGGTACTCGGCTAGCTACCGCCCTCAAGTTGAAATCTTGCCGCAAGTAATGGTGTGTTCTAGCAGATTCACTTAAGAGTTTGTTCTCTATAAAAATTTTGACCACACCGTCACAACATCAAGTGAGCTGTGGTCAAATACATATCTGTTGTATAAAAAATAGCCTGTAAATCATACAAAAACAACTTTTTATTTTGTAGGCTAATTTTTATTTGCTTAAGCAACGATCTTTTTCAGTGTTGATGTACGAGTGACAATTCGACGAATTTTACCGTAATAAGGTTGCACCCTGTGTTTTTCCTTCGTTTATTTTTAACCAAGTCTCCAAACTTTCATGGAAAAGTTTATTAAGGGAACAAAGTGGAAAATGTTTAGTTGACAAACTTCGAAAACGTGAACAAATGTCACGTTGATGGAAAGGAAGCCTGATTTGCTTATTTTTATGAAACCTTTCGGTGAAATTATAAATGTACCTATTTTTTTTTTTATGTAAACGTGATGCGAGACAGAGGAAATGCTCTCCTGTATCCAGAACTTTGAGTAACAAAACATAGTTCATGGCATTTGCTACTTAAACGCTCATTAGATGAAACGCACAAAAAAGCACATACCAATACCACCAATCGATCTAAAATTTAGTATAATATAAATTAGTAATTTATAAGTAATAATATAAATTAGTAATTTTTATTTTATTATTTTTTAAGTTTTATTTAATTTAGTATAACGTATTTTGATCTCCTAATCACGAATATCATAAGGAAAAATAAATAAATAAATATAAATATCGTAGGACACATTACACACAGCGCCATCTGACCCCAAACTAAGCAAAGCTTGTGTGATGGAAGTCAAATAACTGATAGAATACATAAATACTTTTTTTGAATACTTATAATACATACAGAACACCCAGACACAGAACAGACATTTGTTTATAACATAAACTGTTTGTCCTTGGCGGGAATCGAACCCACGCCCTACAGCTTAGGCAGACATACTACCAATGAGCCAACAGGGCTGTCAAAAATCAAAATTGGCGCAAACGTCATTTTGAATATGAAAATCGAAGAGGAACCTCTTTTCGTTCGGTGTGTATAATCGCGCATTCCTAACCGATTTAGACTATTTTAGCTTTCCCCTGAAAATGTGTGTATGTGTGTGTACAGCTGAGATTAGGAATAGTTGGGCGTCACTCCCACATTTTTAAGAACTCAAGACCCTCTCCGCTGTGTGGTTGATGTGGTAGCTAGCTGGCCAAGTAAGTAGTCAAGATTTCGGAAGAGTTCACGATGGTGTAGGTTTCATAGATTTAAGGAAACGAGTTGAGGTCTGCCCGGAAGGACATGAGCCTATTCAATGAATGGATTTTAACTCATAATACATTTAAAGTAAATTAAGTTGAGGGGTTGAGGGGTTGATGTGTGTGTGCAAGTGGTTTCCAGCTTTGGAAAAAATTGGGCGCCATGTCTCGCGTTTACCTGCTGGGGCTGGTAACATAACTAGGTACTACAAAGTACCCTACCTACCTACGCAAAGAACAAACTGCTCTCGCTCTAACGCACTAGAGTGAAAGAGATGAACTAACCTGTCAAAATCTTCAGCCTCGTCATCGTCAAGGTTGATGAATTCCTGACGCTCTTCCGCGTCACCGGAGTACACGTTCTGTTCGCGCTCTATCAGGTGTGCTCGTTCGCCAATATGATGACCTGGAAGTATGGAAGCAATGACAGATTATTATCATTGGTCAACTTTATTGGGCGCAACTTGACTGCGGCATGTAGACGGATGAATTATTTTTAAAATCGGCTTTTGTTTTTTTTTTTATTATTTATTATTACGCTTGCGTTTGACAACCAACTCGCCTGATGTTAAGCGAAGATGCGGTCGACTGTGGCGCAGGCACGCCTAAAACCGGTTCACTCGATTTGAAGGCACCCAAATTGTATTTAGCAGCAATTGTATTTAACACCCACTCGGGCAGTAAAGTACATTGTTTAGCGGTTCGTACAATGAAGGTAGATTCGAACCGGTTAGTTCGAGGTTTTTGGAATGTCGACCAAGAAGGGGTATCGCTTCTTGAAGCTCCTGGCTATCCGATAGTAAAATGGGCAAGTTGGAATTAGGTCATGTTTCAGAAGTGCACTCACCAAACTAACTGTAACTTTTAGTAAGCTCCAAAGCTCATTGTTGGCGGTTGAATCTACGTCCTTCGACGGTTGAACCGCGCTTACCACTGAACTATCACCGCTACGTAAATAATCATTTAGTTATTGTATCATCGCTAAGTTCCGCTTCTAAAGTTATTATATAGGTAGTGGAGAAAATTATACTTTCATAGATACAATATAATTATGTCTTAAAGTCGGGAATCAGTCGATTTCTTCTTGTCAAACATACATATACTTGAAACACAAGCCTATTTTAAATAAATAAAAAAAATTCTCAACTGGACAGAGCATTTTTTCTGGGATTTGGCAAAGCCAAAATTTTATTCGCGCTGAAACATGTCAGTTTAAAACTGGCATTTCATTAACAAACAATATTTCCAGTCCAGTATTTTTAGAGTAGATGTAATCAGTCTAGCCTCGAAGTTGTAAAAAAGGCAAACATGACGTCATGCCACTATGGAGTATTGAACTGTTGATGTATGGAAAAATAAACACTGATTGATGTAGGCACGCTAACTCTCCATGGATTGTAGACTCATTTTCAAACTCTATCTTGTCACATTGCTGGACACTTTTTATATTGACATACTTTATTATGACATTTAATCTTTTTAATCATTACATGTAATCAGTGTTTAAAAACTTTTAATGATATTACGGAATTGACTTGTAACATTGGTTATCAATAAAATATTTGTATTTGTAGGGTTCTCACTTGTGAGCCAGATTCATTGCAAGCTAGGTGTGTTTACCATCTTCGACCACACCGTCACGTAATATCAGATGAGTTGCGATAAAACAACTAGGCTGTCAATTAATGGATGCTCCCTAACGCCTCTCTTTACTTCCTTTATATATCTTGTGTGCGTCAACTGACGCGCTTGCACTGCACATTTGATAAAAAGAAACGAAAGTCGTGAAACTTCGAATGAGGTTCATTTACGTATATGCGAGAGCAAATTCCAAGCGCTTCCGCACTAAGTAGGTACGAAGTATCAGGCGTTCAGCTAGTCTTTGATAAATTTAGATCTGTCAAGGTCTAGTTTAATAGGGTCCCGTTGGACACCGTTCTGGTACGGAACCCTAAAACAATAAGTCGAGTCCAAGACTATGTATAATGATTGCAAATTATCGCCGAATTCGCTTAGAACAGTCCATTACAAGACAAATGGTGCTAATTAGCAAGTAAATAAAGTAAGGACGCTTGCAATACGCTAGATTTAAAGAAAACATATTTCAGTCATATTACATAGGTAATGTTATGTTGGTTAAATTCAACCGCAGTTATTTTATATAGTTCGTTTAAACAAAAAAGTCGATATTGACTGACTTTTAGTTAGCGTTGTTATCTACTAAAATATGTTTAAAATTTATTAAATAATCAACTTTGTACAGATAGAAACGGAATTCAGATTCTGAATTATACGTTTCTTACGTTTAGGAGTCGATCATACGAGTTTCTGATTGACTCGATTGAAATTGAAATTCATAATTCATTTATTTGCGCTATGGGTACGATACAGATGTAAAAACAAAAAAATAGCAAAGTACACCACAGACTACCTTTCGGCGTGCAAAATAGTTTAGCTAGACATTTATCACAATTAAAAATTACATGTCAAAAAGTATAATATAAAAATTAACAAATGTCAAATGTAAATCAAAGATAACACTGAATAATGCGTTTTTGGAGACCTGCTAAGAGATCCTTTTGTAAAAAATATGCGAAAATTATAGCAATAGTTAGGTTTATTATTTTTAAGAACTTCTTAAGACAGAATTCGGTTTTTCCATTTCCAATAACGTGAGACAAATCTTGACCAAGACTGGACTTTGACTATAAGGATATAGAAGATTGCACACAAAATACAGAAACATTGAAACTGACAGAATGCACAGAGTGCGAAGCCAAGAGAACTTTCTCTTGGCTTCGCACTCTGTGCATAGTAGGTAGATACTTATAAAATTAAAGAGGCGCTGTCCTGATGCCAATAAATAAATCACTCAACACTCGTTCAATCATTCAGATATGTACCTTAAGAAAGAAGCTCTACAGAAGAGACCTAAGTATAACAGGGCAGTCAAATTTATCTCAGAGATTAGGTAATGTTCGTTGGTAAAAACACATTTCTCGAGGATGATGGAAAGCCGATAGAACCATGATAGGTGCTTGGTTTTTTTCGTGAGTTTATCCTTTGGAAATAGAAAATGGGAACAATCATACAATCGGTTTTCAATAAATATTTCTGATTTCTGAATTACGTAAATAGCGTGCGTTTTTTTTTCTGCTAATGTGTGACAAACAAAATACCGCGTGGCTAAATAATTCACAATGACATAGCTATGGCGACTATGACGGTTCCTTATCTAATTTTACCCCGCACCTCCCCCGCAAATGACAAACACTTCATGAACGATACTATTTTGGCAACACACATTCAATAATAATAAAGAATGTGCCAGAGAAATGTTTCCGCGGTGAGATTATTTTAATAACTAGAAAATGCCAGTATAGTAACTACGGGCGTATATAAGGGAAGGATGATAGATACAGGTTTTTTTTTAATGGTTCACAGGCTATGTATTTGACCACACCTCACCTTTACTGTTAAGTGACGGTGTGGTCGAAGGTGGTAAAGCACACCTAGCCTGGAATGGAACTGGCTCTCAAGTGAGGCTGCCGGAACACACCGTTAAATTCTTGGCGGTAGATTTTCTACAGGTGGTAGCTAGCCAGCCGAGTACTAGAAAATACCCTAACACCATGCTATGGTTTCCTTCACCGGCAGCTCAAGCTCATTGTTGGGGTTTGAACCCACGCCCTTGTGTGAACCGACCGCGCTAACCACTGAGCTATCATCGCTACAAAAGGTATAGGTACAGGTATAGGTTTTGACCAGTGGTGGATTTAGCAGCAGGCTGAGAAGACTTGAGCCTAGGTCGGCAGATTTTTGAGGCGGCAAATATGGAGACTGAATTTTTTACATTTTCTGTAAATATTAAGTTTATGTAAATTTTCAAAACGATTTCTGTATAACGGTTTCCTGATGTCTTTCAAAGAAACATCTGCAACACATCTTGACAAACAGCCAGTTCCCCGCCCCCCAACCCGTAATCAACTTCAGCTCACACTTTGTATGAACGAAAAGAGAACGAAATTCCGGAAAATATATTTCATACTTCCTCACTGCCGAGTAATCATTCATATAAGTCTGACTATTAGTTGGGGGCTGCGAACTGAATGGTTTGTGTACCTAATAGTTATAAACGTACACGATTGACCTCAGAATTGTTCTTGTGCAATTTCAACGAAATTGTTGGATTGTGAAAATAATCTAGGAACTGACAATAGAGACAAAACTTAGCCTATACCTTGAAAATGTGTATATAATAAATGTGTCACTGGTTTTGACACTCAAAAGGAAAAAACGGTACCCTTATAGGATCACTTTGACACAGCGCACAGCGCCATCTGATCCCAAACTAAGCAAAGCTTGTGCTATGGAAGTCAGATAACTGATAGAATACATAAATACATTTTTTATTGTAAATATATACGTACTTTTAATATACATACAGAACACCCAGACACAGAACAAACATTTGTTTTGACCACAAAATGTTTGTCCTGGGAGAGAATCGATTGCCCTACAGCTCTTAAAGCAGATATACTACCAATGAGCCAACAGAGCGGTCCTTGATAGTCCTTGAGCCAATAATAATATGCTCAGTAGTTTTTAAGTTTTTTTTTTTTTTTTTTTTTTTTTTTTAATTCGGATAAGTCCGCGTTTGACCACCAACTCGCCTGATGGTAAGCGATGATGTGGTCGAAGATAAAGCACGCAGACTTAGAAGATACCTATTCACTCTGGCCTTGAAAAGATCTAGGTTATATCTCTCAGGAAACAAGGAAGCCGGCAGCTTGTTCCATTCCTTGGCCGTACGGATGAGAAACGTAGAGTCAAAACGTTTGGTACGTACCCAAGGAAATTCCACTATGTATGGGTGGTAGTGGGCCGTCTTTCTACTTGTCCTGTAGTAAAAGGGGGATGGAAGTACAAGGTCGTACAGCTCAGTAGCACATTCACCGAAATGAATTCTGTAGAAAATTGACAGACTTGCTACCTTCCGGCGGTGTTCAAGGCTTAAAAGTTTTTTTTCCACCAACTTTTCATCACCAATAAGTCGAACAGCTCGCCGCTCCACCGAATCAAGAGCTTGAAGTTGGTACTTGGCAGAACCGTCCCAAAGGTGGCAGCAATATTCCACACACGACCGGACTTGTGCTTGATACAATGCAAGCAGCTGCCCCGGTGTGAAATATCGCCTAACCTTACGTAAGACGCCCAGTTTTTTCCCAGCTAATTTAGCTCTTGACTCTAGGTAGGGCCCAAAGTTAAGTGATGGGGTAAGGGTTAACCCAAGAAGTTCAAGGTGGTCTGCCAAAGGTACAGAATCATTTCGGAATGTTGGAGATAGTGTGAACGGACACTTTTTGGCGGAGAAAAGACATGCCCGGGTTTTGCCAGCATTAAATTTTATCGCGAACAGACAGACAGACGCGGCGGACGACTTTGTTTTATAATAATTATGTAGTGATGACGCCAAGACACTACGAGTGACGTATTACGACTACGAGTGACAGTATTTACGCGATGACTTCATACGTTCTTACCTACAGTTTGGAATGTACTGGAAAACCCTCAAAAGCAGAATCGTGTGGTCACTCGCAGTTTTAAGCCACCGGCAGTTTAAGCCTTACCCCGCAGCTCCAAGTTTAGGTTTTTTATAATATCTCGATTTATGAATGAATAATACAATTATTTTCAAAGGGGTAACACTTTTTCATTGTCGAAAAACCATAAAAAATAATTAATTCGAGTTTTATTCCAAAAATCGCCCCGCTCACCAGAATCAACCAAATTGAGCCCAGTTAGTCTCATTTGAAACAGGAAGATTTTCGCTATTAAAGCTATTTAGCTCCCAAAATAAGAATGAAACCAATCCTAAAAACCATAGACTCATTCCTACAACATAACGTGATTTTCACGATTTTTTTGCATTCAAACTTATATTTCACATATTATCACTCAAATAACGAAAAAATCTGAAAAAATTCAGGTAACATCTTCACATCTAAAACAATTTTTAGATGTGCTGCGACCTCTTAAAAAAAGGTATGAATGCCCAAAAAAAAAAACACATTTTACGCGATTATGGGGTTTTCACTTGGGTCCATGGGGTCGGCAAAAACCTATTTTTTTTTTTTCGACCCTCTTCAAGATTTTCTGGTCGGTTGTAGTAAATTCGGTGGGGGCCGCCAGACCCGCTACCCCTTTTATATATATATTTTATGTAAAAAGTAATGAGACGAACGAGATGCTCTCCTTATGGTAAGAGATAACACCTGTTCATAACCATTGCAGGGACACAGAACTTTAAGTAGCAAAACAACATTCATGGTATCGCTGCTTTGGTGCTTTTTACTTTGAGACTTGATGGTAAGTCTCAACAGCCCAGTAATTGCACTAGCTGCAGTAACCTTCAAACCGGAACACAGTAATGTTTACACACTACTGCTTTGCAGTAGAATAGCTGGTACTGCGGTGGTACCTACTTAGACAACCTCCTACTAAGGAAATCAACTATCTCAGAAACCAAACACACACAGACATTACATACCTATAGACATCTTCTTTGTGCCAGTACGGGAGTCTTGGAGTGTTTTGCGAGTCTCCTTCACACCGTTCGGACCAATTTTCATGCTGCTTGTAGAACTGTAAACCTGTTGAACACCAGTAATGGTAACTTATTGGTTAGAGAGTTAAGTTCACACTTCGGGCTACATGTCCCACATTAAACTTGTGATGCCGATGAACAATCCAGACTAATGTTATAAAAACTTTTGTAACTCTGTCTGTTACCTTTCCATACCTAAACCGCTGATCTGATCTTAGTATCTAATACCTTTAAACGAGCAATTCTTGTATATATGTATAATGTATATATATATATAATCTGAATGTTGGAAACGGCTCCAATGATTTTCATGAAATTTAGTATTCAGGGGTTTTCGGGGGCGATAAATTGATCTAGCTAGGTTTCATTTTTAGAAAACGTTGTTTTATCTGTGTTTTCAGCCGAGCAAGGCTCGGTCATCCAGGTACTAATAATAATTTAACAAGCAGAACAAGAGCTATTTTTTGTAATTTTATACACACATATATAATGTGATCGAAGCCGCGGGAAATAGCTAACTATTATCATCATTAGAATATTTTATTAATCGCAATACTTATATTTATATTTATATAAAGTACTATGCCTAGCCTATCAACCATAAAAAATCATATATAAAAACAATATACAGTAGAATCCGATTATAACGACGGCCAAGGGACTGGTGATATTACGTCGTACTAACCGGAAGTCATACTAAACAAACTAACATTTTTTTTTTTTTTTTTTTTTAATTAAAATAATCCCATACGTAACGTACATACATATTTAGATATTGATATTTATGTGACCAACAGAAAGAAAAAAAAACATTTGAATCAAAATATTTATTGCATAATGTGCACGTCCATAACGAAATGTCTAGTGAAAAAAATCTGTAATTTTTTATTGTTTTTGGTTTTCATTTCTTTAATAAGAAGTACGGACTGCATTATGCAAGGCATAGGCAAGGGGGGTGCGCGGGGCTGAGATAGCTTCTTTCCTACGATATATTTGTAAACACGTCAACGCTTATCGTCGTTGTAACCGGTCAATTTTGTGTGAAATTCCGTCGTTAAAAACGGTCAGTCGTTGTAAGCGGAGTCGTAATAAACGGATGTACGTTCATAGTGGCTCATATTAAAACCAAACACATGTCTATACTTACGTCGCTAAAAACGGTTGGTTGTTATATGCGAAGTCGTACTAAACGGATTCTACTGTATTTGGCCATGGTCAAACGACATAGGTAACAAGCAATACTATGTCAGGATGGACATAATTGTCACTACTACAGTCATTTTGATATTACTTGTAACCTACAGTTTTAACTAACGGCAATTATTATAGAAATACATGTCCATGAAATTATGTACATTTTTTCAAAATTGATCCAGCCATTCCGATATGAAAAGGTACCAAATTAGAAAGAGATTCAGTTATACTTCCATTTATTTTTGTAAAAAACTGTTTCATAATTGATCTTCTAAAAACTCTCTTTCACAATCAAAATTCAATTTTACCTTTATTGCAAAAACCTAGCAGTTTTTTAATTAACAATGGTTTTTGCTGCTAAGTGGATGTTCCCTTATAGACACAATCTGGGTGTCTTCAAGACTAAAGAGAATTTATTACTTCCGGTATACATGTTCTATCATAGACTGTATCTTCACTAAATATGAAGCAAAATGGCTGTCAAACACGACCATTATCAACAGTAACCAAGAAATATCAGTCTTTGGGTTTTGATTTAACTACATGGAATATCTTGTCATTTTTTTATTTATTTTTATTTATTTAATTCTTTATTGCACACTTAAGATAATATGTACAAAAGGAGGACTTAATGCTAAAGCATTTTCTGCCAGCCATCCCCACAGTAAATGAGATGTGGTTGTAGGCGCGCATTTATTGTTTCCTGAAAGAGGAACACACCAATTAACACACTTTTGCACCTACACCAGTGTGAACAATCAGTTTAGGCAAACTGTCTACTCCCGAGTGACTCTTACCTGTGGTTTACCGTTGGGTCCACTGGACATAACAACTGTGCTGCTACTGAAGGAACTGCCTGCAGACATGTGCCCTCCATCCAGATCTACTAAAACGTGAGCCAAATTAGCATACGGTTGATCTTTTATTTCCTTCTACAAGCATTATAGCATAAAATATAGAGCATCTGCCATTATAACATGTAATTTGTAATTTAAACAATAAATTTGGATTTTAAGATTATCGAGACTACATAGCTAGTTGCACTTGTAGACTAAATAATAAACATTCAGTCTGAAATGTTTAAAATGTTGAGGTACATAAACAAAACTAATTTCATAATATTTTGTATGTGATCAAGTCCGAAATAATGTAAATATTGTTAATGTTATTATCACACTCAAGGAAAGGAAGTTACAGTCAAATTCAAGCCATGTCCTGAAATAAACTGTAATTTCTTGCGAAACAATATCATGCAGAAAAAAGAAGTCAAAAGTTACCAGAGAATAATCTGTTCAGTGAAGGCATCTGCGGCATAAATGGCATCAGGGCTCCTCCATGCCTGGGGCCAGCTATGGCGAGTGGTCCTCCGCCCCCCAGCATCCCGAATGGGTCAGAGAACAATGAGTTCATCATGTTATTCATCTGACGCATGTGTCTCATGTGGGACCTTTGAAAAAAGGTTAACATTTACATAAATGTATGTATTTTGTGACATATTATTGTGACTGAGACACTCTATTATTGCGGAAAAGGTGAAACTATGCCTATACTAACTCTTGCAATGGACATGCTATAATAAAATTGACAAGTGCTTTCTAGACCATGCCAGAATATTAGATTTGCCATGTGGTGGATCAAGTGGAACCAGGGCGCAAGTGTATCTACCTGAAGACTTGGAAATAATGTCGCGTGCCTTAATACGACAATTTTATTGATATGCAAACAATCACTTTTCATGTTATGCCTCGAATAATCTAAGCGTTTTTTTAACTTCAGTTTGGATTGTTAATTAACTAAATTGATGTGTAATTTTACGTGTGATGAAATAATACGAGATGGGTGGTTTGATTGTAATAAATATGAATATCTACCCGAAGAAAGGATCGTCCTCCACGTCGCCCATCAAAGATCCAAACAGCGACATGATTTCGCAGTACCGCACTCGAAACTCACTTTTAATTATAAAAAAACCAGGAAATAAAACTCAAACAATAGTGTATATATCTTGAATTGCGTTACTTTAGAAAAATCGAAATCGAAACCTCTAGCAAGCTTATTGTGATGCGTGCGAGGCGGAGCGAGCGATATCCAATCCGAGGCGCATGCAAAGAGTTATGTCAAAAACAGATGTCTGTCAATGACATGACAGTTGATTTCATGCTCTATACAAAAAAATAATTGGTAGAAAAATCTATTAAATAATTCCAAGCAACAATTTAAGATATTATATTATGGCTGCCTCATTAAAAAGTGATAGTTATGATCGCAGAAGACTTTAAGCGCTGAGGAAAACTATTGCAAATGATAAATATCTCTCTTTTCACGACAGCAAGATTGCGCCTAAAATGCGGCAGCGTGGGCGGCGACGTCCGCAGAGCGAACCTGGCTTGTCTTAACAAAAAATTGGTAGGTATGCTCTGTTGCTCAGAGGAATAACAAGTATAGAGAATTCGTATTTAATTGAACATTTACAATATATCTGATCGTGTTCTTCTTATTTACTACGCAACGAGAGAGACAGAGAAGGAGGTAAACAATCTGCCCTCACTTGAAATGTCAATGAAGCCGAGTATGCTATAGAATCACTATTGTTATGTATGATTATTATAGTGATGTGACAAAGTTTATCGGTTTATAAATCAGAACTATCGGTCTTTTTTAATGTCAATCAATGTAGCTTGGCCGAATTACAGGCGTAAATTAGAAATATCACTCAAAACTTCTAGAGAGTATAATAGCTTTTCGTAATAATAGTAACGATAAACAAACTCGTAGACCAGGCAGCATTTTCTTGCAATCAAAACTAAGGTGTTTCCCAGTGGACAGATTCGTGGTTAGACTAGTCAGAACAATGGAAATTTTTGTTCCTAGTAATCTAACCACCAATCAAGTGTTGCCCAGGAAAAATTCAAAATGAATGTGTAAATGAAAATATAATATACGCCTACTGGCTATTGCTTATGAGCTCGCCATATTCCCAACCACACCCAAAATGATGTATTTAATTAAGTAGTCAAGCTATTTCTAACGAATCCTAGCTATGACTGTTTGTGGGACACGCCCAGGATACAAAAATAAAATTAAGCAGGATATTCAAATAAAAACATTGACACTAAAAAAAAAAACTTTAATAAAAATATTGATTGAGTTATACTTAAAAAACCTACATATTATTCAAAACAAGCTCTTACAACACAGTGGTGCTGTACAAGGTACATAAAATATATTTCAAGAAACAATAACCCGCAAGCGTTATAAAAACGAATCGGTAATAATGAACGATTGTGCGTCATGGCACATCACTATTAATCAACAACAAAATTACTTTCTAAAATTTACAAGAATTTTGAGATCGGATAGACATTATTATGTTATTGTATCAGTCTAAAAACAATGAATTTAAACATATTCGAATATTTCATGGAAATGTTGAGTGGTTCCACAGAAAATTCAAAAAAACTCTTATCTGTGAAATGTTACACATCGATTTTCTTCACTTTTCTTTGAGCTATGGCTGTTACAGCCATAAGATACACAAGCCATCACAACAAAATTGTTTCAAGTTATCATACAACAAAGTATTTCACACCAGAACAAGAAATAATCACAATATTCGAAAACGCAGAGAGTCACCAGCTGGTCACTATGACAACTAAAATGTGGCTTCACATTGTTTAAGACGATAGTTGCTGTATGATTACGTCTCTTTCTATCTGACGTCAAACCTGTGTAAGATAAAGCAGTAGCAACTATATGTTTGATGGTTCAAATTAATAATGCTTGTGCTTGCTCTGTTGTGTTTGGATTTTTTTAAACATCTGCTGGGTTCCTGTTAAAACTTTTAGTTTATTTACTACTAATTTTGATAAAATATATAATTTTGTACCTTGAATAAAATATATAATAAGGTAATCAATAAGTATGTATTTTCACAAAAGAAGTATCAGATGCTGTCAGTAATCGGTTACCATAATACTAGATTTGCTTAGTTTGCGGCTAGATGGCACTGTGTGAAATGTCCACCAATATATTTATAAAAAATAGATTGTCAAAACGTAGCACAAAACAGTAGTTCTACAATAATTATTTTACCAATGGCTACATTATGAGACAGAATAAAAAAAATGTACCTATGCTCTGACCTCTATGGTTCCAACCACAGAGTATACAAATATGACCTATACTCTGACCTCTATGGTTCCAACCACATACAAACAATGAGCAAACAAAAAGCACTAAAATACGTTTTTTTAATCTATATGAATAAGACGCTCTCTTGATGGTCAGAGATAACGCCTGTCCATGACCATTGTAGCGATACACAGAACTTTGAGTGACAAAATAACGTCAGGGCATCGCTGCTTTGGCGCTCATACTTTGCAACAGGGTTAGTCTCAACAGCCCTGTAATTTCGCTACCTGCACTACCCTTCGAACCAGAACAGTAAAATTTACACATCAGGTACTGCTTGGCGGCAGAATATCTGGTACAGCGGTGGTACCTACCTAGACGATCTCCTGTTATAGCGATATACCACCGAGTAAAAAATCTTAAGTAGCGTGATAATGATCCTAAATACATAAATACATAATTATTCCATTTACAGCTATTACCATAGTAATAGGCATTATAATAATTTATAATATAATGCCTATTATTATAATTTATAATATAATCCTATTTATAATATACAATAATAATAATTTATGGGCAGTCCCTACCACAATCTAATACAGCCTTTGATAAAGCATCACAAAATATTGTAACGTTGGTGAATTAAGGCTATCAGGACGCCAAATTAAATATTTTTGTATGTTTTTCCATCGTAGGTCCATGAAAATCAAAAATAGATTGACAATTTCATACCACAGGAATGACATTATGAATACTTTTACAATAATACAACTGCGCTCATTATAATAAATCTTTTTCTTCTTCCTTTTATTAAAACTAAGACCACAAAAACCAAATCAAGATAAATTAATTCATCGAAACAAAACTACCAAAAAAACAATTTCATAAGGATATGCACGTTTACCATAATTACTGAAACTTTTAAGCTCTGAATCTGTGACCACGATAGCTTGTAGAATAAGGTATTCCTCCATCGCCATGAAATGTCCAAGCAGCAGAAGTTGGATATGCCGTATACACCATGTCTTGGAGTCCATTTCGTAAATTTCCAGTACCTTCTTGTATTTTGGGTGGTTCCTGTAAAGAAAGTTAAAATAAGCAGTTATTGTCTACAATACAATTGTGAAAACTTAGCAGAAGTAAAAGACAATTGTGGCAATCTATGTGAACTGCTATGATTTGGCTGGTGTGGTTGGTAACTTCATGTCTTCATTCAACCTTCTCTGTTCCAATGGTTGAGTATGACCATGGTGGGCTAGTAAGAAATATGAAGTTTTGATCTTAAATAAAACAAATACCTTTGTTGGAATTACGTCGCATTGAGGCTTATTAGCTGCAGTTACATCTCCGTGCTGTTCCATTGGTACCTCTTTGACAGGAATAAGATTGTGCATTATTTGATTGTTGGCAACAGTATCACCTCCAACTCTTTCCACGGGTATCGGTCGGGCTTGATTAGTTACCCTTTGAACGCCAAGCTTCCCTTCAGAGTACGTATCACTTTGACCAGCTGGGTTTCTTATGTTCTGTTGGGTATACGAATTAGAGGCTTTGTATTGATGGTATATATTTTGCAATTGACTTCTACTGGGAGTTCGTCCAACTGGCTTATTACCCATTAGTGATGTCTTGCTAACAGTTGACCTAACATTGTGATCTGCCAAGTCTTTCCGAAGCTTACCAGATGGGGATTGTGGATATAATGTTTGTGGCAAACTAGTTTCTGGTGAGCTATGGAACATTTTTGCCGGTAGCATTTCTACAGGTTGCCCTAAGGTATTGTACTGATAAAATTTTTGACGTCGCATGTTAAGTGGTGCGTTAAAGGGTCTAGAAGATGTATCCGCGGGGAATATTGGATCCTGGATCAAAAGCTGCTGTGATTCAGGTGGTGGTTGGGAAGTGTATCCTTGTCCTTGCTGTTGGGTAGTAACATCCCCTGCAGCTCCTTGATTTGCAGCTAAAGGAATTTGCTGTGTTGGCGCTCCAGTGTTGGGATCTATCATTTGTTGCTGTTGATATTGATATTGTTGCTGTGGTGGTGCATGCTCTGTATTAGTAACTGGAGCTCCAGTGTAAATTGGCTGCTGTTGAACTCTATTAGTTTCGTAATATACTTGTTGTTGATTTGGATGTGTTGGCGTTAATGGAGCGTTTATATTACCGCCATACTGCTGATTTTGAGCCATTGGTGTTCCATTAGATTTAGGTTGACCATACAATGTTTGCTGGTTAGAAGGTGGCGCATTTTGTTGATTATAGAGCGCAGTATTTTCTTTGGCAATATTTTTGGTTGCAGCATCGACACCAGCTAAAGCATTGCTCATGTGTCCTTTATTTCCATTCATCATCTTGTTCATCTGGTCCATAGCGGCTCTTTTATGATTTTCCGGGTTCATTTGTACAGCAATAGCCATTGGATCAAAATTAAGATCTCCACCCATCACTCCAGGGAACATTTCATTGAACTTTTTCATTCCTAAAGAATGCTGACCGTAGTTGCGGTTAGCTGGGGCCACTTGCTGGCCTGTTGAACTAAAATGGCTTGCTTGACCTGAACTGGAGGCAATACTTTGTTGCATATTAGGATTTGCCATTCCTTGCTGCATGTTAGTATTTAGCATACCTTCATGCATGTTAGGATTTGTCATACCTTGCTGCATGTTAGAATTAGTTATACCTTGCTGCATATTAGGATTAATCATACCTTGCTGCATATTAGGATTAGTCATACCTTGCTGCATATTAGGATTTGCGTGAACTTGCTGCATATTCATGGCATTGTAATTTTGATCATTGGGATTGAATCCACTACTTGTCATATCTGCACCAGTTACATACTGGGTTGTAGGGTTAAATAATTGCTGATTCTGATTGCTTAACATTCCTCCTTCAGCATTATACATTCCTCCAGGAACACTCATTGGAGTGACACCTACTTTGCCGTGAGGAGATTGCGGAGCGTCGATAAGCATCTGGCCTTGCATTTGGCCACTCTGTGGTGATGAACTAATAGGTCTACCATTACCACCAGTTTTCATCATATTGACAATATTTGGCCCCATTCCGCCCATCATATCTTGCACCCTTTGGTTAGTCATTTCATTCCCAAAATTGCCATGCATTTGGTTACCTATTGGAGTTGACATCATTTGATTGTTGATGGGGGTACCTCCTTGAGTATTTCCTCCTTCCATAGAATAGCCTCCTTGCATAGCGTTTCCTCCAAACATAGCATTTTTTCCTGATATGGAGTTCCCTCCTTGCATATAGTTTACTTCTTGCATATTTCTCCCTTCCATAGCATACTCCCCTCCTTGCATAGCATTACGCCCGTACATGGCGTTACTGCCTTGCATAGGATTTCCACCTTGCATGGGGCTCCCTCCTTGCATGGGGTTCCCTCCGAGCATGGGATTTCCTCCCTGCATATTATTACTTCCCTGCATATTATTACCTCCCTGCATATTAATACCTCCCTGCATATTATTACTTCCCTGCATATTATTACCTCCCTGCATTCGACCCATCTTCGCAGCCATTGAATTATTCATCACCGTATTTTCTGGTGTAATACTTTTCAAATCGTTGTATACTTCCTTGACAGTTGGCTGCATGAGATTTGTGCTCAGATAGTTATAGGTGTCCGCGTAAACTTTACGTGGGTTACAACTACCCATGCAAGGCTCCCCACCTCCATGGCCAAAATTGAATCCGCCATGGCCGTGGCTACATCCTCCCCTACATCCGCCAAATCCTCCAAACCCACAGCCTCCACTTGGATTGTTCATTGTTCCTCCTTCACTGCCACTCGAAAATAGTTTTCCCATACAGCCACTAAAAATTAATTCTTATTAATTAAATGATCCAAGAATTGTGTGAGTCAGTGATTGAAAGTTTTTACCACTGAACACCTTATCTGTTGAATAAGTTTTTTATGGAAAGTTATGGCCTAGAACTCTGCATATGACACGCCATTGATCCCTCAACCCAAAATAGGAAAATGCCAACAAATTATGCTGCTCAAAATGATACTATTTAGTATCATTTTGTAGTGCACGTTCTTTTCAGATCTGTGATAGTACTGAGTTCAGTAATTTAACAATTTGGGTGGAATGCATTCATAAGTGATAGACGTTTGTAGACGTTTCTCTTCGTTTTTCGACATTTCTTGGAATATCAATATGACCAATCATCACAGAATTATTTGGAATATGAATTACTTTCTATATGAATTACTATATAAATACATAGATATACAAACCAATCAGCACTTTGTAGTTTATTCATAACGCTACCTAATTCATTTAGGATACCCTGCTTATCTAAAGCCATTTTATGCCTATCCTATTAAATTTTTTGTTACACCACAAAATTTAAATAAATTTTGAAATTCCGAAAAATTTACATTTTGGACATGCCGAAATTTTACAATGACATTAGTATTTATTTTTGTTTTGCTATCTTAAATTTTGGAAATAGAATTTCAGCTGATTAATACCAGTTAAAAAGTTCATCCGCAAAAAAAGTATTAATTCAAAATGCCAGACCATCTAATGGAAATGTAATGGCAATACATATACTAGTTGTAATGCAATATTACAAGTAGTAGTGCTGGTACATATTATTTCCTTGATTGGATGGACACTTATTCTGTAATTAATGCTTATGTTTAGGTAAGACTATGGCCCAAAAATACCAAAGAGATTCAGTTCTGTTGTGCGTTTATTCTGACACACATACACATCATCAGCCATAGGAAGTCCACTGCTGGATATAAGCCTCCTCCTGGGGGGTTTTGCCAATACTCGCCACAATGACACCTAACTGCGCTCGCCAACCAGGTGGGTTGGCAGTTAGGTGTGATTGTTCAAGGAAGACGCTGAGACCCATCTTCCGGATGACATCCCTTAGCCAACTCTTACGGCAACCACGGGTAGAGAGGGTAGGGTACTATTTTTACGCCGGCATCACTACGGCCACGGTTTATTCTGACATTTTATAATTAAACACCACCATATTTTACTAGTACACATGAACTCTAGAAAAAAAATTTGTGAATATGAATACAATGTGCCAACGTGATTGTCGATTTCGCCGCGTTCCCACCATAAGAAAATCACTTTGGCTCACTTTGCTGATATTATCTCCTTGTGAGTAATATTATTCTTTGGCTGATATAATCTGTAAAGTGAATGTGCCTGTGTGAGTTGAGTGCTCAGCTCAGATCAAGTTGAGTGCATAAACCTCAGAGGATCATAGACCTTTATTGATTGTGTGACTGATCTTTCGTTCATTCATAATTATTTTCATGTAGTGTTTGATCTGAGATTTTCATTTTACAATATGTTCCCTTGATAATCTGTGTACTTTGGTTGGTAGAGTGCGTAGAGTGCAGTGCTGCCAACTTAGTGGTTTTACCACTAGATCTGGTGGTTTGGGACCCCCTGCTGGTGGGCAAAATTTGTATCTGGTGGCTAGTGGTTTTTTTTAGTGGGCAATTTTTGAGTTGATAGTATTCAAAAACAAAGTAAAAATTTGCTTAATAAAAACAATATCATACTCGGTAAGTATCTCAAAAGTATGTTGGCAAATTAATTATCATGGATTATGCACTCACTCCCGTAGCTAGCTAGATAAAGACTAAGATAGACTTCTAGGTAAGAAAGAGATCGCTTATAAGAAATCGGAAAGATCGTAGATCAACGAATGAAATTTATTTTTACTTGATATTTTTATATTATGAAAATATCTGAAACGCAAAACACGCATAAGTTTCGGAAATCGTCGCTTCAGGATGCCGTTCTCAAAATCTGGCTTCAAATAGTTAAGAGTACGGCTGGTCCCACAGCCAAGTGTAAATTTCGTGGAATAATCTTGAGGAATCATTACGGAGATCTACAAAATCACGCTACCAGTGCTACCAGATTATGGTACGAAGCGATAACCTTCAAACATTCCCTGGGATAAGCTCGGTTTAAAAAAGTCGCAAATATTGCAATTTCTTTGTTCCTTGTTCTAACACGGACATAGAACGAGTTCTCAGTTCTATAAACCTAGTAAAATCTAAATTTAGAAATCGCATGAAATTGCCGCTGTCATCAATTTTAAGTATTCGCGCAGGATAGACACTCGTAGGAAAATGTAACAATTACTAAACTCTTCCTGAATCAATGTATAAAAAAATTGTACCAATGAAACTTATATGTCTCCGACTGAAAACGATAGCGATACGTCATCTTCTGAATAATACATCTCTGCTGCACGAGACGTATTATTTAGAAGATAACTCTTTAAGTTATTCATAATTTTATACTAAATTTTATTACCAAAATAATTATTTTTTCATAATTTCTTGTTTTTACAACATTTGCTATCATTGAATTGACTCAATTCTCTTTTACTTTTGCATTAAAACTTGATTTTTCATACAAATTCATAATTTAGTGGTTTTTCTAGTGGTTTCATTTTTATTTCATTTATACGTCAAAAATTCTAGTGGTTTTCTGGTGGTTTTAGGACCTCCATCTAGTGATCTTTCAAAAAGTTTGTTGGCAGCACTGAGTGATCTTGCAAAAAGTTTGTTGGCAACACTGGTAGAGTGTGTGCTGTCTGCTGTGCACAAAATACAAACGCAAACGTCACGAAGCAATATCAATTAAAAAGTAGGTACTTACATATTTTTGTCGTATTTCTGATTGTAACTTTACTTTTGTTTCGCAAATATTTTATTTTCTGTGAGCAAAGTGTTCTGCAAAGCAAGAGCAGACCTATCCATAAACTTGTAAATCACTCGTTATCTGGATAGAAAGTTATCAACGCAATTTGTTGTTCCGACCAAAGTTCAGTTCAAGCTATCTACCAGCTATTTGCCTGACGCTCAGTTCGTGTTCATCGCTCGCCGCTGCCGTCTCTTGGAGGTAATTTTAACTATAAATTTAACAAAATGGGTAGAAAAGTGTTCGTAGTCGGTGTTGGCATGACGAAGTTCATAAAGCCGACCACCGGCGGTGACTACCCGGATTTGGGTAAAGAGGCGGTGGTCGCGGCGCTCGCAGACGCTCGCGTCCGCTACACCGATGTTCAGCAAGCTGTCTGCGGATACGTTTTTGGAGACTCCACCTGCGGTCAACGTGTCCTCTACCAAGTCGGTATGACTGGCATTCCAATCTACAATGTGAATAACAACTGCTCCACCGGCTCAAATGCCATTTTCCTGGCCAAGCAACTAGTCGAAGGTGGCATCTCCGATGTTGTACTCGCGGTCGGCTTCGAAAGAATGGCGCCTGGTGCGCTCGGGGGTGGCACTTTCACCGACAGGACTAACCCATTGGACAGGCACACACTTAAAATGGCGGATCTTGCCGACTTAACCGGCGCCCCCATGACCGCTCAGTACTTCGGTAATGCCGCTATTGAACACATGAAAAAATATGGCACAACTGAAGTCCACCTTGCTAAAATTGCTGCTAAAAACCATCGCCATGGTGCTAAGAATCCCCGTGCACAGGGTAGGAGGGAGTATACTGTTGAAGAAGTGTTAAACTCCAGAAAAATCTACGGCCCACTGACCAAGCTAGAATGCTGCCCTACAAGTGATGGAGCTGGTGCTGCTGTTCTCATGTCCGAGGAAGCTGTGATCAAGTATGGACTACAAGATAAAGCAGTAGAAATCATTGGTATGGAAATGGCCACTGACACAGAAGCTGTATTCTCTGAGAACAGTTTAATGAAAGTAGCAGGCTATGATATGACTGCGCTTGCCTCAAAAAGGATATATGAAAAGACTGGTATTTCCCCTAAGCAAATTGATGTTGTTGAATTGCATGATTGCTTCGCTGCAAATGAGCTGATTACCTATGAAGGGTTGCAGTTGTGCGGAGAAGGGGAAGCGGGCAAGTTTGTTGATGCTGGAGACAATACATATGGAGGTCGAGTTGTGGTAAACCCTAGTGGTGGGCTGATTGCCAAGGGGCATCCTCTGGGAGCAACTGGCCTGGCGCAGTGTGCTGAGCTTGTGTGGCAACTGAGAGGCGAGGCTGGCGAAAGACAGGTTGGTTGATGGGGTGTAAGGGTCCAGTGCTGTCCAATCTGAAATTACACAATATCAAACATCTAGTATATGTCACTCTTTTTAGTACAAGGAAATACAAAATAATTTGATGACTCGACATTTTCCAAAATTTAATTTCAGCATTCAATATTTTTTTACACAACTGATCTATTACTGAAGCCAGAACATTATCAAAATATAACCCACATCACAACATTACATATTATGCTATAATTACAAATGACATATTAATACATTCTAATGCCTATATTTGATAGTCCAGGTCACTAGCATTCTTACTAAGTCTGATCCTGATCTTTTTTAATACTAATCGAGTAATGAGTCAATCAAGATGGTATGATGGTAAGGGACAATGCCAAGCTGTGACCATTGCAATGTTGTTAGAAACCAAAGTTAGAAAAGCCTAGGCTACATTGGCTCTCATTACTTTAAGACTTGCTACTTGCATGCTTGTCACATCGCAAGACAACTTTAAGATCACCTTGAAGAGGCTGATAACCTAAATTTCTCTAGTACAGGCTTAAGACTGCAAATACAAATACAAATATTTTATTGATAACACCAATGTTACAAGTCAATTCTCTATTTGTCAAGTCTGCTATTTGTGTCATATACTTCTACCCTATTTAATAATAACCTATACTTCTATCCTATTTAAACATACATAGGTAGGTTTATTTCTAGCTGCATTATTACTATAGTGGATTTTTTGTGTACCAGTGATTGGTATTTATTCATTCATTTTCTTATTGTGTTTTGTGACATCTGTGAACCTCAAACTTTACATATATATATTGTTTCAAACCACGAACAACTCGACAGTAAATGCCACTACATATGCAAAGTCATTATCATTGTAAAACCAATTTTAATTTTGCAATACTGTACTCAATTACTCAAAACTTAATGCAACATGTTAATTTGTTGGACCTATATATATAATGTAGGGTATAACAAAAATCAGGGAACACAAAACATATTCATATTTTCGTCAAGAATTATTAAAATTAAACGAATTATTAAAATCAAATTCTTAAGTAGCCATATTATATCATACCAACTGGCCGCTTCCAAATGGTCTTTAGGAAATTATTGGGGGAGGCCTATGGCTGAGATAAATTATAAATAAATAAATGTTGGAGGACATTTCACACAGCGCTATCTAGCCCCAAATTAAGCAAAGCTTGTACTATGGGAATCGGACAGCTGACAGAATACTTAAATACTTTTTCTTTTGTAAATACATACTTGTAATACATATATAGAACATACACAGAACAAACATTTATCGTCACGTAAATATTTTCCCAGTGCGCATCAAACCCGCACCCTTCAGCTTACAAAGCAGAACTTTACCAAATGAGCTAACAGTCCAATAATGATGATCTCAGATGATGTATATATCATACCACAACGTAAGGTTTAAAATATATTCTAAGAGAAAGTATGACATTACTATGATTCCTTTCGCTAAAATTGATGTCAAAAGATTTTGTCCTACTTTGTTAGGTCATTAGTGTATCTTGTATATATTGCCCTTATCCAGTTGGTTAGTGACATTTCACCCCATATTATATATATATATATACATATGATTCACTAAAATAACAATGTTTGCTTTGATATTACTATATATATATATATATATATATATATATTAATCCCTAAACTTATCAATAAATGCAATTCAATATTTTTAATCAAGTACTTTGTTACTATTCTGTTTTGCTTTCTTATTATAGTTATTACTGTCTTATAAATATATATTGTCTGACATGTCACAAAGCGCCATCTAGCCCCAAACTAAGCAAAGTTTATACTATGGGAACCAGATAACTGATAGAATACTTATAATTTTTTAAATGCTTGTCCTGCTGGGAATCGAAAGTCAATTGTCATACCTTTTATATAACAGAAAAAAATAAAATAAAAATAGTGTCCATCTATAGGGTTATAAGCTTAGGGTGAACTAAGCATGAAGGAGGTCATTGTACTTATCATAAATAACAATTTTTAATATAGGTATGATTCAATTGTGTATATAAAGCCTGGACCAAATATAATTTCTTTGCGATTTAGAGTTGTACCCTTACTAAGTAAAACTTATTCATAATTGTGAGTACAACAACATTCTTTCGGAATTCATTGAAATTCTAGAGCAAATATTAGTAAATAGTACTAGAGCAAAATTGTGTAGTTTGGGATGCCCGGAGATTTAATGGAGTGACTTAAATAACCAATTGGTTGTTGTTTTTTTATCATGTTTGACAAGCTTAGTGTTTGAACACAGCTCACCTGAAGTGATGGTGTGGTCGAAGATGATAAATCACACCTAGCTTAGAATAGAACTAGCTCTCTCAAATGAGGAACACACCTCTGCTTGGTGGCAGATTTTCTACTTGAACCAGCTAGCGGAGCACTAGAAAATACCCTACCACCATGTTAGGTTTCCTTCACTGCCAGCTTAAGCTCATTGTTGGGATTTGAATCCACGTCCTTTGGCGTGTGAAACGTTCTCAATAACCACTGAGCCATCATCACTACAAAAGTAGTGGCTGAAAGGAGTTAGGGTTTATTATACTTTTCTCTCGGGTCTATCTTGAGGTTGTTTTGATATTGCTACACACTTTGTAGTGACTTTTGCCCAACAATTATTTTAAAATTACATTATCTGTCAAGCCATCAAGCTTAACCGTGGTTTTGAAAAAAATATATTCAAATTAACACTGCTAACCGAATAGATTATAGTGAATTGTTATACAAATACTATGTACCTTTACACTAGTACAATATCAAAGTGAGCAATTAAAACAAGCATGACAGTGCATTTAAGAGGAAATAAGTCGTCATTTTCTTCATACAAACGTTTTCCCCAATTTTCCTTCCAGAATTTTAATACTAGAGCAATAACTTTTAGATAGGAAGTAGATACTTGCTAGTTTCATGCCTCTCTGTTTTGATTTTTTGATATTTGTTTTTTTTTTAAAGAGCTAGGAATCTTCAAAAATCTTAAAATTTACCTAGATTCAACGCTGTGTTTCAACGTCCAAATTCCCATTCTCATAAACATAATCTTAAAAAATAAAACGCACAGGCAAAGAAAACATTCTTCTTATTTACTTGTTAAAAGAAATACTAAAATCGGTCTAAATTTGGAGGAGGAAACAGAGGAATACGAAACCTCGATTTTGCTTATTTTATTTCGGGTTAATGAGCCCGAGGTGCAGTTGTCCCTTTCGCTCAGTATGTACGCGGGTACTGCGTGCGGCGCGACAGAAATAGCTTGGTGAAATACCTAATTTTCAAATGTCTCAGCCAACTGCTTTCCTCTTAAGGGAAAGGAGGGATAAAAAAAAAACAGAAAAAAATGTAAATGACAGACAGACAATGTCATTCTTGTTGTAGATGTGTCATTGTCTGACTGACAGGCAATGTAGATTTAGTGAGTCTCATTGAACCTCCTTCGAGTGGGTAGAGTAAGAAAGAAATAAAAGCATTCGTCACAATACAAACAACACAAATAATAATTAAATTATGTTTCTTTGGTAAATGCATAATTAGAGAAACAATGAACCGATGAAGTTGTTTTTTTATTTTAAATGTTTGTGTTTTTCGTATAAAGTTTATATACATTACATAAGTATATAATTATAAGGTTTAACTATAGTAATTCGTCTTTCGGTAATAAACAAATTTATATGCAAGGGCAAAGGCCTATGAAATATAATAATTTATACCGAAAGGGCCCATGCTATGGCCATGGCAACACCACGCCAGTACTCTGAAAAGTTCTAAGTACTTTATAATGTGTGAGGTTATTGTTTATGAAAAGGCCTTATCAAAACAAGTCGAACATTACCCCCACTGATAAGACAATGTTATAATTGAAGATGGACTATGAAGTTGGACTTTTATTTCTATATATGTATTTGTACCATACATTGTACTTTAATGATTGTTTTGATGTAGTAGCTCATTGAATGAAAACCTACTTCTCAATTGTGAAGTAGGAGATTTGATCCTAGGGCCCGTACCTATTTTAGGTTTTATGTATGGATTTTGAAAACTTATACAGCATGTTTCTCTAAACGAGGGACATATTTAAAGACGTTATAATTTAGGTTTATATGGTACGGAAAAAAATAAATAAAAAATATTTTCGTCAGCATTAAAAAGATATTGTTGTCCAAATTTAGTACCGCAACACTGCAAGACTCATGGTCACAAAAACAGCTGATCAGTGACACGCGCGTTTCGTTCGAGTAGGTATGTACAGAGGTCGTCGTCCGCCCCCCGCCCGTGCTTTGCGCCCGCGCCGCGCGCCCTGTAGGCACAGATAGCTTGCGCCCGGTTTGTTCATACCTACTTGGATTTGTTAGGTGTCTTGTCGTACATAAGTTTGTGGGACTATTTGGTAAAATTTTAAGGTATTGTTTTTATTACGTATTTGAGTTCAGAATCGCTTCCTGAACACCCTCTTGAAATAAGTCCCTCGTTTAGAGATACACGATATAAGTGGCTCTTCCGTTAACAAAGACTTAAGGAATTTTGACTTTCTTCTCTGCTTATGGCCAGAGAAGAAATCTAACGTGAATATGTGAATAAATTAATATCGTAGGACATTTCACACAACTAAGCAAAGTTTATACTACGGGAACCAGATAACTCATAGAATACTTACATTCTTTTATTTCTTGTTTTTAAAATCATTTTTCTATTAAAAATGACAAAATTTTAATTACCTTCGTTTAAAAAAATTACTTTATTTTTGTGTAAATATAAAATCTAAACTAAAATCTATAATCTCTACATAGTATAAAACAAAGTCGCTTCCCGCCGTCTGTACGCTTAAATGTTTTAAACTACGCAACGGATTTTAATGCGGTTTCCATCAATAGACACAGTGATTCAAGAGGAAGGTTTATTAGTAATACATACATACATTGCACCCGTGCGAAGCCGGGGCGGGTCGCTAGTATAATATGTATAGAACACCCAAAGTTGTCCAAAGTCCTTCAGAAGCTCTTTAATTCCGTCTTACTCGAAGGTGTAACGCCAGAAGCATGGAACAGAGGCGTGGTGGTGCTGTTCTTCAAGAAAGGTGACAACACTCTATTGAAGAATTATAGACCCATCTCGCTTCTGAGCCATGTTTATAAGTTGTTTTCAAGGGTCATTACGAACCGTCTCAGTCGCAGGTTCGATGACTTCCAGCCTTCCGAACAAGCCGGTTTCCGTAAAGGTTACAGTACCATAGACCACATCCATACGCTAAGGCAAATTATACAGAAGACCGAAGAGTATAATTTGCCTCTATGTCTAGCGTTTGTGGACTATGAGAAAGCCTTTGATTCGATCGAGACATGGGCGGTGGTTGAGTCTCTCCAACGATGCCATATTGACTATCGGTATATCGAAGTGTTGAAGTGTTTGTATAATAACGCTACTATGTCGGTCCAAGTACAGGAGCAGACTTCGAAGGCGATTCCACTGAAAAGAGGCGTAAGACAGGGAGATGTTATATCTCCGAAACTGTTTACTGCCACAGTGGAAGACGCCTTCAAGCTCCTGGAATGGAAAGGATTCGGCATCAATATTAATGGCGAATACATCACTCACCTTCGATTTGCCGACGATATAGTGGTCATGGCAGAGTCGTCGGAGGAACTCAGCACAATGCTCGAAGACCTCAATCGAGTTTCTCAACGGGTGGGTCTTAAAATGAACATGGACAAAACGAAGGTAATGTTGAATGCCCATGTTGTGCCCACCCCAATATCAGTTGGGAGCTCGGTTCTTGAAGTTGTTGACAAGTACATTTACCTAGGACAAGCAGTCCAATTAGGTAGGTCCAACTTCGAGAAAGAGGTCAATCGTCGAATCCAACTCGGCTGGGCAGCGTTCGGAAAACTGCGCAGCGTTTTCTCGTCCGAATTACCTCAGTGCCTCAAGTCGAAAGTCTTCGACCAGTGTGTGTTACCAGTGATGACTTATGGCGCCGAAACGTGGTCTCTGACTATGTGCCTTCTTAGTAAGCTCAAAGTAGCACAACGAGCTATGGAGAGGGCTATGCTCGGAGTTTCCCTACGAGATCGAATCAGAAATGAGGAGATCCGTAGGCGAACTAAAGTAGCCGACATAGCCCAGCGGATTAGCAAGTTGAAGTGGCAGTGGGCAGGGCACATAGCACGCAGAACCGATGGCCGATGGGGCTGCAAAGTTCTAGAGTGGAGACCACGGACCGGCAAGCGCAGCGTAGGACGTCCACCCACAAGGTGGACAGACGACCTAATAAAGACCGCAGGAACGCGCTGGATGCGAGCCGCTTCCAACCGGTCTTTATGGAAGTCAATGGGGGAGGCCTATGTCCAGCAGTGGACGTCATGTGGCTGATGATGATGATGATGACCCAAAGTTGAAAATTCAGTTTCATTCAGAGTTCACCAAGTTGAAAATCTGCCGCCAAGCATCTAACGATGTGTTCCGGCAACTTCACCTAAGAGTCGGTTCTATACCAACCTAAGTGTGTTTACCATTTTAAACCACACCGTCACTTAACATCAGATGAGCTATTGTCAAGCACCTAGCCTGTCAACTATAAAAACAAAACATTCACTGCCCATGTTCCCATCACTGTTTAAATTTGATATGAACCTACCGACGCTGCTCCTTCCAGCAACAAATTTGTCGTCATGCTAACATTGATCTATTAAAAAAACCCTAATAGATCGATGCATGCTAATTATGAAAAATTGCGGTCGTTTAAATTGTCTAATTTTCGAGATGGTAACCTTCATTGAACCTTACCTATCTAATCGAGGCTCTGATAAATATTTATTCGGTTGTGTTCGAAGATTATTGTAATTAGTGTTTAATCATTATCATTGGTAAAGTATTTGGCATAAAGCACCTCCTCTGACGCCGATATGTGATAACAATTAATAACTTTTATTTTTTATGTTTGACAGGTTAGGTGTTTGACCAATTCAAGAGCGTTGTATTTTTAGTGTACTTTCGCTTTTTTTTAATAATATAGCTTAATAGGTTCGTGTTTGACCACATCCTGCCTGATGTTAAGCAACTATGAAAGGAACGCGCTTACCTAGAAGGAATCTGTTTACTCTTGATTTGAAGACACGCATTTTGTACTTTTAATGTAACCTGAATATAATTTTAAATATTTGTCAAACCTAAAACAATTTTTGAAATATTAAATATTGTTTCAGTGTCTAAAACTTAAATCCGACATAAATTAAAAATATGTATTTAAAATAACCGCAAGTATGTATGTATATCCTCTTCTTCTTCCACTTGCCGACACGTGCTTCGCCTCTACACGAGGCATCCTCAGTGCGTGTTGATAGAACGTGTGTCGAATATTTCGGATAAATATTTAAAATTGTCTTCAGGTTAGATGAATATTTCAAATTATATTCAGATTATATTAAATCCTCGTAACCAATATGACTTTTAAGCTGAAATACACTTTTAAATACTCAAAATGAACTGCCGCAAAGTAACACCTGAATCAATTAATTATCCAAGGCTCACCTGATTATAAGTTTCGAAGATAGTAAACACACCTAGCCTGGATTAGAATTGGCTCTCAAGTGAGGCTACCGGAACATACCGTCGAGGTAGATTTTTGAATTTGAAGGAGTAACTAGCCGAGTACTAGAAAGTATCCTACTACCACGCTATGGTTTCCTCATGATATTTTCCATCAGCGGCAGCTTAAGCACATTGTTGAGATTTGAACCCACACCCTTCGGTGTGTGAGCCGACCGCGCTAACCACTGAGCTTTCACTGCTACAAAATAATAACATTGTATTGAACTTGGTAGATACATACATATGTTTCTAACCAATCCCTAAATAATTTAGTCATTCGTCTTTTTTTTTGGTAGTATCTCTATTGCCCAGATTCAAGTATTCCAATATTTTCAAGTATTTTATATTTTAATTTTAGGGCATGACGTCATGGTCATGCCCTAGTAAAGTAGTGTCGAGTCTACTCGGTACGAGTTTTGGAAGCAACACGAAAAGTCACGTTACACCACATTTATATCCTTTCCCGACACTCACGCGTGTGATACGGCACTTTATAAAAGAAAAAAAAACACAATTTTTATGTATTTGGAAAAATACAAGTTTTGGAAAATACTACGATGCGGCGGTATATTCTTCCGCGTTCCCTCCATATAGTAGCTATACGTTAAGTTATATAGCTATTTTATAGTTTTTATTCATTTTAAAAAGCGCTTCCAGTAGCTAAATGCTAACTAAACTAAGCGTGTTTCCTTGCCTCGGTTGATTACTAAGCTTGACAAACATATTAGAGTTTTAGAGAAAAAATTTGGTAGTACTTAACACGTCAACGATACGATTCGTTGATTTTAATTAGGTATATTACATTATTATTACGTACGTAATTTTAAACAAAATAAAAAACCGTATACCGTGAAATAAAGCATTTTGCGTAATTTTGGATAAATTTAATTAACATACATATCTATCTATTTATCTAATACCTTTAAACGAGCAATTCTTGTATATATGTATATATATAATCTGAAACTCGGAAACCGCTCCAACGATTTTTATGAAATTTAGTATGCAGGGGGTTTCCGGGGTGATAAATCGATCTAGCTAGGTTTTCTTTTTAGAAAACGTCGTTTTAGCCGTGTTTTCAGCCGAGCAAAGCTCGATCATCCAGGTACTCTTAATTTAATACAGAGCATGTCTTATGTACTTTAGAATTATTTGTTTATTGACATTTATTGCAAAACATTTTCCTTGGAAAAAATATCTAAATGAATACATATTTTTATCGCTTCTATAAAATGTATCATAGCTCAGTGGTTAGCGAGGTCGGTTCAAACCTCAATAATGAGCTTGAGCTGGCGGTGAACAAAAACATCGTGAGGAATCTGTAGCATGGTGGTGGTGGTGGTAGAGTACTTTCTTGCTTCTAGTACTCGGCTGGCTAGCTACCACTGTCAAGTTGAAAACTCTCACCAAGCACCTAACAGTGTGTTCCGACAGCCTCATTTGAGAGCCAGGCGAGTACTAGAAAGTACCCTACCACAACGCTACTTCTTCACACTACGCTGTAACAACTTGATGAATTTGAATGAAATTGAATATTAAAATAAAATAAAAATAATAATTACATGTATATTTCAAACAGGCCCATATATATCCACAATTACACATTTTCATACAAATAAGATAAATGACCAAAAAATAAAACGTCAAAATGTAGAATATACAAAATATTTTTTTTTTAAAAGTCCCTAGTAGGTAATTTCGCTCCGGTTTTTAATTTCTCATTGGTTGCAAATGGTCTGGTAAAATGAGTCTACTATTTATGGAAAAAAAAACGGTAAACTCACGGGGTGCCGCTAGTCGTGATGAAAAAAAGGCAGTTTTGACATCCGCATCTTATCAGTGGATTTACATAATAGTTTTATCATTTAAAGTCTCTTTATTTTTGATATTTTCATATCTCGTTTGCATTAAAAAATAGTCGTTTGGTTTCTTTGGCAGAAAGATAATCCTCAAACTGTAAAACGTCGGAAATACTTCCAAGTGTTTCAATAGTCCAGAAGGGAAACGGTGACCTTTTATCCTTTAGATTCTAACTCTCGTGAAATTCCTTGCCGAAAGCAAAGTAAGTAGAACATCATCGCGAAAATACTGCCACCTCTTCCCACTAGTGTCGCCAAAAGGCTTGGCTTGGACCATTGCCGGCGATCACCACGTGAGTGCCGGCCAAGCAGTCGGGGTTAGCACGTAAATGTCATTGTTTTCTGTTGTGTAGGACGTAGGTAGGTAGGTGTTTATGTTCAAATTTAATAGGTTAGTGACTTTTAGCAAAAAAGTCAAAGAAGTTTACGTGTGTCTTATGTTAGCAAAGCTACAAACAAAAAAAATCTTTCGGAAGATTTGTTCGTGCCTCGTAATAACCTGTGTGAATCAACACTAGCAGGGAAGATGTTCTACTTACTCGGGGCCGCGCGCTCCAAGTACTTTGCCTATGCCATCATCATCATCATCATCAGCCGTAGGACGTCCACTGCTGGACATAGGCCTCCCCCATTGACCTCCATAAAGACCGGTTGGAAGCGGCTCGCATCCAGCGCGTTCCTGCGGTCTTTATGAGGTCGTCTGTCCACCTTGTGGGTGGACGTCCTGCGCTGCGCTTGCCGGTCCGTGGTCTCCACTCCAGAACTAGCCTATGTACATAGCATATATTATGTAGATACATACCGTCTAGTTTTACAGACCAGCTTCCCTTGTTCGTGTGCTAATTAATTTGAAATCTTCTGAATTTCTTTGATTTCAAATCCTCCTCCTCCTCGCGTCGTTTTCCTCATTACTGAGGGTCATGACTCCCCCGCTGCATCAGTTTCTCCCGTACGATTTCCCTCCATCTGCTGCGATCCTTAGCTTCATGAAGGGCATTGTGGAAGTTGATGTTTAGAGAAGATCGTATTTGGTTCGACCATCTCGTGGGACTGCGTCCTCTGGGACGTTTGCCACCTACCTTGCCTGTCACCATCAGCCGTTCAAGATTGTGACCCTCTTTACGAGCAATATGTCCGAAGAATTCCAGCACCCGCTGACGCATATAGTGGAAAGTCGAGTTTTGACATTAAGCTCTCCCAGAATAGACACGTTGGTGCGAAAGGCGGTCCATGGAATCTGTAGCATTTTCTTCCAGCACCACATTTCAAAGGCGTCTATTCGGTCTCTGTCGGCCTTTTTCAGTGTCCAGGTCTCCGCTCCGTAACTGAATATGGAGAAAACTAGCGAAGTCACCAATTTGGTTTTAGTTTTTCGCGTGATGTTACGGTCTCTCCATATCCTATGCAACTGGGAGATTGCATTTTTGGCCATCCCTATACGTCTCCTTATTTCTTTTTCGCATGATCCTGTGTTGCTAATGTTAGACCCTAGGTTGACGAAGTCGCTCACGATATCGAGGTTCAGCGTTCCCATTAGTTCAAGGCTGTTGGTACGATCCACCATCATTACTTTTGTTTTGCTATGATTGATTTTTAGACCCAACAGCAAACTGATGTTCTCAATCCGAGCCAGGAGGTTCACCATCTCGGTTTCACTTGCAGCAAGGAGTGTGGTGTCATCTGCGTAGCGGAGGTTTGTTATTTTAGTGCCACCTATTGTGACTCCACCCTCCCAACCTTCACATGCCCGCCTGATTATGTACTCTCCATAGGCGTTAAATAGAATTGGAGACAGGATGCATCCCTTTCTTACCCCTTTACCGAAACTAAAAAGCTCTGATGTGCAGTTCTCGACCTTTACCGTTCCTTGATTGTCCAGATATAGAGAGCGGATGAGGGCAACGAGGTGTTGAGGTACTCTCAGTTCACTAAGTACCTTCCATAGGTTCGACCATACAACACAGTCAAAGGCTTTACTGTAGTCGATATAGCAAAAGATGGTGAGTGTATTGAACTCGTAGGCCTTTTCGACCAGTTGGCGAATGTTTAGAATTTGCTCGCGGGTTCCTTTGCCCTTTACAAAACCCGCCTGTTCCTGTGGAATTTGCCAGTTCAGAAAGTATCGAAATAAATCGAATTGATTTCAAATAAAATATTTTAATTAATTAAATTTCATTCCGACACACAGTTCGTTCATATTTTCCTATTGTACAATGTTAACCTGTCAATTATGGCCCTGGCACGAATTATATTTTCGCAAGATTTATCTAACTAATACATTATGATTATACAAAAGTTATCTGTAAACTCAACTAAATTATCTATGTAATTGTTAATACGTTTTGATAATTCGAGTATACACCTTCCTATTTTATATCAAATGTTTAGTTTTAGCTTCTGTGTTTAGAGTGTCATATTGTTTGTGATATTTTTTATTCTATCAAAGGTTAACATGTCTAAATACTTATATTCATCCATAACTGCTTCCTTCTCTACATAGTATAAAACAAAGTCGCTTCCCGCCGTCTACGCTTGGATCTTTTAAACTACGCAACGGATTTTAATGCGGTTTCCATCAATAGACAGAGTGATTTAAGAGGAAGGTTTATATGTATAATACATGCATATGCACCACATTAGTATCTACATTGCACCCGTGCCAACTAAATAGGAGCCGCCTTCAAGTCGCGAGTGAATCAGGTTTTTCTAGGCGAGCGTGCTCCATCGTAGACCGCATCTTCGCTTGACATCTGGCGATATGGTGGTCAAACTTATTTGTAATAAAAAAATGAAATAATTGATAAGTTTCTTATGGACACCCGGTTGGAACGGAGTTTCTTTAAAAAGACTTTATTATTTTTAAATTATAAAATATTTTCGAATATTCTGAAACTTGACGGCAAGCTTAATCGATTGAAAAAAGTTTTAGTGTCCTAAGTGATCGGGAAGTGCCTCAAAATCACTGTAAAAAGGCGAAGTTTTTTATTGCTATACATTTTTCTGTCTAGCTCTAGCCCACAAACTAATCAGGACGATAACGTGCGATAAGGTACTCTGTTTCGAAAATTGTATTTCTACCCAAAAAATCATCTGTTAATACGGTGGTCTCTAAATCATGTCATGTATGATAAATAATAAAATATAGTTTTAAGTAACCTTAGGCTTTTTGTATGTCGGATCATACGTTGTGCGTAACTTTTAGTACCTACTACTTAACCAGTTTTACGTGTACCTACTTACAATCACCTTGAAATAATATTTGTATTCCTTCATCTTATGAAACTCATAAGTTCTATCTACTAAAGGTTTTTGTGTAGAACCTTACAAGTTTGTGTGCGGTTTTAAATTGTGCCCTGTCGAAAGTTGTATTTTATGTAGCGTTAAAATTTTTATGATTATGTACCTAATATTTCTAATTATCAGATTGCATGAGAATTAAAATTTATGGTTAGACTCCCCTGTTAGCTCATTTAGTAAAGTTCTGCTTCTAAAGCTAAAGGGCGTGAGTTCGATTCCCACTTGGGACTAATATTTGTGTGACGAGCATAGATAAAAGATAAAGATATATTTACTTGCATAAACATGAGTGGTTACATAGTATTGGTCTTAGGTTACACAAGTTTCATCATGTTTTTGCCTCAATGGGCGTGTTAATGTTGTCATAGCTAAGATGATTTGCAATGTAATTCAAATTCAATTTTGTGGCGATGATGGCTCAGTGGTTAGCGCGGTAGGTTCGCATGCCGAAGGGCGTGGGTTCAAAATTGCTTTGAGCTTGACCTGCCGGTGAAGGAAAACATCGTGAGGAAACCATAGCGTGGTGGTAGGGTACTTTCTAGTACTCGGCTGGCTAGCTACCACCCTCAAGTTGAAAATCTGCCGCCAAGCATCTAACGGTGTGTTTCGGCAGCCTCACTTGAGAGCTAATTCCATTCCAGGCTAGGTGTGGTTTACCATCTTCGACCACACCGTCACTTAACATCAGATGAGCTGTGGTCAAAAAACTAGTCTGTTAGCTATAAAAAAAGCAAATTTAATCAATGTCATATTAATAATTTATTTATTCATATTATGAACACCAACGTTGTGTACATTATCGCATGACTAAAAGTCAAAAGGAAAAAAGAAGTATACAGATAAATGTCACAACAATTAATTATAGGTGCAGACAGCTTGCAATAAAAACAATAATCAATTCATAATTAAAACAAAATTAAATGTCAAAGAAATAATCAAATAATAATATTTTAAAAGAACTAGGTATTTAAATTTTCTTTTAAACTGATGCGTGTCTTGTTTCTTGATACTTTCCGGTAATATGATTATAAATGACAGGGGCCACGCCTAGAAAGCAGTTTCTGTAATGTTGTGTACTGGTTCTGTATGTATTATAAGTAGGTACATATTTAAAAAAAAAAGTATAAGTTCCCATAGTACAAGCTTAGCTTAGTTTGGTGTCAGATGGCGCTGTGTGTAAAGTCCCACGATGTTTATTTTTTATATTTAAATACATTATTCGCAAAAAAAAATAACAAGAAAAATTTTAAATTTTCAAATAAGCAACGACAACGACAAATTGTTTAGTTTGATTAGCTATGACTATAACATACCTAGCGGTCCAAAGTACAAGTATAAAACATGCTTTTTTTGCCGTAATAACCTACACAGTAAAGATTAGGCAATTGTCGGCAATAAATTCATTTCTCAAGCGTCAAGCCGTTCGTGTGAAGCGACTGGCATGTATGCATAGGTTGTCGAGTTGAATAAATAATCTCTACATAGTATAAAACAGTCGCTTCCCGCTGTATGTACGCTTAGATCTTTTAAGCTACGCAACGGATTTTAATGTGATTTCCATCAATAGACAGAGTTATTCAGGAAGAAGGTATGCATGCATATGCACCACATTAGTAACTATATTACACCCGTGCGAAGCCGGGGTGGGTCGCTAGTAAATATACGAAACATAGAAAACTCAGACATAGAACAAACATTTAAATAAATTCAAAAAACGGGACAAACATATGTATTTTTTTAATGGTTGACAGGATTTTTTGTCGCTCACCTGATGTTAAGTGACGGTGTGGTAGAAGATGGGAAACACACCTAGCCTGGAACGGAACTGGCTCTCAAATGAGGCTGCTGGAACCGTTAGATGCTTGACGGTAGGTCTTCAACTTAATAGCTAGCCGGCAGAGTTCTAGAAAGTACCCTATCGCCACGCTATGTTTTCGTATGGTAAAACGTTAATTATTTTATTATAGTAATGTTCACATTTATTTTATAACACTTAAAAGGTTTGCCGAGGTCGGCTGGATTACCATGGGTTCTGTATCTACAAATTCACCAAATGATCGTTTATATTAAATGTTTTTTTTTTGTTTTATCAGACCGAAATTCTTGGTCGTTTGTATGATTATTTGCACAAGTTTTAAGCTTATATTTATTACCGTTACAAATACAAAAAAAAAATATGTTTGACATTTATGTCAGCCCTTTTATCTTTTGTTTTACTTTTTTTATTTGACTATAAATGTTACCGGCTATCTATTATGGTTTTATAACACCACACTACTGTTCTCTTTTATATACTCTTTATTATAGATAACTTTGTAGTGCTGATTTCTCAGTGGTTAGCACGGTTAGTACATGCCGAAGGGCGTGGGTTCAAACCCCAATGAACCCACGCTTGAGCTAGGTGAAGGAAAACATCGTATTTTCTAGTAGGTACTCGGCTGGCTAGCTACCACCCTCAAGTCGAAATTCTGCCGCCAAGCATAAAATGGTGTGATCCGGCAGCCTCGCTTGAGAGCCAGTTTCATTCCAGGCTTGGTGTGTTTACTATCTTCGACCACATCGTCATTTAACATTAGGTGAGCTGCGAAACACATAGCCTGTTAACCATTATAAAAAATATATTAAAAAAACTTTCGGGCACGGAACTCTAAACACAATTAACTCCATCTAATTTAGAATACAATAGACTCGCTCTCAGGTCGTAAAGTACAACAGACTGCTTGTAGGTTTTAATTTTTCTGTTTTCAAATCTAAATCCCTCTTGCACACACAACTTAACCAAATTGTATAATAGCAGTTAATTTTCACATTAAATTTGCTTCGCTTCAAACGTACGGTGAAAAGTTTCGGGTTATTTTGTTTCGCTTATACACGCCGGGATAAAATTGTCCCCGTACGTACGCATACCTCTATTTCGTAACCGCGAGTGGAAAGATTTGTCACGGTCGTGGTTAGGTAGTGGCCTCTCGGTTCCCGGACATGTTTTTTTTTTCATAAAAAAATATTAGTCTTTGAATCCTTTTTGTCTTGATTTGCTGTTCTGGGAAATAGACGGCTCTATCCCGTGTTTCATTTTTGTGTTCATGGATTTAATTCGCTGCTGGGGTTAGGATGTCATGCGGCTTTCAGCTAGATCTGTGACTTTTCTTTTCTGATCCAGTATAAAATCTTTATCGAGTCTCATACGCTGTGTAGCGATTTGTCTCTCTTCCCTTTTTTGTGTCAATGTAAAAAAATATGCGTATAATCCTTATTCTGTTCTAATTTCAGGTACCCCGCGCACGAATCGCTCTTCAGCATAACTTGGGACTCGGAGGAGCAGTAGTTATCACCATGTACCGCAAAGGTTTCACCAACGCGATGCCCCATCAGGTGGCCGCTATTGCCAGCAGCCCTGAAGACTTCAAGGTCTACAAATACATGAAGGTCTTAGAAGAAGCCATGGAGAACGATGCCGATAACCTGATCGAAAAAGTACGAGGCATCTACGGATTCAAAGTGAGGAACGGACCGAACGGATCAGAGGGTTACTGGGTTATCAACGCTAAGGAAGGCAAGGGGAAGGTTACTTACAATGGGAGCGACAAACCTGACGTCACTTTCACTGTAAGCGATGAAGACGTGACCGATCTCATTTCGGGCAAACTCAACCCCCAAAAGGCCTTCTTCCAAGGAAAGATCAAGATCCAAGGCAACATGGGCCTTGCCATGAAGCTCACGGACTTGCAACGACAAGCGGCGGGCAGAATAGACGCAATCCGTTCCAAACTGTAAATTCTTGAACTAGTTTTAAACTGGTTTCTTCTAATATTAATAGTCGGTTACGGATGGTATCGGGCATTTTTATACAAAACGATATAGATTACACGTCTCTAGACTTCACAAGTGCTAAAGTGCATGAATGTTATACAGTTAAGTGTATTGTTTTTATAATGTATTTATGTTTTATTTGATCATTCCAAATGTAATATTTATGGCACAATCTATTTTGTTAATAAATGGTTTTTATATAAACTGGATTTGTGTTTGTCTGTTGAAAAGTTTTGTGGACGTGTTTTTTGGTATTGTTAGACCTGTCGCGGAACCCTAGGGTTTGCAAGGCCTCTGTGAGCGCTCCGCCAAAATACTGGCCATAATGAAAAACACTAATGAGTTACTATACATCTAAATACTCCAACATAAAGTAATAAATAGCTAAAAGAGTAGTAGTGAAATGCGTAATATGACAGAGCGACATTAGTCATGAGCATAGTCAACAGTTCAACGCTGACTCAACTGACAATAAAAAATACACATAAAAAAACAGTTTTTGACTATTTTAGGGTTTCGTCAAATATTTCGCTTTCAGACTCCGTTGCCAAAAAAGTTTGTGAACCGCTGTGTTGACTAACAGAAATTTAATTATAATTAAAATTAGCTTACATTTTAACTACTAAGATGCAAATAAGTCTTGAAAAAAAATCTCATTTTATTACAATTCATCACATATTCAAGAACTTGAGAAAGTAGAAACGTAACCTAGAATAAAGGTGACCCTGAAAAATTATTGGAAAAAATATCACGAATATTTAAGTTACTCCTAACGCCATCTCTGTATTTACAGCGATACTATTTAGCGTGAGTGCTAAGTTAGATACTTAGTTTCAAGTATGATCTTTGTAGGTTTTATGTCAAACATAATTATTATAAGATCTCTTTTAGATTGGATCCTACTCCAGTTAGACCTAAAAGATTCCCATAATACTAACCACCACAGTATCACATATTTTGCCGCCAAGTAGAAGAACACACTACTTGGCGGCAGTGTAAACATATCGTATTCCAGTTTGAGTGATAGGTACTGATATAAACAATGGGAGATTGATACATTTCCTAAGTTCATTTTTTACTTGGTGGCAGAACTTAGCAGGAGGTCGTCTAGGTAAATACCACCGCGGTACTAGATATTCTACTGCCAAGCAGTAGTGTATAAACATTACAGTGTTCCGGTTTGGAGGGTATTGTAGCTAGCGAAATTACATTGCTTAGAGACTAACCATCGAAAGTCTCGAAGTAATGAGCGCCATTTAAGGTTCTGTGTGTCGCTACAATGGTCATGGACAGTTTCTCTTACCATCAGGAGAGCGTCTCGTTCGTCTCATTACAATTATATTTAAAAAAAAAATGCAAGCATTATAATACATTTGAGAAGCGCCATCTACCGTTTTGACGTTTCACTACTACGACTTCTGAATATTTTAGTTTTTTTTCTTGGCCAGTCGTCGTAAATCTAAAATAGATTAAACTCGAGAACTAGCATAACTTATACTATGGTCGAAATAGAAAAAAATAATCAGAAACATACATAGAAAGTGATGATATCTAGAACCACCAGATCACCGATGACACTAGCTTGAGTTATCGCGTATGGGTTGGAATTGTGGTGACGCGCTGCCGATTGTAATTAAACTTATTATAAAACCCTTATTAAATCTTGTTATGCAGAAGCCATATTAACCTTTGTTATTCATACCATATTATGTAGGATACTGGACGACGTCTCATGCGTGGACCTGTTCAGGAACCTAGAAATATTGGTTTTGCTATGTGAGCTTATTTACCTGGTAGCCGTGTTTTCTAATTTTTTTTTTAAATATATTTATAGCGATGATAGCTCAGTGGTTAGCGTGGTCGGTTCGTATGCCGAAGGGCGTAGGTTCAAACCCCAACAATGAGCTTGAGCTGTCGGTGAAGGAAAACATCGTGAGGAAACCATAGCGTGGTGGTAGAGTACTTTCTAGTACTCGGCTGGCTACCTAACGCTCGAGTTAAAAAACTGCCGCCAAGCATCTAACGGTGTGTTCCGGCAGCCTCACTTGAGAGCCAGTTCCATTCCAAGCTAGGTCTGCTTTACCATCTTCGACCACACCGTCACTTAACATCAGGTGACTTTTGGTCAAACACCTACATAGCTTGTCAATCATAAAAAAACCAAAACAAAATCAGAGTATCGCTGCTTTGGCGCTTATTATTTTAAGATTTTCTATCTTGACAGCCCTGTAATGTCGTTAGCTGCAGTACCTTTCACACCGGAACTCAGACTACTGCTCGGCGGCAGAATATCTGGTACTGCGGTGGTACCTACCTAGACGACCTCCTGCTAAGAAAATTTACCGCCAGGTAAATACCACGTTATCTCTTACCACCAGGAGAGCGTCACGTTCGTGCCATTACTTTTACATTAAAAAAAAATACCTTTAATTCTATTGATTATTTCATATGACTTGTAAATTTGGTGTAATCAATAAAATGTATTGTAATCATAGTCCAGTATTTTGTACAGATAGTAATATCTCAGGTACTAGTAAGGATTACCTAAGAGTGATTTTAGAAGAGTTCTTTGGATGGGTAGGTAGACAGGTGGACGTGTCAGTGTCAAAACAGCGAATTTATTTAATTCAATGTTTATTAAAACTCAGATTTTGCGACTTTTAACATGAATGTATTCAAATCGTCGACGATGCTTTAACGATCGCACATGAGATCACAGAGCATGCAGTACCCTGGCAAATCACTATACGCATAAAACCTTGTCTCTTGGGGGTAAAGTTGCCAGATAGCCGGGACTCGATTTAATTACCCGACTTTCCACATAATAAAAAAAAGTTAACAAGATCTCCAATCTCTCGGCTTAATACAAAATAACACGACCTATGCGCCCGAAAAACTTCACCAAAAGTTATAAGCACGATTACCCAATTCCACTGATCTGGCAACCCCACTTAAGTTTCATTCACTAGTATTCCAGTGAACACAGTTTTAAACGAATTGCATTGTTATTGCGTTCTTTCAATTCTATTAAAGCCATCCTCTCACGAACAAAGTCATATAAAATGCGTTTCAAATATAAATTACAGATCATCAACGAGATGTTCGTTTTCCAACTACCTTTGATAATCAGATTTATAATTATATCGTATCTATTGTTTTATTATCTTACGGATGTTAGGTGTCTGTGTCTTTGTATATACTCCCAAATAGAATCCTCTCAACTCGGAGGGTTCTAGTGAGGAGATATCCGTGTAATTGTCTTGTATCGGTTTTATTTTTATTGTAAAGTAGTTTAAACCCGTCTCTAGAAACTCATGTAAAATGTCAGTTCACACACGATGCCACTATTGTCAAATGCGTCAGCGACGGTCAGATGTTGAATGCTACGACTTTCTAGCTACTAGTTGATATCGTTTTGGCGATTTATATTTGAAACGTGTTCCTCCGTATGAGGTTTTTTTTATTTAAGTCCCTTCGTGTTAGGACTACCTAACGGGCTTTTTTATATTTAGATTTGAACTTAAATTATTATTCAGAAATATTTAACTACCCGGAACATGTGACAAGTTTTTGACTACAATGGAATTATTTTCTCCAGTTGGGCGACTCTTGAAAATTTGACAGGTACAGATGTGTGAAAGAGCACGCTATATTAGTGAACACGTTTAGCAGGCGTTTCTCTCTTAATATTTAGGACAGTCTACAATAAAATGTAACAATGGTCATCTTAACCATTTCTGTCATATTTATTACCCAACGGAGAAGAGAAAATAATTCTTCTATAGCAGCCTGATTAACGTATCTCTACAGCTATCACGATTGACAGGTTCGATCAGAGACAAAGTTTTATTGCATAAACCCAAGTATTTAAAGTTTAATGTAGCCTGGCAACTCCACGCCGCTCGTACTTATAGTAAAACGATTATTTACATCACTCTCACTGTCCGAGAAAAAAAAAAATAACAATTTCGAAATATTACAACCTGCAGAGTTCCATCTATTTTAACATAAGCCACGCCAAAGTATGTTTAGCACCATCCATATAGGGTTACCATGTCGAAATATAAAATGTCCAGATAAAAGTCCGATATTTAAAAAACTGAGAGCTTTTAGTCACATAACGTGGTCCATTCTGAAGACTTCATAGAACTATAGTTTTTTTAAATCTAATTACTTTGTACGAAAAGTACAGCAGCGATGTTTAATTTAGTTCTGCCATCTAAACTCAGTCTTCAAATTCGACTATGAAAAATTAAATCGATTAAATTAAAATTTTCAACCTAAGTTTAAAAAAAAACACATCTTAATCAAATATCCGGTAAAGTTAAAAACGCCGAAAAATCCAGCTCAGACGTAAGGAAGATCAAATGTCCGGACAAATCCTAACGAATGGTAACCCTACATCCGTATAAATATTTCATTTTAGCAAGACAGTGAGAGAATTTCGTACAGAACAACCTGCTTATCTGTAGAGTTGATTTGTGGGAGTAATCGTTTATCTTTTAAACTACTACCACATACATTTTCGCTCCTTCATGCCCCTTCTACAGACAAATAGGTCATGCTGCAGTTTGAAACTTTTCCATCAATACAAAATATAAATCCTACGCTAATAATTTAAAGCGTTCCCTTTTAGTTCATAATCGGCTTAGCCTTAATATTTCCAAACGCGAAACTTAACTTTTCACTCCTGAACGTTTTAAAAACAAATAATTATATTAAAACCGAAATAGTTGCCAATAAATAGGTATCTACATAAATATATACAATTAAAATACATAAGTTAGCCAAGCCAAAAACATCATAGCACCAAAATACATCCAACGTACAGACAGAAAAGTTTCATTACATTTTATCATAAATATAGATGATTAAATCTATGAAGATGCGTCTTAACCTTTATACCATTATCAATCCTTTAGCCAGATAGAAAAGCGGTCTGATTACGTTAGCCGTCACTCACAATCACAATCTCTCGCATTCGTTATAACCTAATAGTTATTATTTAGTTTTTGGTATGAGAGTTTTTCACAAAATTATCTTTACGAAGTAGAAGGCGTCCTTAAGCCACATAGCTAGGCAGGCTGTGAATTCAATGTTAATCTACTTTATATGTCTCCAAAAATCAACGTAGGTTCAATTGACAACAGTTGCGATTGTGGCGCCCTCGTTTTCGTTAAGATACTAAACAAGTAGTGTCACCTTTTGAGTGAAATCGGAACTAATTATTTTTTTAAACGTCTTTTTGAAACCTCTCTACTGTACGTGTTGGTAGCCTTAAAGTAGGTATAAATGGATTAATTGGTAGTACAGAACTACAGGCTTGCAGTACATAAATAATTATGCAAAAGGATGAGACGCCACTTCACATATTCAACTATCTATAACGACATGCAGTCCGTTTCTAATTTACATTATAATTATAATATTTAACACAATAATAAGTTACTCTTATACACTCCTTACTCTAGATACATATTGAATATACATACCTATATTAATAAGTAAATGGTAATTTTTTTTTAAATGTCTCTGACTAGAGATTAAATCGTAAACTAAACCTAACTGAAACTACCTAAGACTATCTACGTAACATAGCACTCTTTGAAAGTTAAAATACTTAGATAAGTTAGGACTGGTTTGGGGTTACCCCAGGGGAATATCATTTCGCCAATGACTTTGCCGTGTCGTTTTATGACATGACCAATCACAGCAGAACGTAATTAAAGAACCAATCACGTTGGTCACGTTACTTAAAAAAATATATCAATTCAAATAATAAAAATGGTGACCATGATTTTTAATTCGACATTGTTCCAGTCCTCACTTCTTTAAGTTAAAATATCATAAAGAAACAATTTTTTCTACAATTTGAGCTTTGCCAAAGTCATTTTCATTTGTGAAATCTGATTTCACACGTTTTCACTCGGTAACAGACAATAACTGTCCAACCGAGTCAGGAATAAAAAATATAGGTTGAAACCTACATTTAAAAAAAATAGGCGTCTCAATCTTGTTGAAAACAACTCAAGATAGTTGAAATAAGCCCCAAACATTATTTACCAAAACAAATGGACAAGAAAGTGAAATAAAATAAATCGTCCATATTGTATTTATACAAACAAATATACCTACTAGGTATTAACATTGTCTTTTTAATAATCTGAACTGAAACATATAAAATAATTAAAATCGCGACAATCACAAAATTAAAATAAGCGAAGCTCCAAATACTTTTTGAGATTAATATTGAGGAATATTTAAATCTCTCGTTCACTAAATTATATGCTCTACAGAAATGCACGGTTACTGGCAAAGATTTAAAAACTTATGCAGTAATAACCATTACAAATTAAGTATAATATTTGCTGTGGCATATTAGTTAGCGTGATATTCAATGAACATTTCATTGAACGTACTGTAAATCATAGGCACTCCATAATTATACAAATTAAAAAAACTATGGAAATATGTGGTTTTGACAAATTTTATATTTTATATCTACTCACGTTTAGTTTAGCCGTACACTCCGGCTATAGTTTCGGCTACATCCAGTGACATATCAAAAAGCAAAGACTAAACGCAGCGTTGTTACCGGCCGAGAATGACACGTCGAATCGAAACTATAGTCGAAATATTCGGCTCGATTTAACGTGAGCGACCTCGTATAAATAAAATGTACATTTATAAATAAAATGTACATTTTCGTAACGAATTTGTAAAAAACAAATAAATTGCCTCAAAACCATATATATATATATATATATTAAAATTTGTGATGATACAAATTACCTAATTATTAATTTTAACCCAGAAGGCAATTAGGCATCTATCTACCTTGAATTTACAAAACAAACATTGCTTAACATTACGAACAACCACCAAAGGCAATTTTAGACACAAAAAACAAATTTAGGCAGTGTAATTCAATTTTGAAAATTATTGCTCAGTATCTATTAAGAGTTGAGTAAACCTTTAGTTAGCTCCTTATATAAAACTTTTTGTCTTATTTTATCCCAATATAATTTTATTTTATTTACAATGAGGTAGACAGCGGGAAGTGTCCCTTACATATAGATAATTTTGTTGGCCTGAATACTACTTTATTTAAATCTTATAAATATATTTCCTTATATCTGGCCGACACCTATCTCACCGAGAGACGACAGCCATTTGAACAAAATCGTTAAAACATATAAAAGCTGCATGTTTTTTTGACAAGGTATGGCGCTTTAAAATTAATATAAATCATCAGATGAGATAAGTGCCGTGTCTGCAAGACGACTAATACAATTTTTAAGAAATACTGCGCTTCGACTGTACGCCCGGCTGCAGTAATTATTATTGTAAAAGAATAAACTCCTTACTCCCAATAGCCTTACAGCCTTCATAATGGGCGACGAGTCGTACAAAGTACAATTGTAAAAAGTGAAAACATGAATTACTTTATTACTATTTGGTATGGATGAGGTTTATACAGAGTTATTTATACGAAATACTTTGACGTATTGTTACAAAATAACAAAATTACCAACTCGAACTGTAAATCATAAGCCGCGAACTTAACTACATGTAAAAGCTTACGTGTACAATACAATAGGTGTTTTATACTGAAAAGGAAATAAAACCTTAAAAATAACCCTGTATAAATTATGCTTATTGTTGTTACTTTAAAACCTATTTTACTATATTATATTATGTGAGTATTTCGTTAATTAGGTATCGAAAAAGCACAGATTGAGGTTATATGGAAAGGTAACAGACGTACCTCAGAATGGCACACCGAAGAGACAACTAGAGAAACCGTATATTGTACAAAAAATTCTATTCATAAAACTGTACTTGATATGATTATGTACATCTATTTCCATTTTGCATCCTGCTGCAGTAACCTGGTAAAAATCGTAAATCGTACTCGCCGTAAAAATTCAAAACGGTAAAAATATAAGTGGGTCCTTGGCGGCGCCCTCTGCCGTGCGGCGCGTCGCGCGATCGCCGGTCATCTTTGAGTATACACAACTATGTAGGTGCATATTCAAAGCCGGTCGCGGAACTCGGAAGTCATCACTGGAAGCGCAGGCGGGTGATGACGCGCGGTCAACAGGGCGGGTCGGGGTCGGGCGGCGCGGGCGCGGCGCTCGGTTCGCGCTCGCGCCGCTCGCCGCGCTCGCGCAGCGCCAGGGCCGCTTCGCGCCGCTCCACGCTCGCTTCGCGCTGCGCCAGCGCCGTCTCGCGCTCGTCCAGAAGCCGCGCGCGCTCGGCTAGCCGCGCTTCCACGTCCAGCAGCCTCGCCGCTAGCTCCGCGTCGCTGTGCGGCGGTGGCGAAGTCGACGACGTCACGTCGTCCACGGGCGGAGTCAGCGGCTTCAGCGCCACATTCGGCTGGAAGTCGCGTTCGAAGCGCGTGCAGTCCGCGACGCGCACCACTCGCTCTGGATGCTGCAGCGCTGGTTCGCGTTTGCCCCACGGCCGGAACGCAGATATAGATCGGTAGTGCAGATACGGGTCCAGGAACAGTGCGTACCCGTAGTCCTCGCCTCGCGCTTTCTTCGGCGGCGACTCGGGTGGCTCCGGCTTGCATACGACTGTCTCCACCACCTGGAATCGAGAGAAAACATCATTGAGTATGGTAAGTGCAGAAATACATCATAGCTTCAGGAGCAATGAACATTCTGAAGAGATTGCATTTTACAGAAATTACATTTCTACGAAATTTCGGAAGCCTACTTGAGAATCCGCCTGGTTTCCACTCTGGAGGCCCTGGGTTAGAATCCCAGAGCACGCGCCACTATCTTTTCTAGGTAATGTGCATATTGCTGATGACTTCAAACGGTGAAGGAAAACATAAGATATGTGAAGTCTGCCAACCCGCACTTGGCCAGTTTGGTGGACTGTGGCCTTGCGCTTCACACAATGAGAATAGGCCTGCGCCTAGAAGTGGGACAGTTTATATAAAAACATGATTCGGAGTTACAAGCTGAGATGAGGATGTCGCACCACCCTCCCTAATAGTGTAGCTGCGAGGACGATAACGGCCAAACCCGCAAGGCCTCCGACCAAAGATAACAAGTACATACGCAGGAAACGGCGTTATTCGGTCCACATCACTATGTCAGATTAGGGATGACCTTACTGACGTCAATGCTCCGCTGGCCAAGGACCCAGATTTGTTCGTTTCTTTTGATTCGTCGGAAAAACCGCTTATCTCCGCAATTTTGCATTCGCAAGCAAATGGGTGATAAAACTGCCAGCGATAACAAGCCAGCCCGACTGCGGAAAATGTATTTAGGAAATGCTTGCCAACCAGCCGAGTGAAACATTTAGGCATGACCTAATAAAGCAGGCGAATCCTGCGTACGTGATGTTTGGCTCCCTTTGTTCCGGGAAACGGGCCCACGGCTTTCCTCGGCCACCGCAGTAAACACAGTACGCGCAATATCTCCCAAAACCAGCACTGCGTAAGGATACATGCCGTAAATACATCGGTAGGGGCTCGCTATCATCCTGGCACATTCGTCTTACGTAATGCAGGTGTGAGGGGTGCAGACGGCGCGCGTCATCACCCGAGGGGCCTCACCCCCGCAGGGGTGGAGGGGGTTCAGTGGGCGGCCGTGGGGGTGAGATGTAGGTCGCGGCCGGGCGCAGACGACCCCCAGACGAGGCCCGCGCCTGCCGCGCCCATGCCCGGACGAATGTGTTTACCGATTCCGGACGTTCGACCGCTAACAGCTGATTTTAGATCGACTATTATGTTAGATTCTGTTAAATACACACATCTATAGGCTTCGGTATGTCTGTGCCTTATGGCCCGTATCTTTTTGCACTTTTATTATCTATGTGGAATGGTAAATGTAGAAGCACAGGCATGGCAACAAGTAAAAATGCAAATCTGTATAAATCGCTGAAAGGAAATTATTTAACAAGTTCTATGGTAGGTAAACGTTATAAAATTCCATGCAATGGAATCATTGTCAGAGAAAATGGTATGGAAGAATGAATTCTTATTAGCTGGCACGCTACTAAAGAAAATAGGAGATTGTGTAACATAAAATAACGCGATAGGGCCGTAAGGACACCAAGGATGGAAACGTGGTAGTGAAACATTCTTCGGAAACAAGGGCCTACCGAAGTGAACCTACCTACACCAAACAAAGATGGAGTAGAAACATTGAAGCGAGGTCTAAAATATAGAGAGAGATAACGCTTATACAGAATTTTAGTATCTACGTAGGTAGGTACTATCTGCGCATACTCATTGTTTATCACCAGCAACGCGGCATTTTCGACTTTATATCGAAGGGATACGACCTGCGGCGTCTGGCAGGCAAGATGGCGACGGCGTGTTCAAAACACAGCCTCGAAAACAATGTTCGTAATGAGAGGACGGCGGGGTTCCCGTCGAGACTCATCTACGGAACGTGTCTAGAGATAACCAGTATGTACAGAGCTCCGTCGTCCCCCGCGCCTCGGTTTGTTGTTCGCCTGTCGAGGTGAAGAGTAGGTGGGTCAATGGGCTTTCTAGGCTCAAGCGTAGATGGTCGCGTGGGCGCGGCCCAACTAACATTTCGGCCTTCTTGCAATTTACCAATGTTTTTCTTCTGACACGTGGCCACATTTACGTCCTGAGAGAAGTTATGTTTCTTCATTGTGCTGACGTGGCTTTACTTGGTGAGCTATTAATGACCTTTAATTGCTTTATCACAAGTTGCGATAAGAGGCGACAACGCGCCGGATGGAGGCTAGCGCCGTCAAGTTCGGTAACTTTCACTGCCATAGGCTGCCACTGTTAGATTCTAGTACGTTTTTGATCATTGCATTTGCATCACGAAGGCGGACGAAATATCTATTTTTTATTCTTCTTTAGAAAACTAAGTATTGACAAAAATCAACATGCATATCGAATGTTAATTTAAAAAGTTTTTTTTTCTTAGTATCAATGTTCCCTCGATATTTGCAGAGTGGACTTCGAGACAAAAAGTGTCCAAATCCACCCTAAGGTGGACGATTTGGGTGGATTTCGGGAAGAACCCATACGATTGTATTGAATACAATTTTTGTATTCAATATACGTTAGTAGTGATGATAGCTCAATGGTTAGCGCGGTCGTTTCACATTCTGAAGGGCGTGGGTTCAAACCCTTACAATGAGCTTGAACTGCCGGCGAAGGAAAACATCGTGAGGAAACCTGCTCTGTTAGCTCATTTGGTAGAATAACTGCTACAAAAGCTGTAGGGTGGGGGTTCGTTTCCCACCAGGAGAAACATTACATACGACGATAAATGTTTGTTCTGTCTGGGTGTTCTATATGTATTATAAGTATGTATTTATACAAAAATAAGTAAATAAGTATTCTATCAGTCTTCGACCACACCGTCACTTAACATCAGGTGAGTTGTGGTCATACACCTAGCCTGTCAGCCATAAAAAACTGCTTTGCTTAGTTTGGCAAGATGGCGCTGTGTGATATTACAATACGTATGTCAAAAAAAAGTACGGGATTGACATAAATTGTCGATATGTCACGTGGACAGCTTATGTCAGTTACATTTTTGGACTTTCATATTAGCGTTATCGAATATATGGAATGTAAATTGATCTAGGCTCTCAAAACTAGACTGGAAATACCATTTATTATTCTATGAATGTAATCTCTACTTACAACACCAAACATATTTTCTACTATTGAATAAAATACTACGTAGTAGATAAACGTAGATCAATGTTCTCTTCTCTGTGATGTTAGTTATGAATTTAAACTTCGTGTTTTAGTAAGTACAAGTTGTTTATGTTGTTGAAATGAAAATTACGGCTCGTGGAACCAGTGTGGAGGAAATTCCCGGAACACAGTAGGCGTGGCTACGGGGAACTTAGTTACTGATGATTGGCGAGATCTAAACTTTCCCATACTACTAAAAAAGGTCCACCACTTACAGCAAATGACGCACACGCTATGAGCAAAAGATCTATACCATGCTCTATGGCAGTGTTTTTCAATCTGTGGGTCGCGACCCCCCTAGGGGTCTTACACATTACACCTCACAGGGGGGGGGTCGCTGGCAAAAGAAAAAATGCAAGTATCTACACTATAATTAATAGCGATGATAGCTCAGTGGTTAGCGTGGTCGGTTCGCATGCCGAAGGGCGTGGGTTCAAACCCCAACAATGAGCTTGAGCTGTCGGTGAAGGAAAACATCGTGTGGAAACCATAGCGTGGTGGTAGAGTACTTTCTAGTACTCGGCTGGTTAGCTACCACCCTCAAGTTGAAAATCTGCCGCCAAGCATCTAACGGTGTGTTCCGGCAGCCTCACTTGAGAGCCAGTTCCATTCCAGGCTAGGTGTGCTTTACCACCTTCGACCACACCGTCATTTAACATCAGGGAGTTGTGGTCAAACACCAAGCCTGACAGTTATAAAAAAAAACTATAAATAAAACACAATTTTAGTGAGAAGGATTGGCAAATGTATGCCCCAAAGTTAGGCCTGCATAAGCTGGCATCCAAGACAAAACCGCACGCAGCCTTACCAACATACCTCGTGAGCCGTAAGAGCATTCAAAGCTCCCGCGGCTTACTGCTGTAGGTCTTAATAATTAATATAGGTACCAAAATAGAGAAAATCATAAACGAAGTGTAGTGCGCCAAACGATGCCTTAGACTTTGTTTTGTTACACAAAGTTCTGTGTATCGCTGCAATGAACAAGCACTTCTTACCATCAGGACAGAGTTTTGTTAGTGTTGTTCTCATTACTTTTACATTATAAAAGTTAAAGTGCATTCCGGATTCACGTGAACAATGAAAGAGTTCATATCCTCTTAGGATCATTTCGTTGTCAAAGAATTAATACAGCATAACCTAATAGGACGTTTCCAGTATTCCCAGAATCATGAAACTAAGCAAAAAGCAACGCAAGTAAAGGAAACAATTTTGAAAATTATTAATTAGTAATTGTACTAGGTACTTATAAACATTTCTTGCGATTAAAACCTTACACGTGTAGTTGGCGAAATAGAAATGACCGTGACTTATATCGATAAAAGGAAGAAATTATTTTTTAAATTAATTAAATTTGTCTTTCAATTAATCTTCTATTTTCGGATGCTTTCAGAGTTAAAATAGAGGCTTGATTCCTTCCTTGATTCATGGTCTACTAACTGCGCCCCGCGGTGTTACGCGCTGAATTTTTTCGGGATAAAAGTAGCCTATGTGTAATCCAGGGTGTCAGCGTCGTCCATACCAAATTTCATCAAAATTGGTCCAGCCGTTTGAGCGTGAAGAAGTAACAAACATACAAAAACACACTCGCAAATTTTCGGCTTTATATTAGTGTGCGTACACGCACACTAATATAAAGCCGAAAATTTGTATAAGTCTATACACGCAAGTTTAAAAGGAACCCTCGGCGCGCGAATCAAAGTCTCACTTGTTCAGGTTTAGATCAATGAAACTGATTATGTCGATGACAAATAAAGACGGACAGCAAAAACTGTACAACAAGTACAGGTTCGACTTCTACTAGTATATCGTCCACATAACAAGCTGGTGGGCGTCTGACCTATCCAATCAACCTACTAAGTAATAACATCTCTTAATTACTAAGCAGACACAACGTATGTTGAATAATAGTTTGTCAAAAATGAGCACTATAAGACTCATCAGCGCTAGTCAATTACAATTTGAAAATCGTTCTAGATACTGCAAAAAAAAAACCTTATTTTAGTGATGTGCGTTAAGCGACTTTTCCTTAAAATATCCGCGAGTTAATTTTTTAGAGTTGTGTCCTTTACCAAAGTTGTCCATGATGATAAGTACAATGTGCCCCTTTCGGATTAGTATATCCCAAGCTTATAAGCCTGAATATCAAAAAATTAGCGTGTATCGTATATTGATACCAGCTTACATGGTGGACATTGTCTTTACCATCATCATAAAGAGAAGATGCTTCCACGCAGCAGCTTATTGATAGAGCATCCTGGCAAAAAGAACTAAAGTAGCCGTCATAGCCCAGCGGATTAGCTAGTTGAAGTGGCAGTGGGCAGGGCACAAGATGGTCGATGGGACTGTTAAGTTTTGAAGTAGGGATTGGACCGACGAGCGCAGCGTAGGACGTCCACCGGCAAGGTGGACAGACGACCTAATAAAGACCGCAGGAACGCGCTGGATGCGAGCCGCTTCCAACCGGTTTTTATGGTAGTCAATGGGGGAGGTCTATGTCCAGCAGTGGACCTCCTTGGGCTGAAATGATGATGATGAAATAAGATTTTTGACGGTACTTTCTCCTTAAAGCTCAACGATGACGCAGTATAGATAGAACACGATTTGAAGACGCATTGTTTTTGTGTAGTGAACAATGTACAAAGTACCACATCAGCAGAAAACACCCACACGTGGCAGGAAATATGCTAGCTACTCTAGTTTCTTTGAACAAGCTACGTTGGTATCTGTTTCGGCGAAGCATTGTGGGCGATATTTCAGAGGGCACGCTCTAGGCTTTTGCGCAGTTCCCAACTAGAAAACTAAAATCCGCAAAATCATTACCGGTCGCTATGACGACTAAGCGAAATTTCGCTTGGCTGCCAGCCTAGCTACACGTAAAAATATCTTATTACGCAAGCCGTCGACGCAATCCCCCCGAAGAGTGTGAGGACACCAGACGCCACCTACCGACACCCCCAAAACGACCAAGGTCAGGCCGCAGACTGCCACAATCGCTCTGTTCGATTCCAAACCTTATTCCTCCTTCGTTAACTCCACATTTCTATCAATAACAACTTTGTATCACTCTGCACGCTAAAGTGGAATTTCTCCTAGGTATATTATGGTTGGATTTCTATTGTGCCGCTGAAAGTATCGACGTAGTGGCGGTAGTACGTTCGCAGTTATAGTCTGTGAGGCAATCAATGAGCTTCAGCCTTGCTAGTCATGAATTATGTATGGCGCGGACCGGGCTGGGTGACAGAAAACATATTTTGGTTTGTTGACGAAACGGATATGCATCTTCATTTGGTGAATATCGATCAGAGGAAGTTTATGGGGAGACTGCTATGGAAAAGTGGTGGATCAATGATCAGGCTAACGCAGTTAACCCGGATCGGTCAATTTGAAATCCAGACATTTTCTTTATTCGTCTTTTTTTTTAAATATCGTATACCTTTTTTTTAAATACGGTACTCCCAGATAGAACAAACATTTATGTTCGTATCATAAAATGTTTCTTTGTGGAATGTTTTTTTCTTGATTTCTTTCTATGGCAATCTTCAAGTAGAGCTTCCTGAAGTTGTACTAGAATAACTTTAGTCAAGTTCAAAGTCGCTCAGCGAGCTATAGATAGAACTATGCTTGGCATTTCTCTGACGGATCGTATCCGGAACGAAGTAATCCGCCGGAGAACTAAGATCACAGCAAGCTGAAGTGGCAATGGGCTGAACATATCTGTCGCACCGTTAACCGACTGGGGTAGACATGTTCTAGAGTGGAGACCGCGAATTGGCAAACGTAGCGTAGGACGTTCTGAGACTCGATGGAGTGAAGATATACGTAGGACAGCTGGCAGTGGATGGAAGCGAAAAGATAAAGAACGGGCTAAGTGGCGTGTCTTGGGAGACGCCTATGTCTAGCAGTGTACTTCGATATGCTGATGATGATGATGATGATCTTTAGTTATAGTGTATCAATACAATATTTTATTGATAAAAAAGTTATAATTCTATTAATGTCTCAATAATTACTTACTAGTAATTAGTAGGGAGATAATAATTATGACTTATATAAATCTGGCACATGTCGCCAGGCTGGGTGATGGCAGGTGGACTAAGGCGTTGACGGATTGGTGGCCGCGAACTGGTAAAAGGAGCGTTGGTCGTCCACCAGCTCGTTGGATAAACGACATAATGAAAATCGCGGGTCGAACCTGGACAAGATGCCAAGCCTGTGCTCAGTTGTGGGCAATTACGGGGGCTGATGATGATGCATATAAATCTAAAAGGAAAATTACCCTGACCACATCCCTATTCTCGACAAAGAGAAGTAAAACTTGGTCAGATCTGATAAATAGGTTAGTTTCCGACCTCGTAAGCAACTTTGCCAGTGATTCCCATCCTTTGTCCGACTCCATGGAAGTTAACTACCGCAATGGTCGAATAGATCCGTCGGCTGTCGGCGGTCGATCGTCATTAGACAAGCATCACTGAGCTAATGCGGATTTGGTGGCTTCTACGGGACCGTGGGACCTCCGTCGTAAGTCACTGATTAGTGATTATATTGATTATTTATCTATGTCCGTTTTGACATCTCGGTAAGGGAGCTAAGAACTAAGCGTGGAAAGGAGTTTTGGCGGGAACGCAGAAAGAGTCGTGTCACCAATATTTTTTTGCCAAAACTTGTGTTTTTTCTAGTGTAAGTAAGTAAGTAAGTGTAAAGTTCCGAATTACACGTGCGAGTGTGGGGAAGTGATATAATGTGGTGAAACATGACTTTTCGTGTTGCTTCCAAAACTCCATCGAAGCTTATAGTAAAGTTGCCACTGCTTTACTAAAGCATGTGATATGCTATATGGTGGTAAACCATAAAGACTACAAATCTGCGTGTATGGTTTTAATTTCCCTAAAAAAACACGACAATTATAAAAAAAAGTTGGCAGTGTCACTTGGAGTGATGTAAGGATTCTAACGATATCTCGTACATCCAAATCTGTTTAGGCATTTAAATGTTACGTTGGAATAAAGAAACTCACATACATATGTACATGAACCCAGAAAAAATTACAATCCCTTTTTTGGGGCAATCATGTAAAAATTACAAAAACCTGTCCGGATTTCATTATTGGATGAACTTGTAGTTATTTTTTGAGGATTCTCATATATGTTGGATCTGGTATTTGACTCTAAATACTGCCTTAATATTTTTTGTACATATATACCTAATACAACGTTCCTAATAATATCCTTAAATGTGTAGAATAAAACACAAACCATCAAATTTGAAATTGAAATATTTTCCAAAGTAGGAATCGAAACCGAGACTTCCCAAGACCTTAATTAAAGTAGATTTAGGTTTGAGAACATGAAAGGATTTTTTTTTCACGACGAGTCGTTGGCAAAGCAAGCCAGTCAATATCTCAAAAGAGAAGTAAACAATGCTGTCAAACTGTCGCCGGTCCTCACGGAAACGCTCCAACTCTCGATTTCCAAAAACACATTTAGGACGGAATTTGACAGGCGTGTAAGGGCATTCTTATTCGATTCCTTCTGTGAAAGAGATCCGAATCTCGTCTGAGTGGGACGACCGACGGCGGGAGGTACATTTTAGACGTTCCAACGGAATTTGCGTGTCTTCTGAGAATATGCGAACCCTGCTTTCAATTCGCGGTTTTGGCAATTCTGACGTCTTAGGAATATCTTTCTATTTGCGATACGTTGGAAAAGGTACCAATTAAGGTTATTTGTAATATTTATTTCGCTCTTTGAAACCATTCCCTAAAGCTAATAAAAGAAACCAATCAGCTAACAGAATGTCAATTTGGATAAAAATAGATATATAGTTTTTTTTAAGCAAAAATAATGAGACGAATGAGACGCTCTCCTCTTTCATTCTCTTTCTTCTTGGCATCGCGAAAATTGTAGGACCTGAATCTTTGCCCCTTTTATACGCAACATTATATCTGTATTGCTATTTAAAATCTGTGTTCAATGAATATTATATTACCTTACCACTTACATATATTATATATTTATGAATGTAATAAATAATTTATCTAATGCTGACATTTTGATGGATAGTTGACAAAAAACCATAGCCAACAGGATCTATACAGCTTAAGCCGTGGTGGTGCCGTAAGAATAGTACCCCATCCTCTCTACCCGTGGTTGCCGTAAGAGATGTAATCCGGAACATGGGTCATTGTACTAATCATTATGAACAACATTTACTGCAGAAATCGCCAAAAAATTGCTTCTAAACCATATATAAAACAGCTGATTTCTTTTATTATTTCATAATGATGAGTACAAAGACCTCCTTTCGGTATAATACACCCCAAACGTATAACCCTGTATACATAACCTCAGTGCAAACAAGAGAAGATTAGTCAACCTGCCTCAAATATCACGTCTTTCACACAGATAAAATAAAGGCTACTATCTTTTTAGGGTTCCGTGCTGGAAAATATCCGATGGAACTTTTTGGATGGTGCTATTTTTCTCCCGTCATTGCATCTTGCCCATTCTACTATCGGAACACCAGGAGCTTTAAAAAGCGTCATCGTTTTATTGTCGATATAAGAAAAACACGGAGAAACGGTTTAACTCTACTTTATCATATGAACCGCTAAGCAGTTTTTTTTTGTAATTTGTTAACCGATTGGGTGTTTCCCGATAGTTATAATCTGGGTCCCTTCATGTCGCATCGATTTCTTCAAGGTAAGCATGCTCCATCGTAGACCGCGTCTTCGCTTAACATCGAGCGAGTTGGCGTTCAAACCCAAGTATATTTTAGTTATTAAAAACAATGTCTGGTCTTTTTTGGACCGGTGACCTAGCTAGGTAAAATTTTTACAGAATATATTTTGTTAATATGGCGTAATTCACAAATATAACGTTATTTTAACAAGACAGCACTTTTTTCTTTATCTTTACGGGTGATCTTTGACCACAGCACATGTGATGTTAAATATCGTCGTGGTTTAAGATGGTTAGTACACCTACCCTGGAATGTAACTGAATCTTAAGTGAGGTTGCCAGAACACATTAGGTGCTTGGTGGTATAGATTTTCAACAAAAGGTACGAGTACTATAAATTATCCTACCACCATGTTAATGTTTCCTTACGATGTTTGCCCTCACTATCAGCGCTGATTGTTGGTTTTGGTCGAGATTTTCTAAATGTCGCAAAACTTGCGCCAAAACTCCGCCATTTTTTTTTCAAACAACTACGAACATTAGGTTTTTAAAACGAATATAACGATACCTTAACTGTCGAAATCCATCAAGCCATTTACAAGATACGAGGTAATAAATAAATTTATATACATACAAGATACGCGCGAAAATATAATCCTTCCTTGGCAGTCGGGTAAAAAACACATTATTTGGCAAGTTGTTGTTGTTTTCACTTTCTAAGACATCTTTTAGTATTTTTGTCAGTGCAAAGCAAGAAGAGGGCGCGCGCGCTTTTTGCTCTGCTTTGACTACTTGAAGAAGACCACCGAATATGACCACAGCTATAGTCGGAATATCTGACATAATTAAACGCGAGTAATCACGTATAAGTAAAACAAAAATATATCTTTTTGGCTGTTTGGTACAGAACCCTCTGCGTACGAGCCTACCTATCTTTTTACCGATTTTTATTCCACAATAACAATCTTGTTCGGATAACCGATATCGATCTGAGTTATTGTCCCGATTGTGTTTATTAATAGACATCGACGCTACTGCTGTTTGACAATAACGGGAAACAATATTTATAGATATCATTCGCCAGGTTATTTTGTGAGATAGTTCAGTTGCTCCGAGCACAAAAAAAAAACTTTCGATAAATACGTTAGCACGTACTTATGCGACATGAGATGGAACAGCACGGGTCGGGTGAAATCGGAAGCCACATTTTTCATACATTTCCTATCCATATAATTATAACATGTAGGTACATTGTACAAGTGGCAAGAAAATTTGTCATAGGCCTTAGGCAGCGCGAGACAGGGGGCGCGATCCACGTTCGGACCTTTATTTGACCCAGTACATCTTGCTGGCCATGCAACGAAAAAACGCTCATTCACGCGAGTATGTGAGTGACATGTATATAATGTTCTTTCAACGTATTCCAGTGCATGTTTCAATTTGTAATTTTTAACCGAATTTAAAAAAGGTGGAGGTTCTTAATTTGACTGTATGTTTTTTTGTATGTATGTTACGCGATCATTCCGCCAATTATGAATCGATTTTGATGATTCTTTTTTTGTTATTCTATCGTGAGTGTATTGTGATAGTTATGATGGATATGGTTTACTAGCTGCGCCCGGCGGTGTTTCCCGTTACATTTTTTCATGATAAATGTAAGTACTAATCCAAGGTGTCAGCTACCTCCATACCAAATGTCATCAAAATTGGTCCAGCCATACATTGCAAGTTAAATAAAAGCAGGGCAGGTATACAGACGATGACTATTTAATATTGAGATCTCGTTACTCATCCTTCTAATATGGAGCCCTAATAAATATACGTATATTCGTATTTCAAGCGACAAAAACGATCCTCTAATTAAAAAAAAACCACTTTGCAAACACTTTTTGCCACCGCCGCAAAAAATATAACAAGAACAGACTTCTAGACACCAATTTAGCGGCTAACTTTTGTCGTGATGCTTTTTGCTTCTTCGCAAAATTGGCGTACAACCTTTTTGAATGCTAAGTTTTTGTATACATAATTGAAATGTTGCAGAATTCTCCGAAATTTATAATAGCATGAAAGAATTTCGAAAATTTCCTCAACCAAACCAAAAAGTCAGTCTTTTCTTATAGTTTTTTAGCTCGTTTTCAATCTCTTTAGACTATTGAAAATTAATTTGATCATTTCAAACCTCACGGTATAGTGGTCTGATGTAATTGAAATGTCTCATAATTTCGCCGAAACATGCAATGGATGAAACACTGTGCCATTTTCAATAGAAATTGTTATCAAAATTTCCTTAACCATTAGCAACATTAATAGAACCTTAATTTTTTTTCTTTAATTTACACAAAATATGTATTTTAAATGTATAAAACTAAATTTACAGGGAACAAAAATATATTTTAGAGTATACATAATTATGTAAACTTGAGATTACTTGACTTGCACGTATGCATTGTGCCAGTTCACGAATTCGTGCTATGATAGAAAAAAAAAAGGTATATATCTCGTAAATAAAGAGTTTTGGCGGGAACGCAGAAAAATTCTGTCGCTGCAATATATATATATATTTTTAAACTTGAGTTATATCCACTTTAAATATGTTGTTAATTTGTTATTAATCATATTAATACTTGCTCATAATAAATAATGTTTGCTAATGTTTAAATTCGATGCCAAAAATAAAAGAAAAAGCGGAATAAGTGCTTAATAAGCTTAGTCTTCTCTACTTTGTATGCGTGCTAAGTCCCATTATCATTATCTTCCAGGAAACCTATTACTGACCAGACTCCTGGCTTCTGAGAATGAGCAAATGACCCCAACATCATCGAGCGAATGCGAACGTGGCCCTTGGCCGAACATGATATGCCACAGATTATAAAAAGTAGTACATATATATTGTTGCTCAGAAAATTGACGAAGAATTCTTAGTCTTAAAATTTTCGCTTGTCATTTACAAAGTACACGCTCATAAATACGTCGACCTTACATCACACAACTACAACAAGATGTACAGGGTCCAAGGTGTCTTCATCCTTTTCTTACGCAATGTTTTATTTGTACCACTTTTATTTATTTATTTGAGCGTTTCGTTTGGGGATAACACTATACATAAGCAGCCGTTTAGGCGGGAACGCGGAAAAATCATATCGCAGAATTAAATTATTTTCAAAAACTTGTGTTTTTAGTGTTTCTTTCTAAAAATAGTGGTATTTTATTCATAAAGTCTTGAGTCGCGTGCACGTTTGTGTTTAAAGTGAAAAGTGGTAAACATGACTTTTTGTCTTGCTTCCAAAACTCCATCGAAGCTTATAGTAAAGTCACCACCACTGTTCTAGAGTATGACCGGACTCAAATTTCACTTACTTTGTGTGACTTTGACTTCACTACATTTATCGTAAAATTCTTTAAAATATCCATTACTATACTTGACACTTGCAAATCCACAACGTACGATGCCATAACCAAAGAAGAGTAAAAAAGTTTGCGAGGAAGAAGGTTGTCATATTCCATAAATGTAAACAAGGAAGAGGTTGTTTACAATAACGTAAATTTTCGATGAATTCGATTTTCTTATTTGTCATAGAGATGCTAATTATAGTCGTTTATTATGGTACATGTATCGGTCTAAAAAAATAGTAAAAGAATCAACAAGAGATTTGGCAGACGTCGGACTTCCTCATAATTAACGAGAAGAAAAGAGACAAAATTTATTGCACCAAAATAAAAACAAGGTTGCAAGCAAACCTAGAAATTCAGCTTGTTCTTGATGATAATTCTCAGAAATTATTGGTTAATAACGGTGCTAGAATAAAAACAAGGATGTTGTTCAAGAAACAGCATTATAATTAACATAAATTTAGTATGATCATCAAATAATAAAACAAATGGATTCCAAGATTATGAAAACCCGTAATTATATTCCGATAGATAGTTTACCGTTAAGCCTTTGTGAGAATTAAGTCCAGATATCGTAAAGGCTAGACTATAGTATAGAGCCATAGATGACTGTCGCTCAATGATGGCACGTTTGACATCTTCGCTTTGTATTTACAGCCGATAAAATGATTGAATGACGAATTTGAATATTTCCTTTAGCTATTAGTCTATTAAGTAGCGATGATAGCTCAGTGGTTAGCGCGGTCAGTTCATACGCCGAAAGGCGTGGGTTCAAACCCTAACAACGAGCTTGAGCTGCCGGTGAAGGAAAACATCGTAAGGATACCATATACCCTCTAGTTGAAAATCTGCCGCCAAGCACACAACGGTGTGTGCATCTAGCTTGTTAACCATTAAAAAAAGTCGTTCTTGTCTTTTGGAGTCATGAGTAATGCATTACACCAGTTACAATTTAAAAAATAAATGTTACGATCTTTCTGAATTAGGAGTTTAAATCCATTAACAATAGGTACATTAACCAGTGCCGAAATTTCAGACAGGTTGACACAAATTAGTGTGGATTAGGTAACCAAAAAACCCTATACCAAAACGTGCCGGAATCGAGGTTAGGATTATCGTTCAGCAAATCTAGTCAACATGAAAATAAATGCTTTGAAAACACCAATTAATAAAATACTCGCTGGTACGGGTCACTGGTCAAAGCAACATGTCACAATTGTAAATCCTTTCCAAATGGGCTACCACAACTTGGTAAAAGTAAATATTCATTAGTCATACACATTCATATAAAATTGGCTTTTTCGGATCAAATTGGCATTAGATTCTCTAGCTGTTTTCCGCCCAGAAAAATACAGTATGTAAATATTTTTAATCCGCACTTGTATCCTAAAATAATCATTAGACCGGGTCTGCGATTGAATTTACATGTCTCCAATAATTTTTACCAATTAAGTAAATACACATCTTTCAGATTTTTTTATATTCTATAGTGAAAATATAATTTGATTCGTTTAATCACAGATAAAGATTTTCTTTTTTGAAAAATGTATCGTCCTTTAACGTTCATAGTTATTTGTAACTAATAAATTATTCTGATTCTGATAATAGATTGTAAGGCACATCCGTTCCATACAGATCCAACGTCTCTATAAAATTACGCAAAACTAACAAAGCACTAAACAATAAAAGTAACGACCACAAAAATTGTGCCTAACAAAATCTAGATAAGTCAATGACTTATAAACGAGTAATAAATCTGCCTAACTTTAGTTCTCAAGTCACAAGCCACACTAGGCGGAGAATTATTTATTAGAGCACCTAAAAAAAATAAAGTCAACGACTTATTACCAAAACACTTACGTGCCGGAAGCATTTAGCTAACACGATTTAGAATCCCAGACCTTACCCGGCGCAAACAAAGCACTAAAAATACCACTATAACACTACTATTTCACCGCAGCACGTTCAAAACAAAGTGATTAACATACCCGGTGTCATGATGCAAATGTTATATGAAAAGATATGGAACTGCACGAAGGCCATGGCACTGGGCTATGGGAAATAGCGACACGTGTAATGAGCTAGTGTGCGTGTGTTTACAAGAAGGACAATGGGAAGATATGTGTGCGGGAAAATGAAATAGGTTTAGGTATCTTTAGCGTATACACGTTTTATTACTCAAAATAGTGACCCGCCCCGGCTGGCTTCACACGGGTTGTAAGAATGTGTATAGTAAGCTATCCCTAAGACGTAGATATATGCCACTATGGACTTTTTTGTAGATCTATAAAAGAGGAATATTCCACCGTGCAATGTTTTTGTTATATCTCAATGGGATTCGGCAGCGTTTTCGATGAAAGCTCCCAGGTGTCTTGACTTTTTACGACACTTCCAATAATTATCATCATATTTCAACCAATTTACACAAAACCTTGACAAATTATATACCTAAACCTTCCTCATGAATCAATCTATCTATTGGTGAAACTCGCATGATAATCCGTTTAGTAGTTTTTAAGTTTATCGCGAACAGACAAACAGACAGACAGACGCGGCGAACGACTTTGTTTTTATACATAATATGTAGTTGTAGTAGATGCGTGCAACAAATGTCAGAATCTTTTCATCCACTTCTAATAGTCATGAACATTTGAAAAAGCAATAGTTTTTTTGGCGAAGGAAAAGACTAGAAACTTCTACAAGATAATATATTTATTATGAACAAATAGGTATTTTTGCACTTATTTGAGTTGGCACTCGGTACTATCTAATTACAACGAAAAATAATGCAATTTAATAGAGATGTTTTCATATTTAACAATTCCTTGTATCTGGAAAAACCACAAAAAAACGTCAGTCATAACACTAAATGTTACATTATATTGACATGTTATGATTTTGACATTTAAATTGTTTTTTTTTTTATGATGAATAAATGACCTATAACTTTGGTGTTATCAGTGAAATATTTGTATTTGTAAAGCTAGCACATCCGAGTTTGTTTTTCTATAAACATGGCCAGTCGGAATTTTCTTCAAAAATATTTTTGCGATGACAACTCCATGGGATATTTTCCTCGTAGGCTGATGACCGTTCGGTGAAGAATCCGACGGATCTGCGCGTCCAATTAGAAGATACTCTCGACTTCCGGTGAAGATGATGAATTGGCTTGGTCTGCGGCCAATGCACATCAAAGTGGATAATCCGTGACAGCCGAACAAAACGTACCGTGATAGGTACAGTCGGTAGATACAGGCCTTTGGTTTTTAGCTAATTTAACTAAGGTTTAAATATACAACTATCTCGTTCGCTGTAGTTTTAGGCGATAAGATTCCCCTAAGTTATTTTTAGTATTCTTTAATATATGTCAAAAAACTGGCGTCATTCCCCCGTGAATTATTTTATATTGTCTTTGGAATAAATATATATCGTAACACATTCACACACAGCGCCATCTGACCCGAAACTTAGCAAAGCTTGTACTACGGAAGTCAGATAACTGATAGAATACTTTTTTTGTACATACATACAGAACAGCTTTGATCTTTTTGTCTATATAAGCTTTTTCATTTAACTGTACCTAAATGACTCTATAATGTCAATAGATTGCAGGGCCGGATGTTTGGCACATAAATATGAGTGAGAGATGGCGCCACTGCCACTTCCACAGAACTATTGGTATGATGTGGCAATATATCAAAAAAATATTATTATTTCAGCCTTGGCAACAGTTTCATATCACGGAGAGGATGAAAACATTTTTTTTTGTATAATTTTACTTCTTCGACATACCAATGGGAATAACTGGTTTTATAAAAGTCGGAAAGTGAGCATTCAGCGAAGATTATAATTTTTTTTAAACTAGTGATACGCCCCGTCTTCGAAAGGATGCAATTAATTTTGACGACTTATAGCACGCTACAACATTGTTTATGTTTGGTTAGTTACATCAAGATACACTATATTTTAACTAGCAATGGAATTAACACATTTAACAAAATGTGTTAATTCTGGAATTTAACAAAAACATACATATTTGTTCAGTTCGCAGAATTTATGAAAAGTTAATAAGTAATTCTGTAAACCTCGTAAAGAAATCTTTGGTAACCTAACATTTTCTGGTATGAAATATAATCCAGGTAATAAAATATCATCACAATCAGTGATTTTGCGTGACTGAGTAACAAAAATCCAAATATTCGAACATTCATATATAATAATATGATATAGTACATATGATATTTTAAACTTCAGTGAAGACTTTTTGTGTTATCAAATATTGTTCTAATCAAAGTACTTACTAAATGCTGTACCAAAAGTATATTTGATCAGCCAATTCGTAAACAAACAACGAACGGTGGCCACTTAAAATTTCAAATGCAATTTAAATATCTATTTAATATTACTAATAGGGCTCGACGAATACAAAGTGTCAATATTCATTATTATTCTACTATATAATATAATATTATCCTAACTAATAGATATTATAAATGCGAGTTTGTTTGTTTATTACGCCTTCACGCGTAAACTACTCAACGGATCTGGGTGAAATTTAGCTTGTTACTTTAGGCCCAGGAATAAGACATAAGATTATTTTCATCATCATCATCCATCACCACGCGGGTAAAACCGCGGGGCACAGCTAGTAAAATTATAAATATGAAAGTTTTGATGTTTGTTACTCAATGACGCAAAAATGGTTAAACGGATTTTGATGTAATTTGGCATACATAAATATAATTTATTACCTGGATTAACATATGCGATACTTTTTATATCAGAAAAATGATAGCTTCCTGTCGGATTATCAAAAAACGAACAACGTATGCACTTGAAATTTAGCATGCACCTTATGAAACGTTATTTCGGGATAAAAGATATCCATTATTTTAATCTAATAATAATAAAATAGCGCAAATTTCACGACTATTGCTTATTTGTTACTAACACGTCTTTTATTTCTCTCTTTAGAAAACTGAACACGGATGAAGTCGTGGGCGTAAGCTAGTTAAAATATAAGTATATGAAACAACGTGACGTCAAACACATACAATCATTTGTTATTTTTATGTACCTACATTATACTGAGTTGGACTTGGATTAAATCAGGAAGCGAGAATTATACGACGTGACGTATTATACTTGGTGGTAGATCTCCTTAGAAGGAGGTCGTCTAGGTAGGTACCACTGCAGTTCTAAACATTACTGTGTTCCGGTTTGAAGGGTACTGCAGCTAGCGAAATTACAAGGCTGTTGAGACTAACCATCTAATGTCTCAAAATAATGAGCGCCAAACCAGCGATGCCGAATTTATTTCACTACTCAAAGTTCTGTGTATTGCTGCAATGATCATGGACGGACGTTGTCTTTTACCATCACAAGAGTGTCTCGTTCGTCTCATTACGTTTACATTAAAATCTTGCAACTTTTTTATAAGAAACTAGTTGACCCGGCCACGCGTTGCTGTGGCCAAATTGAACACACGCGTGTAACATGAAATAAATTGTAGCGCATATGAAACGTTTGTACTTTTAACGTAGCGCCATCTATTGGATACTTACTCAATCCAGTTAAAGAAATACCTTACACCGCCATCTTTTAGAATTCTATGGAACTCGCAGAAAATTATACCTCTTTGTCGTATTATAAACAAATAATTTGTAATAAAAAATATTACGATTATAAATTGAGATATAAACTATCCTATCTCTCAAGTTGGATCAAACTGCACACAGTGTGCAAGATTTGGTTAAAATCGGTTCAGTAGTTGAAAGTTCGCGGACAAACAACGTGACACGAATTTTTTATATAGTATAAAGACGGGCTTACGTTTGACTGCCATCTCACCTGATGTTAAGTGATGATGCGGTCTAAGATGGAGCACGCTTCCCTAGAAGATATCGATTCGACTCGACTTGAAGACACCCAGATTATATTCAACGGGGAACACCCACCCAAGCAGCGCATTCCACTGAATAGCGGTCCGCACAATGAACGTGGAATCAAATCGTTCAACAGGACTCGAAATTACACGAGTTACTTCAGTTCCGATGTATAAGTGTGACCTGACTCTACGACCAAGATTGGCTCCAGACGAAGGAACTCCTCAAAGGTCAATAGTAAAGACACAAAATATTGTATAGGGTGACCTGTCCAACAGTTAACCACGTGTACACAATCAACCATGCCCATATTTGGCCAATGTGACGTCGCTGTTCCGTGCAATCGCGCGATTTAGATGTCAAAAAGGCCCTATTTCCCTATTCCCAGTTTGCAGCGAGGTAGTGCAGCCGTCAGTTATGTGACATCAAATTTTGTGTTTTTTAATGAAAAAAGTTGAAAAAATAATGCGAGTACTTTTTTTCTTAATTTCATTTGGTTTGATTTTACAATAATCATTATTTGTCGGCTGTGTAGACTGACTAAACATGCTTTATTTGGTATAGGTATTATGTGTGTAGTGACTTTTATTTAAAAGTGAGGTAAGATTAACGGCTTTGGGAGCAGGGTGGTCTACAATTAACCAAATTCAGTTGGTACACAGTTAACCATGGTTGTTTGTTTGTAAACTCTTTAATGTGTACTATTACAAAGATTACAGAAATTTTATTTTGTTAATTTTATATGTATTGTAGATGGGGCGTTCTAAACAACAAGAAATAAAAAAGGAGAGCAATTAGTAGACGCTATTGAATTAGTGCAAGGTGGGATGAACGTAAGGAAGGGTAGTAAAGAATGCCAACTTTCCAACAGTTCGATTGTACGTAAAAAAAAAACAAAGATAATGCTGGTCAACCAATACGTTTAACACCACACAACGAAGTCAATAAAGTTTTTACATTAGAAGAATAAGATGAGCTAAAGTAAACAACCGCAATTATGGACAGATTCAGAAATAGCTGGATGTGAATGGCTTTGTGCATTTAGAAAAAGACATCCTGAAATTACCCCAAAAAAAACCAAAGTCCTTTTTAGTCCATAAATATTTTGTGTTAATTTTGACAAAATAATCTTTAATAGAAAATAAAAGGTCCATATAATAACATATGGTGTTATTATTACAAAATAAATAATTTATCATATTTAGTGATTAATTGTGTACCTGATGGTTAACTGTTGCATACCCCCCTGGTTAATAGTGTACTATAGTGTGGACACAGTTAACCAATTCTCATTTTTGTTTTAAACATGTTTTTCTCTATAATCGTTAGGATTACGAACGATCCTTCAATGCCAATATGTAGCTATTGAACCTGCCTTCTGACCAGACTAGAAGGAAACATGTTTTTATTGAACAATTATGAGGTATGGTGGTTTGAATTTTATGTGGTTAACTGTTGAACAGGTCACCCTACACATTTAATTTTGATTGATGTTTTTTTATAATTGTGTTTTATTTTTAGGTTTTGATAATTGTGACGTGATGTAAGAAAAAAAAAATCTATTTTCACACACGTATCATTTTCAATAAACAATAATGTATAGGTATCGTCTGACTAACGTAGGTAAGTGGTGGACTGTAGTTGGTATAATGTGACAGCGCGCGGTGCTATGACCACACAAACGCTGTGCGATGCATACAAGATACTTTTTTATTCATCATTAACACTTCAAATGGTTTGGTGAATTATTTATGTATACAGGGTTATAAGCTTTTCTTTAATAATATTCTCATTGTAATTTCTATCTCTATATCTAAATATATATAACTCAAAGGTGACTGACTGACATAGTGATCTATCAACGCACAGCCCAAACCACTGGACGGATTTGGCTGAAATTTGGCATGCAGGTAGATGTTATGACGTAGGCATCCGCTAAGAAAGGATTTTGATTAATTCTACCCCCAAGGGGATAAAATAGGAGATGAAAGTTTGTATGAAACTTTGTCAATTTTAAACCGATCGGGCTGAGACTTTGCATGCATAAAGCTACTATGACGTAGGCATCTAGCGCGGCGCGAAACCGCGGGGCACAGCTAGTATATGTATATAAATCTCGTGCCACGGTGTTTGTGGTCGCACTCCTTTGAAACGGTTCGACCTATTTTTATGACATTTTTATTTACATTTGGTATGTATGAGAATAGTTCGTAAAGTATATTTCATACCGCTAGGTGATTAGCTACCTTTTATCCCAAAAATATGTAGTGGGTAACACCGCGGGGCGCAACTAGTATTTATATATATTTCTACAAGGTATCTTTCATAACAATTAACTTCCGTTTTTTTTTTTGTTACTTTAATTAGACGAACGAGACGCTCTCCTGATGTTAAGAGATAACGCCTGTCCATAACTATTGCAGCGATACACAGAACATTGTGTAGTAAAACAAAGTCCAGGGCATCGCTGCCTTGGCGCTCATTATTTTGAGACTAGATGGTTAGTCTCAGTAGCCCTGTAATTTCATAAGCTGTCCCAATGTTGGGCGCGGACCTCTACTCATTGTGTAAAGGGTATGGTCATAGTTCACCACGCTGGCCAAGTGCGGTTTAGCAAACTTCACACATCTTTGGGAACTTTTTTTAACGAACTCACGTATGTTTGATACGTGATTGTTACTTGGATGTTTACGCACATGACTTAGAAAAGACAGAATGGCGTGCCGTGGGATTCGAACCAAGGACCTCCAGATTGGAACCAGATGGGTAACAGCTAGTTTGGTATAAAGTGTAATTAATTATGACAGATTTTATAACCTACATTCGCAATTAAAAACTAAAAAGATTACAAATAAACATTACACATTACTTCAAGTCAAATGTGAATCTTCTAGGAAAGCGTGCTCCATCGTAGACCGCGTCAAGTGAGCATCGACCAAAGGCAAGGTTATTCGATGATAGATATCGATGACTTTTCCTTGTTACGAAGTCTTAAATAGGTTATAGCTCGCATCGTGACGCCAATATTAAACAGGCTGCGTTGTCGTGCCTATAAATGGCAGAGACGTAATTATATATTATACATAACTATATATATACTGTAATTGTGTAGTAGCGTAGGAACATAATGGGCTAAACAAAGAGTAACCTTGGCAGTCTAGCCTGTGAGCAGACTGCAACGATGTTCTATTGATTGCTTACGTGCCAAGATAAACCGGATTTAGATAGTTTGCTGAAACAATACCGGCTTTGTTTCAAGATAAGATTGGGGGCTCTCTTTAGGGAAGCCGATGAAATTCTATTAGATAAAAATTATTATCAGACTTGAATATTTCATAACAATTTTTTTATATAAAATTGTTATGAGATCCTATATAAAGTACCTACTGTTAAACAGTTTTGTATTACAAAAATCGTATATAAACTTAGAAACAATATAAGTAACGTTGTTTTGAAAATATTATTGGATCGGTATTTTGACAATTCGGCGGGCAAGTAACGCTAAAAAGAGTTTTGGCGGGAACGCGGTGAGCGTCGTGTCGCCCCATTGTATTTTTTTCTAAAACTAGTGTTTTTTCGAGTTTTTATGCATAAAAATAGTGGTGTTTTATTTATAAAGTTCCGAATTACAAGCGCGAGTGTGGGAGAATGATACAATGTGGTTAAACAAGACTTTTCGTGTTGCTTCCGAAACTCCATCCAGAAGCTTATAGTAAAGTCGCCACTACTTTACTAAAGCATGACTTGGTTTGACTGGGACCGATTGGACTTGATCAAGACTAGACTTTGACTGTAACTATAAATGATAAAGAAGCTGAAAAATTAAGACTACTCACAAAATATAGAAACATTGAAACTGGCAGAATACACAGAGTGCGATGCCAATAAGAAAGAGAAAAAAAAACGCTAAAAAAGGCTAAACAAGAACTGTACATTTGACGTTGACGTTGACGTGATGTTTGGAGTTTTTTTTAAATGTAAAAGTAATGAGACGTACGAGAAAAGAGAACGAGTTTTAGCGGGAACGCAGAAACGTCGTGTCGTGTAATGTAAAGCGATACTAATGTACAATTGAAACAAAGACTTTTTTACTTTACATCATGCGTAGGTACTATGTGGTAGAAATGTTCAGTATAGGTTCTAAACTGAACCGTTTATCAATCGTACTATGGGGTTGTTGTAGCGGGGCAGTGTTATAGGTTGCCACTATCTTTCCCGCCAAACCCTAAACATAATATATCTTCTTTTTTATTTTTGGCGTCGCACTTTGTGCATTTGCCAGAGTCAAGTAATTAGATATTTAGAATTATTTTATGATCAATCAAATGCAATAAGTCTCAAGTCACAGTGAAATTCACACAAAGCTAACATCAAGTTCATGCTCTAGTGAAGAAACTTTACTAAGTACAACCTTCGATGGAGTTTTGGAAGCAACTTGAAAAGTCATGCAATAATACTTTCCTACACTCGCGCTCGTAATTCGGCACTTTATGAATATAACACTACTATTTTTATTCATAAACATTAAATAAACACAAGTTTCGAAAAATAATGCAATGACGCGACCTTTCCGCGGACCCGCCAAAACTCTACCGCGCGGTTTGAATTTGACATTAATAGTTTTTTTTTTTTTCAATTTCGACCTTAGCATATTATTATTCGTACATTGTGCCAGTTCTCAAGTTTTTTTCTCAAGTGACACATGTATTTGAACAATTATTTATTTTTATTAGATTTTTTTAATTATTTCTATCAATTATATATTTATTAGTTAATAGTATTATGTGAAGATGCTGATGCACCTCCAAAAAAGTAATCCGGGCTGCGCCCATGATATATACGGACAAAATTTTTTATTTATACAAATTACTATTATAATAACATGGCCTACTTAAACAATCACGTGTTCTTATCAAGACTTGGGAAAACTGTTAGACAGAAGCTAGACGTGACACAAAAGAAAAGTTAAGTGACACGTGCATAACAATATCATCTTATGTCATATATTTGTTTTATTACCTTTTGTAACTATTCATAACATTTTCTTAAACACGTAACTTTTTTATACTGGAAAATGACATTTACTTATTTATATTTAAGTGTATAGTTGCCCGTCTTTACACGTCTGCCCAACAAAGTTGTCCTCTCCTTTGTTGGGCCTTTTGTCGTTTTCAGGGAATGTACATATGTGAGTTTTTTTAATCCACCACAACATTTAAATGCCTGAACAGATTTGGATGTATGGGGTATCGTTAGAATATTTACACCATCCAGAGTAACACAGGTAAAAAAGTATATATACTATGTGCCTAAGTATATATTACTACACCTACTGGTGAGGTAAATTGTTATGTGGATATAAAATGAAATCTTTATATATAAAAATTTCGTGTCACGTTGTTTGTCGGCGATGAACTCAACTACTGAACCGATTATAACCAAATCTCGCATACTGTGTGCAGTTTGATCCAACTTGAGAGATAGGATAGTTTTGGGGATTGACACCACGCCCTAAAAATAAAAATCGTATAAACCATGTACAACTAATACAAAATACCCTACATCGTTACAATGTTAACACCGTTCACGATTCCATTACATAAAAGCATAAAGAGCTCTTACTTGAGTACAAATATTTTTGTCCCATTCCCGTCGTATGTTTATCAAGATGCTTATCATTTCACTGAATATATTGTATACGAAATTTAAGAGTATATTTCCCATAAAGTTATGCTGTTGTTTATACGGTAGAACGTAAATATTTTGGCAAGAGTGCCGCTTTCATTCATCTATGAGTCAGCATGTATCAGCGTCTCTTGAATGCTGAGCTTGAATGTGACCAGAGCAATAGGCATTTACCCAGCAAGAATGTATGTTGGCAACATTGCCAAAATTACTATGAAACCTCTTTGATGTAGAAAAATATAAAAATAATCTTTAACCTCCGTAAATTTCATTTTTTAAATTGTGGTTTTGTGTTTGTACATATGACTTGATGTAAAGCAACAATAGTAAGAAACTAAATCAATTAAAATAGGTTGATAGAAAAGATTAGTTTCATTCGCAGTACCCTATAGTAAGATTATGCAAAGCACAAAAGCAAGCTTATAATAAAACTAGCGACCCGCCCCGGCTTCGCACGGGTTGTAAGAATGGGTATAGGTAGTTAAGCTATCCTTAAAAGGCAGATATATGCCACCACGAATTTTTTTATGTAGATCTATAAAAGAGGAATATCCTACCATGAATTATTTTGTTATACACATCTCAAAGGGATTAGGCAGCGTTTTCGATTAAAGCTCCCAGGTGGCTTGACTTTTTCCGACACTTCCAACAATTATCATCATATTTTAATCAATTTACACTAAACCTTGACAAATTATACACCTAAACCTTCCTCACTGTATAGGTGAAACTCGCATGATAATCCGTTCAGTAGTTGTTAAGTTTATCGCGAACAGACATACCTACACACGCGGTGGACGACTTCGTTTTATAATTGTTCGTCGTTCGTTAATCGTTGTAGTGATAATTAATCATTCTACTAATATTATAAATGTGAAAGTTTGTATGTTTGGTTGTTGACAGGTAAGGTGTTTACCATCTTATGTTTAATGACGATGTGGTTTAAGCAATGTTTATAAGTAAAAGATTTGGCGCTCATTACTTTGAGATATTAGATAGTTTGTCTTAACCCAGTAATTTCACTAGCTTCAGTACCCTTCAAACCGGAACACAGTAATGTGTACACACTACTGCTTGGCTAATATCTGGTACTGCGGTGGCAAATACCTAGACTTCCTGCTAAGGAGATCTATCACCAAGTATTTTTTTGGTTGATTTTATTTTTCACGTTGATTCGTTGATGACTAGATTTTACTCCGAGATAAACTCTCGAGGATTCCCGACGGTTTTGTCTAATATACCTACAGAGGAAAACATTTCTAGCTCAGTTTTCCTCAAGCATTATTGCTTTAACCTCCTGGATATCCGTGAACTTTTTTGTGGGACAGCCACATTTCGTGAGAGTCTATTTTTTTATATAAGGCTTTATGGCAGCCGTCGCTGTGACCTGTGAGATATATTTATTTTCCTGTTTATATAGAACCGATTGGCTTCGGAAAGGTTGTAAATGCGTAATAGCGTAGCTACCAAGATTTCGATCGTATAGGACAATTCGAGTCGCATAAAAAGTTAAGTGATACATCTGTGTCGACTCAAAATCAATTTCTGTTATTGCGTTTTACAAACTACCGGCAATATAATAAATTTTAATAGCACTATTTATTGCTGAAGCACTGCTACTGTACTGTTATCTACGATAGCATTTAATTACTCTGCTCTTTATGATCTTTCCATATGACTCACACTATAAAATCAATTTCACACAAACAAGAGTTTGTCAGTTTAAATAATGATTTATGCTAATGTATTTTACATGAAATTTTTACATTTTTCCCGGAACTCCGGTGACGAACTCTGAAAACGCGTTTGTTTATTGCGTACTAGTTTTGTAGCCAAATATTTGGCATGCCATCTATTTAATACGGTTACGACGACAAATACAATGATTTGTAAAGGAATCTCCTCACAAGAATTACAAGGATATTAAAGTGTTTTCTTTTTTTATAAATATATTCATATTTATTGTATACTCTTAGTTTTTATACATTACATTTTTTAAACCATTTCATTTATAAACTACTAGCTTACGCCGGCGATTTCTTCCGCGTTAACTTAGAACTAGGTTCAGAGAGAAATTAAACATGTGTACCTAAGTAACAAATAAGCAATAGTCATGAAACTTGCGCTATTTTATTATTAGATTAAGGTAAAGGTTTGGTCATAGGATAGATTAGTAGGATGTCACTGTCTTAAGTACTATTAAAATGTCAAACAAGCTGAAGAGTTTAAAAATCTATAAGCCGTCTGTGATTAAAATAGCTATAATAATCAAAGGACAAAAACTTTTTAAATAAAATTCACAAATTTATTGTTACTAATTAAATTTAAACATATAACTTATGTATATTTTTGCAATCCTCTTTTTATTACCTCTATTTAGATACCCTACTTGATTAGTTTTTTTTTTTTAATTTACTATTTCGCGCCAAAAATCCACCATCTTGATTTTTTTAAACCAACCTCTATACATAGAGGTTGGTTTAAAAAGTTATTGAGACGAACCTAACGATACCTTAATTGTCGTAATCCATTCGGCCGTTTGGAAGGTACGAGTATTAACGGTATAAATAAATTTACATACCTACTACTAATAATTTACAAGATACGCGCGAAAAACATAACCCTTCCTTGGTAGCCGGGTAAATAATAATTGCATTTTAAAAATCACAAAAAATTGACTTTAAAACTAACCTGTATCTCCCCAGCGAGACGAACCTTGCCCGAATGTACCGAATAATGATTTAGAAAAAACAAACTCACCCCGTATATTCAGACTATTATACAGCAAACAGCTATTAATCCATTTGTACGTCATTCATGTTTCCAAGATTAATATTATTTTTATATACTTACTAATAACATTCACGTTTTTTTTGGCCAAAAATTTGTTTTTTTTTAATCTTGGTGTTGTCAAGTCGAGAGCGTCATCCAATCTAATAAAAGCTTTTATCTAAATTAGGTGTTTTAAAAAATGGAGGGACACGTACGGTAGAATCATATCAGAATTTTTCTCGCAGTGAAGGCAAATGACTGAAAGATGGGGCTGTTTTCGAATAAACTATCCATTCTGTGTCATAGAGACATGATATAATAAGATTAGTTTGTACACGCGTACCTTTGACCTTTTGGATGAACCTTACTAAAGTTCCTACACGGTCATAAGCTTAATGCGTACTAAACCGACAGGTATATTTTTATTCATCACTAGCTTACGCCCGCGACTTTGCACGGCAAGGCATCGCTGCTTTGGCGCTCATTCCTTTGAATCTCTCGATGGCTTCTCTCCCTGTAATTTCTCAGTAGGTACCGTAAAGTACCTACAAGTTTTCATAATGACGTGTACAATGATCCCTTTCTAGCCCCGTATAGTTTTAATAGTGATTACAACTAATAATTATGTTGAACCAGATTAACTATGATTCAACTGTTTTTGTGGTGAACGCGGCCTGCTTTTAACAATTTAACAAGCCCTGCGAAGCCCTACTGACATCCCACTTCCTTGATGACATTCCAAAGCGTTCCGTCATAGACTAACAACAAGGATGGAGAGATACGAGTAAAACCTCTTTGAAACCAGAGAACAGTCTAGTAATCGTGTTATCTCTACAGCACCGCAGATTTATCTGTTCAGTTGACGTCGTCGCTAATGGTCAAAGAAATAAATGGAGTTTTGGCGGGAACACGGTGAGCGTCGTGTCTCCCCATTGTATTTTTTTCTAAAACGAGTGTTTTTTCGAGTTTTTATGCATAAAAATAGTGGCGTTTTATTTATAAAGTACTGAATTACAAGCGCGAGTGTGGGAGAATGATATAATGTTAAACATGACTTTTCGTGTTGCTTCCAAAACCCCATTCAGAAGCTTATAGTAAAGTCACCACTTCTTTACTAAAGCATGACTTGATTTCACTGGGACCGACTAGATTTGAACAAGACTAGACTTTGACTGTAACTGTAGATGATAAAGAAGCTGAAAAATGAAGACTACTCACAAAATATAGAAACATTGAAACTGGCAGAATGTACAGAGTGCGATGCCAAGAAGAAAGAGAGGAAAAAAAAATAAGAAATAAATATTGTTTTTATTTGTTTTTGGCAACGCACTTTGTTGATTTTGCAAATTTGATATTTTTGTATTTCGATATCACCATATACCAATATTATAAAGGCGAAAGTTTGTTTGTATGTTTGTTACTTCTTCACGCTCACGGTTGAACCAATTTTGATGAAGTTTCGTATGGAAGTAGCTGACACATAGGCTACTTTTTAACTCGAAGTCATGCCTTAGTAAAGTAGTGATTTATTAGACGCTCCTCTAAGAAAACTTTGCCTTGTTGTGGATGCAACACTAAAAAACATGTTTTGCTACATTATATTTTATTCCTCACCTCGTGCACGTAATTCAGTACTTTATGATAAACACTATATTTTTTTAAGCGAAGATGCGGTCTACTTTTGTATACGCTTGCATAGAAGAAACTAATTCGCGACTTGGGTAGCAAATTCTATTGCTAAACCTGTGCTTACGATGAACGTGGAATCAAACCGTTTAGTTCGAGTTTTTGGAATAACTACCATAAAGCGAAGTCGCTATTAAGACAATAAATTAAAAACCATTAGAAAATAATACTTTTTTTTAGACAATAGACATATTATTCTTGACATAAAACAAATTTCATTATAATGAACATTGCATGAGTCATGATAATTTTTTTATCGTGATTCTTCCAAATTCCCGCTAAAAACTCAAGAAAATTGTTTCCAATTTTGTATGAATAGGTAGAACTCCGTAGAGCTAAGCCTAATTACATGTTACTTGTCAAGTGTGTGCCAACGTTTTGCATTACAGACATTATAAATGATTTTATTCGCGTGCAGCTGGCTTGCATCCATTATAAGTTGGACATCTGAAGCAGAGAAATAAGACAATATCAGCGGATACCATTTCGAGGAGCACCACAGAAACGTTGGAAATTGTCATCTAACGACATAGCAATAAGATACAGATTAAATGCAAGTGGATGCATTCATTACGAAGAACATAGAGAGATAAACATAGCAAATTTATCTTAATCGCTTAAGCAATAAGGTACACTGAATCTTGAACATAGATAAGCAGTGCACAATATATAAAATTATGTGCTATAACAACATGCCAGGAGTAAGTAACTAATATTGTTATTCGTCCAACTTATATTATTGTAAGTTTTTAAAATGAGACGAAGTTTCCTGTTGTCAATCATATAACCGTGCTACTGGGGGGTGGTCCATTGCGTTGCAGAGACCAGGTGTAGGTGAAAGGGCATAATCAAAATTGATATTATTCTACCAAAGTATTATTTATTGATTGATAAGCTAGGTGTTGTCGAAAATGGTAAAGCACACCTAGCTTGGAATGGTAACAGCTTTCAAGTGAGGCTGCCGGGACACACCGTTAGGTGCCTGGCGGTAGATTTTTTTAACCTGTGGGTGGTGGCTGATCAGCTGAGTACTAGAAAGTACCCTACCACCAATCTATGGTTTCGTCTCGATGTTTTCCTTTACCGGCAGCTCAACTACTTTCATTCGCAAATTTATGTTCTTGTCTTACGATATAGAAATATTTTCCTGCTTTTTCTTTCGCTCCCATTGCTACTGTACCTATATAAATAGAAACCGTATCTTTAGTTCTGTATAATTTCTGCAAATCTATCTTTGAAAGATAAAAATTACATAATTATGTTTATCACCGGGTCTTAATCGCGCACAAAATACTATGAAATTGGTTTTGTTTATTTGCCGCGACGGTTCGGCCATGTTGCATGAGCCAGCCGTTTTAACACGAGTTTCCTCGTGAGCAGCCATAACGTCGAGGTTAATAAACAAACGTAATGTCATAGTATTTTGTGCGCGATTACGACCCGGTGATAAACATAATTATGTGTTCAAGTTAAAAATTACAGATAATAATAAGTACGTATACGTTGTGTGCTGTTGCCGTGGTGGTGCCGGCGTAAGAATAGTACCCCACCCTCTCTACCCGTGGTTGCCGTAAGAGTCGGCTAAGGGATGTAATCCGGAAGATGGGCAGCAGCGTGTTCCTTGAACAATCACACCTAACTGCGCTCGCTATCCCGCCTGCCAAGCGTGTCGAGTATTGGCAAAACCCCCCAGCCTATGTCCAGCAGTGGACGTCCTATGGCTGATGATGTGATACGTTGTTTAATGCGCGCACACAAAAACACTTTTAATACGGGACTTGATCGTAGATTGATAATGATCTAATATTATAAATTTTGTATCCAATGGTTGTTTCTACCGGTAAATAAACTTGAGTAAATATCTAAGAACAATCCCTCGATATTTAGCAAAACAGTTCTTAAGACTTCACGTTAGCGGTAAGTCCAGGTGCTCATCAAAGCGTTGCAAGACGTTACAAACCTTGTATGGCTACTAAGTGAGACAATAGGTTTTATGGCGGTGTAATAGGGATTACGAGAGGTGCATATGACATTGCAGTGGGCTGTAATAATAGTCAGTAGTTGGCAGCCAGCCAAGCCGCGGGTGCCGACCCCTCGAGTGGCAGCCGTGGACTGCATAGTGCATACACGTGCCTCTGTACCATTATGCTCTTTTATAGGGCCTGTCACTCAATCGTCTGAGAATTTGCATGTTTTATTATTCACTAGAATAAATTGAACAGATAAGACGAAGAACAGAACTAGGTGGAGGAAAATGGAGGAGACCTTTTCTCCCCAGGGAGATCTTTAATAAATAAACAGAACTTTCTTTTTATGGTTGACAAGCTAGGTATTTGACCATCTGATGCTAAGTGACGGTCTGGTTGAAGATTGTAAAGCACACAAGCTAGAATAGAACTGGCACTCAAGCGAGACAGCCAGAACACGCCGTTAGGTGTTTGTCGGCAGATTTTCAACTTGAGCGTTGGTAGCTAGCCTGCCGAGTACTAGAAAATACCCTACCACCATGCTATGGTTTCCTCACGATGTTTTCCTTCACTGGCAACTCAAGCTCATTGTTTAAGTATGAACTCACACCTTTCGGCGTGTGAACCGACCGCGCTAACCACTGAGCTATCATTGCTACATAGTTCAGACGAAAATAAGATAAAAATATTGTCTCCACTATAAGTTGAACCACGGAATATAGCATACCCATAGTCCACGAAACTCGGCTTATACTAGCTTTTTACTGAAGCTGAACAGTTTGTATTTGTACGTTTACAGTTTAGGTATTTTTATGTAAATCACACGATAACGAGACCGAAAAGTAACCAGTCCTTAATAGGTATATTTCCAAACTGAAAAAGACGAACACTACTAAGTTTAATTAGACACATGAAAGTACATGTATACAGTTCGTGACTGCTATCATTGCGTAGAGGAAAGGCCACAGGCCAAACCCGTATCTGTAATTTGATCAGCAAATCGGCCTTTCTAATAATCTAGTACGAAAAGAAGAAAACAATAAACTGCAAAATTTACATTTCGAAACTAAAAAAAAAAGATATTGCTCAATATACCACAGAACAAATTATACTCTACCATAATTTTTAAATGCTTCTTAAGATTTGGATGTTGGCTATACATATTATAGAGGGGAAAAATAATACGCGTGGTGTATTTTTTCTTAAATTTTCTTAATTAAGTTTGTTTTACTATTTAATATTAGAGATCTAAAATAATATTTACAAGTAATCATCAATGGAAATGGGCAATAAAGGTTGTCATCGAAAAAGAATTCATTTAAAAAAACAGGGCCCAAACGATGTCTTTATTTAAATGTTTGCCACAGCTCACCTGATCTTAGGTGATGGTGTGGTCGAAGATGGTAAAGCACCCTAGCCTGGAATAGAACTGGCTCTCAAGTGAGGCACCTGGAACACACCGTTAGGTGCTTGGCGGAAGATTTTCTACTTGAGGGTGGTAGCTAGCCAGCCGAGTACTAGGAAATACTTTACCACCACGCTATGGTTTCCTCACGATGTTATCCTTCACCGGTAGCTCAAGCTCATTGTTGGCGTGTGAACCGACCGCGCTAACCACTGAGCTATCATCGCTACGATAATTAAATGTCAACTGTTGTATTAATAAATAATTGTCACGATGACATTGAACATTTACATTGCGATAAATTATATTATTATAATTACTTTAGGTATCTGTTACGTTGTATTATCAAGGCGATAACTTAGCCACCTAACGAAGCCACGCCCCTCGGGAAAACCATTTTGGTAGTTGTTGTTATTACCTGAAACAAATGAAACGGAATATAAGTAAATGGCATGAAAGAAAAAAATATAAACGTCGTAACAAGGGAAAACGTAGTTTCACTTTTAGCACTTTTACTTTTAAATAAAAATATCAAGATTTTATTAAAATTCATTACTCAAGACCAATAAGTTTTTATATTCAAGAACTTTATGTAAATAGAAACGATACGATAGGAATTTAAATCAAAAATGACACTGAATGATATGGTTTCCGAATTCTGATAAAAGATCAAGAAAAAATATGAATGTAAATAATAATAATGTAATATATAAATTATTTTTACTTTTCCTTTAGTCCTTTTCATTTTCAAAAAGATTACAAATGAGTTTTTTTTAAATGCTATATTAAAAGATAAAAGCACACATTAAAATTGCTACGAATAGCAAAATAGTAGTAATAGATCAGTGTTTAGCACGCCGTAAGGGCGTGGGTTCAATTCCCAACAATGAGCTAGTGAAGGAAAACATCGTGAGGAAACCATAGCATATTGGTAAGGTACTTTATAGTACTCGACTGGCCAGCACACCACCCTCAAGTTGAAAATCTGTCGCCAAACATCTAGTGTGTCCAGTTTCATCCCAGGCTAGTCGTGTTTACCATCTTTGACAACACCGTCACTTAACATCAGGTAGGTGAGCTGTAGTCAATCACCTTACCTGCTAGCCATAAAAAACCCGTTAATCAAAACCAGTAATATTCAGATAGAGTAATGTATAATCTGAATAATATTAAAATCTATGGTTTTGTTTACGATATAAAATAATGATGAATCACGTGTTTTCACAAAACGAAACGATGTGACATTGGGCTGAAACGTTAAGTTTTATTGCCAGTTCAAACGAAAACAAATACAAGAACGTCTTTTTACTTGTAAGAATCTGATTGATGTTTTATTCTTGGCTGAAATAAGTTATCGGCAGTGTGCTCTCATTCGAGTGATTCGTTCCAGCAAATTAAACTACATAATTGCTTAAAAGAATTTATTTTAGAAGGACTTTTTTAGTAAACGCTACGTGCGGTCTTCTGAAATTTATTGTTATTGAAGTACCAATAAAATTTTATGGTTTTTTAGCAAAAACTATGTTTAGAAATTAGAATATTACTGCAGTAATAAAATCGTTGAATTCGGTTATGTGGTATTTCTTTCTTTCAACGAGATGTCTTTAATTTTAATTCAGAATTTTAACAGTACAGCTGTTAAAACTTTTATTATAGTATTTTTTATGAGACGAACGAATCGCTCTCCAGGCGATAAGAGATTAAAGAAGTCTGTCCAAGACTCTTACAGCGGGGTCCCAAAATGAGAGTACAATACAACTTTACACCAAACATATTATAATATACAAAAATTAAAAACAAAAAAAGAAAAAGAAAATATCAAAACAAAAATACAACAGAAACAACAAATAAATTGTGTACAAGGGCGGCCTTATCGCCTAGAGCCCATTTCTTCCGGACAACCTTGTTATAATATTAATAGAGTAACAAAGTCCGGGGTATCGCTGCCTCGGCACTCATTACTTTGAGAGATTTGGTCTTGATAGTCCTAAAATTTCGCTTGCTAGAATATCAATCCGAGACACAGTGATAGATAGATTGATAGACAAAAAGTTTTGTGTACAACAGAACTCTTAAAATCAGAAAAAATAAAAATAACCCAAACAAGAATCGCATAGTAGACAGCATCTTCCATTAACATCAGTCGAGATGGCAACCAAATTAAGCTTATTTGTAATAAAAGAAAAAACCTAAGAGGTAGGAGATGTATATATTATAATAACAAACACTAAAGAAAAATAAACATATAAAAGTCTAAGTCCGATTGGGACAGGACCGAGGCAGATGATATAACATGAGAGAGACCTATGCCCAGCAATGAGATAAAGAAGGCTGTGGATGATGATGATGGTAATGGTACAAATAAATAACATGCAAAGAAATATACATACATAGCATTATATACTATAAAGATAACCGAAAAACAGACAATAGTAATGTAATTTTGGTACAAATAATAAGTGATGTTAACACTTTACTGCTTGGCGGCACAATATCTGATACTACGGCGGTACCTACCAAGACAACCTTCTGCTAAGGAAATTTACAACCTAGTAAAAGTTGTATAGTAACGATAGATCGTAAAGTAACTTCTGCATCACATTGGCAATATTGTCATAGATTGTTTATCACCACTTTAACTCAAGCCATGTTAAGAAGCGTAGTCTTATATACGTCCAATAGCGGTATATACCTACAGCAATTTGGGTGCCTTGAGGGAAGTGTGGTAAAGGGACCAACCGACGTCTGTGGTTAAGTGCTATACCAATTTATGGCAACCTTGCTATAGAGAAGTAATCCTCAACCAGTAGGTAGTTATTCAACGACTCAATTCTGTATCTGTGGGTACTTTATGTACTTTACATTGGCGTCATTGGCTAATCTTGTTGTTTCATATTTTACTTCCTTTTGCGATTAGTTGAATAACTGAATGAATGTCGTATAATATTGGTTTTGTCACCCAGTCACTCTCATTGAGATTGTCATGGGAGTGACGGGAAAAAGAATAGTGTCGGTTGCTTTGATATTACCCTACTGGCTTATGACGTCAATAAGTCAATACTTGTAATAAGCGTGTTTTACCCATGTTCATTTGTTAGGGTTTTTGTTTACGATTAGTTTATATAAATATAATAAATAATAATTTCGGCCTTACTGAACGTTCACGTAGACGGAGTCAGGGGCACAGCTAGTAGTTAAATAAAAATTAAAAAAGGTAATTTATTACAAGGAAAATAATTTGGAGAGCAAGAGCCAAATAAAAAATAAACATTACCTATCAGAAAAAGAAGATGCAACATCAACAGTAAACTCAACAGTAAACAACAAACTAATCAGATTTGAAATGACAGAGGGGAAAATGTTCGAAATAGATCCACCAAATAACAAACCTACAGGTAGAGTAGACATTACAACTACACAAAACGCAATATCTCGTATAGATGCAATATTAATAAACTAATCCCCACACATTTCAACTAAGCATTTCAATTTAAATCCAGGCACCGTCCAAAACATTCATAATTCATTGCGATCACAGAACAAACAAAACCAATGGCAGTTGAGAATAACTCGCGCTGCTGCTGCCTGCGAGGGAAATGTCAAATGGGAATACAAACCAACTTACCTGCAAGTTCGCAAAATCAAAGACCTAAAATTGTATACGGAGATTTTGTCAGTTATGTTTAGAAAGTGCGATAGTGGCTCCGTAATTTAGCTCAATAGATAAATTGATCGCTTTGCAAATGTTGTGCGAACGGGAATAGATTGGAGAGAGTGGCCACGTTTGTAGTTACTATTTATCCATTTGTTTTGTGGCCAATGTACTTGCACATTACAGATTAGTAAATACTAGCGAACCACCCGCCGTCTTCGGAAGTATTTAAAAACTTTCGCAAGAATTTCTCTACATCATGATGAATATCGCATCAAAATTCTTTCCGTAGTTCAGAAGAACAATTTAAACAAAATTATAGATATGCATTACTACAGACAATCAAATAATTTACATTTAACTTAAATAATGTAAAATAATGTTGCAAACTTTTTAATACACTAATCAGAAAATAGTATGTAGATTGTAGGTAGAGCAAAAAGTAACGCAAGCATAAACACGGTTTTATTAAATCTTAAAAATGTTTTTGTGAATATCGAATATAGAATTGATACAGAGTTAAAAAATAAAAATCACACAAAAATATAAATTGGATAAAAAATCTAAACAAAATACGAAAGAGAAATTTTGCCTTCTCGAGTTTTGAGTAATCAAACAAAACTACGAAACAGATAATTAAAAAAATGACAGTAAATTAATTAGGTATAGGATACATACGACACATTATTATCTATATATGTACACATAATGAGTGAGAATATGTTATGCTCTTAGGTAATGGTAAACAAAATACTGACTAAAGCAGTTTTTTTTTAAATGTAGAAGTAATGAGACGAACGTGACGCTTTCCTGATGGTAAGAGACAACGCCTGTCCATGACTATTGCAGCGATACACAGAACTTTAAGTAACAAAACAAAGGTTCAGGGCGCGGCTGCTCTGGCGTTCACTACTTTGAAACTTTCTATGGTTAGTCTCAACAGCCTTGTAATTTCGCTAGTTGCAGCATCTTGCAAACCGGAACACAGTAACGTTTACTACTTGATGGCAAAGTATCTGGTACTGCGGTGGTACCTACCTAGGCGACCTCCTGCTAAGGAGATCTACCATCAAGTAAAAATTACTCAAACTAAGGACGATATTTTTTACGTCCTTATCGAAGTTACGAACCCAGATAACTTTAGTGCTATTAGATTATGTCACAATGGAAAATGTTATATACCAGAACAAACTTTACAAACGCATTTCAAAAACAGCGTTACGATAAAAACGATCTACGGTTCCTTGACTTTTCGTAATTTGCAATACAGATTATGGTGATTCGGATTCAGTTCGAGCCATCCGGATTTTCGAATGCTGAATTTTAATCCAAACATTAGCGCGGTTACTTTGGTTACTTTTGAATTTAAATTCTTCTTTGTGAACTATTTTGCTAAAAGTCTGGCGCCAATGCTATTTATGAATAACATCTTTAAGGTGATGTCTACAATTGTACTTTTACTTAATTTTACTTGAGTGGAATTTGCTGCCAGAGTGGGTGTTCTCCGATAAATACATTCTGGGTGCCTTCAAGTCGCGAGTGAATCGGTTTCTTCTAGGCGAGCGTGCTCCACCGTAGACCGCATCTTCGCTTATCATCAGGCGAGATGGCGGTCAAACGCAAGACCATTAGTTGTAAAAAAAAAATTGTTACAATTAACCGGTCGGTCTTTTTTTCAGGGCCTACCCATTTTTTTAAATACGAAATAACGTTTGTGTTTGATCACGCCCTGTCTGATGTTAAGTAGTCTCAATCTAAGATGAAGCATGCTTACCTAGAAAAAAACCTGTTTACTCTGGATTTGAAAACATCCAAGTTACCTGTACAGTATAAACACATTTACGATGAGACGTACTATATATAATAAATTACTATAAAGTATAAAGGCAACAGAAAATGTTGACATTTTCAAATTTACTCGTAAGAAGCTCTTAATCGATAAGGTGTACTATTCCGTAAGTGAGTTTTTGATTGTCTAATTGGTGACATAATGCAACACAATTAATGACTAACTATTATAATAACTACATAACATAAATAGACATTAAATTGAAATAATTAATTAAACTTATTTATAAATTTTGCATGCCATGGTGCTAGAGCATGGCGGTCTTATAATATGAAAAATATACGTAACCCTCTGCAAAATAAATTATTTAAATATGAATTTACTTGGCGGGAAAAACAAACGCCAGCAGAGAGTTCCACACAGTTGTTCGCATAATGTGGAATCGACGTGCTTAGTCCGTATATGGGGAATGTCCACGGCTAGAAGGCGCTGTGTTAATGTCCTACTATATTTATTAATTCACTCTCGACTTAAAGACACCCAGATTGTATCCAATGCGAAACACCCACTCAGGCAGTTCATGATTACATACATTAATAATAAAAAAGTAATTACGTTATTTGTAGGATTCTTTATAGTTTTGAATCCTTTAACACTATTTACTGTACATAGCTAAAAAATATTTGATCAGGAACTAGCAACTCGCCCCGGCTTCGCACGGGTGCAGTGTAGATACTATATAAAACCTTGACCTAATATACCTAAACATTTCTCATGAATCACTCTTATTTTGGTGAAATGTATGTATGGATGGCGGTTAGACTCAATATTCTTTTGCGACCCATACTTTGGTAATTGCTGGTCTATATGATTGATCTAAATGTATAAGGGCTTCCTAGAAATTTTTAATCACCACTAAAAGACCATTGTCATCGCAATCCCCTACCTAACAGCAGACCTCTAGGAAAGAAATCACATTCTGATAAGTGGATGTTGAATGCATTTGTCTGCAGATTCTTGACTTTTTTAAAGAGTTGTTCGAAAACACCGATGAAAGAACATGTAAATATGTATTATTATCTTTCATTAGCAATGACCTAAGATAAACAACAATGTTTGTCTAAGCATGTCTATGAATTAGGTATTTATCTTTGCACTGTTCAAGGCCGTTGGTATCAAGTGACGATTGAACTTTATAAATCTATCACAACACTACAATGTTACTTGATACCATTAAACAGCTTCCATTTTTTTAACAATAAATAATATAACACATTACACACAGCGCTGTGTTAATGTCCTACTATATTTATTTATTCACTCTCGACTTAAAGACACCCAGATTGTATCCAATGCGAAACACCCACTCAGGCAGTGCATGATTACATACATTAATAATAAAAAGTAATTACTTTAATTGTAGGATTCTTTATAGTTTTGAATCCTTTAACACTGTTTACTGTACATAGTTAAAAAATATTTTATCAGGAACTAGTAACTCGCCCCGGCTTCGCACGGGTGCAGTGTAGATACTATATAAAACCTTGACAGATTATTAAACATTTCTCATGGATCACTCTATTTTGGTGAAACTCGCATAATAATCCGTTCAGTAGTTTATCGTGAACAGATAGACAGACGCGGCGGACGACTTTGTTTTATAATATGTAGTGATAAATACTTAAAGAACTTCATAAAGCCAAGACTCAGCGAAAAACAAAAAGAATTTCCAGGCATCAACTTGTCACGTTTTTTTTTAACACAAAAGGATAATGTTCACTAGATTACATCACTTGCCTTACATTCGAAATAATAAAACCAACCGTTACATAGTTGAAAAACACAAATCTGGAAACTTATGCAATACGGTTTTTGTTTCCTCCGCGTTACCGCTAAAAATTTCAGAAGTTCTACTTTGAGCGTGACGGAATATTGTTTTTTTTTTTTTGCTTTCAATTTAACTTCGTTCAATTGATTTACACATTCATGCATCTCGGTACGATTAGGTGTGTTATCGTGAATGGAATCCATACCACATCCGTTGAGATGAGCTCTTATTATGCAAATATAGTAATTTATCGTCAGTGTAAAACGACCACCGCGGCGGTTGCGTTTCGGAACGTCGTCGTCGTTATCACATATTTGGGTTGCATGGGTCATTGGTTGGCTTATGCCATTTTAGTCATATATATTTTTTTTTTTTTGCATTGCTACTTGCGCTTTTTGCCATCGGCTTTTAATATCTTCAAGTATATTATGAAAATATAAGTAAATTAAATCTAAGTCACAGTCAAAGGCCCTGGAATAAGACATATGATACTTTTCAGCATCATCATCATCCATCACCAGGTGGGTAAAACCGCGGAGAGTAGTAAATAAGTGGCAACTCTACTAGAAGTTTAGACGGTGTTTTGGAAGCAACACGTAGAAGACTACGCTATGTTAGTTGCCTGGAAGAGATCGCTTTTAACGATAAGGCCGCCACTTGTGGCTCTAGCTCATAAGATTATTTTGTTTTCTGTACTCTTTATCTTTTTCGGTGTGCACAATAAAGAATTTCTATCTATCTATATCATATTCTCACACTCACGTAATTTGGTATGAATAACGCCCTATATTTTTACACAAATGTATACTAGCTGACCCGGCGAATTTTGTATCGCCTAACAGTCAACAGACGTACCGACAGCAGCGCCACCTACCGGGTCCAAATGTGTTTTCAAACCATCTAGGAACCCATTGAAATATACACACAAAGCTTCATCCAAATCGTTCCAGCCGTTTAGGAGGACTTAGGTAACAAACACGTACAGGAGATTTATATGTGATAGCCCTGTTGGCTCATTGGGAGAATGTCTGCCTGAGCTGAAGGGCGTGGGTTCGATTCCCGCCACGGACAAATGTTTGTTTGGTATAAACAAATGTTTGTTCTGTGTCTGGGTGTCTGTATGTATTATAAGTATGTATTTACAAAAAAAAAGTATTTATGTATTCTATCAGTCATCTGACTTCCATCACACAAGCTCTGCTTAGTTTGGGGTCAGATGGCGCTGTGTGTAATATGTCCTACACAATACACAATATATATTAAGATAAATACGTTATTGATAATATCAAAGTTACATGTAATTCTTCATATAGGTACATAAACATTCTAAAAGGAATACAAAAAAGACTCAATGATCTTCATAGAAAAATCTCAAACTAATGGGGTCCATTATGTTTTTCCTACTTGCCTGACCTCACTGAACAAACAGTTCTATTACCAACGTCAGTGGTCGAGGGTTCATCAACCGATGCACGCGTGACCCCCGACCCCCACTATCGCGACCCAGTAATAAACTGATAAACGGACAAAGAAATCGCCTCTACATATTTAATATGTATATTTATTATACGTATACTTTTCTTTACTAGGTAGATCTCCAGAGTATCCCATAGTCTAGGTTGGTACCATCGTAGTGTCAGATATTCTACCGCCAAGCAGTAGTGTGTAAACATTACTCTTTTCTACATTATATGGCTACAAATTACATGGCTATTGAGACTAACTTATGATGATAGCTCAGTGGTTAGCGCGGTCGGTTTACACATCGAAGGCCGTGGGTTCAAACCCCAACAATGAGCTTGAGCTGCCGGTGAAGGAAAACATCGTGAGGAAACCATAGCAAGGTTGTAGGGTACTTTCTAATACTCGGCTGGCTAGTTACCACTTTCAAGTTTAAAATTCTGCCGCCAAGCACCTAACGGTGAGTTGAAAGCCAGTTCCAATACAGGCTAGGTTAGCTTTATAATCTTCTAATACACCGTTACTTAACATCAGGTGAGCTGTGGTCAAACGCCTAGCTTATCAAGCATTAAAAAAACACTCTTTTGGTAGAATAACTGCTTCAGAGCTGTAGGGCGTGTCATTCCCACCAGGACCGATGTGGTCAAACAGCTAGCTTGTCAACCATAAAAAAAAACATATATGTACCTACCTATTAACAATGATTTAATAAAGTATATTTCCATCATGAATTACTCGCATAAAAGTCATAAAATTCATGATATAACAAAAAAAAAACACAAGATAAATGAATTAACAAAAATTTGTATATATTTTGATTCCAATTAATTTGTGATATCTATTTGATATTTTAGTAATAGGTATAGTTGACCTTTTGTTTTAAAAAATATTACGATACAAAAACAATCTACAGTAATCTACATGTATGTTGATTATACCCATTCAGTTGAAAATCTGCCGCCAAGCTCCTAACGGTGTATTCCGGCAGCCACACTTAATAGCCACTTACATTCCAGGCTAGATGTGTTTACCATCTTCGATCACACCGTCACTTAACATCAGGTGAACTGTGGTCAATCAGCTAGTAGCTTGTCAATCATAAAAAAACATTGCAACTGACACTAAGAATTCTTGATGTCAAAATTCCCGAAAAATTATTACAACAGCCTATAGGCCATTAAAAGTATGACATGCAGACAACTAGAAATAATGAGACGAAGAAAACCATCATGGTTACAAAAAAAACCGGCTAAGCGCGAGTCGGACTCGTGCACGAAGGGTTCCGTACCATTATTTAATTATTTATTTCAAAACACACAAAACAGAATGCAATAACAATTAATTACAACTCAAAATTCAATTTACAGATCTGTATTACATTCCAAAACTATGTATGTATGTCTAGGCGCATTTATAATTATAGGGTCCCGTTTTACCCTTTGGGTACGGAACCATAAAACTAAAAATAACATTAGAATTTTTGTGTTTTTATATTGTTTTGATTTCATCGAAAATCCGGACATATTCCAATGCTGGACTAAAAACCGAACACTTACGATCAGTTCCGGACAAAACAAGAAAAAAGTAAAGTACATACATACGACGTGTGAAGTAAATGTCTACAGTAAATATTAAATATTTCTTTAATGTAAATAGGTCATATTTATCAGCAGTTTACGATAACATTGTAATTGCTCCCACTTTAGTGCATAATAATAATTAGTTATGTAACTGTCTACATATTCTTTCATAATAATTTGCTACATGTTGGATACTTTTTAAGTTTTCGTTGTAGTTGACTAGGTGTTTGACCACAACTCACCTGATGTTAGTGATGGTGTGGTCGAAGAAACACACCTAACTGGCTCTCAAGTGAGGATACCAGAACACACCGTTAGGTGCTTGGCTGTAGATTTTCAACGTGATGGTAGCTAGCAAGCCGTGTACTAAAAAGTAGGTACTCGGCCACTATGCTGTGGTTTCCTCACGATGTTTTCCTTCACCGGCAGCTCAAGCTCATTGTTGGGGTTTGAACTGAATCCACGTGTGATCCGACCGTGCTAACCACTGAGCTATCATCGCTACAAATGATAAAACCTGGTATTTAAATACAAACCTCAAGGTTAGAAATAATGAAAAATAGCGTAGTTACTTAGTTGGGAACATATGCTTTTGTCCACTTTATTTATGACCTGGATGACCGAGCTTCTCTCGTTTTTTTTTCGTTTTGTAAAAATGAAACCTAGCTAGATCGATTTATCGCCCCCGAAACCCCTTGCATACTAAATTTCATGAATATCGTTGGAGCCGTTTCCGGATTCAGATTATATACATATATATATACAAGAATTGCTCGTTTAAAGGTTTTAGATTAGATAGATAGATAGATTATATTATATTAGGTATCGGCATTTTAAGCTCATTGTTAGGATATAAACCCACGTCCTCAACGTGTGACCCGGCGCGCTAACGAATGATGCATCATAGCTACAAATCAAGTCAGTCAATATACTATAGGGTTGGGAAAAAAATGATTTATTTTCTAAATTTTATAAAAACTGTTCAATTTTTTTTTAACAAGTGTTTTATTTCTTTTTAATTTAGGTCATTAATTTCAAATCAATTAGACCTATAATATTTCATTTCTAGACTATTTTCAAATTTGACATAGTAAATATTTACAAAAATCGAGTAATGGATTAGATAACCATTTATTTTATGTTGAGTATCTCGTATATATAATTATGATCCTATATAAAACATGTGTTTTAAACAACTTGTTTTAATCATTACCAACCCATATACTGCGATAGTCAATAAAAAAGAGTTCTGATTTCTTGACTATGGGAATGACGCCATTACCTTTTCGGAACTATCTATATTACATAGAAGAGCACTATCAAGCTATGCAGTATAGCTGCTTGACAACACACGTCACACAGTCCGATCTAACCCAAAGTTAACACCTAAGACGCCGTCTACTGTTGATGAAAACCGGCATCCGCGGCTTAACGCGATTGATATTCAGAAGCGGCTCTCGCCTCTGTTTATTTTCAAACAATGTACCTATCTTCACACATTGTTCAAAAATAAACAATATCAATCGGCGATGCATGCAGAAGCCCGCATGCGACCGCATCCTGCCGCGCCATCAGTATTCACCGGACACGGTGCGATCCTCACACTTCAATAGAAATGCTATCTAGCGCCCACCGCTGTATCGAATATAAATTACACAAAATTATAGCAGACGCATAAAATCCGCGGGACGTGTCGCCATTTTGAAATCGTAACACGCTCAGGGTTACCATATCGACATTAGATAAATAGACTAACCCCAGAGAGAATAGAATAACCCCAAAATATTACACAAATAGATAGGTAGGTGTAAGCCAGGAGAGATTTTCTTTAAAAAAAAAACTACTTACTTTTTACTTTATGTTTAAAAATACTTTTTACTTTATCTTTTTTATGTATTTGTGATATTATAACACTTAATAGTATTATATCTCTGTCTAGCGATAAGGCCGCCACTTGTGGCTCTAGCTCATAAAATTTTGTTTTTTATTTTTGGTGTGCGCAGTAAAGAGTTTCAATAAATCTATGTATCTATCATGATATATCTAAAGAAAATTGGTCATGCGAGTTTTAAAATAAGTCAAATAAAATAAATCTCAGTGTTTACAAGTAGGTAAAGTATACAAGGTATCATTGTACTCAACATTATGAACAACTTTTACATGCGACTCTAAAATGTAAAAAATACTTTTTTGGCCTAGTAAACCCCATCCTATATTCCTATATACATAAGTACACTATCAGTTATCCGGGTACCTTGGTACAGCTTTGCTTAGTTTGGTGTTGCTGTATGAAATGCCTTCAGATATTAATTTATTTATGTTACCAGTCAGTTGGTTTGTTTAAATATGTTTTGTTTTTAAGCTTCTAACATTTAAGAAATATATCAGATAGATATTTAAAATTGTCTTCAAGTCAGATAAATATTTAAAATTATATTTAAATTAAATCTTCGCCACTGTTGTAACCAAAACAACTTTTCAGTGAATAACTCTTGAATACTTTTAACATTTGTTTTCTCAATAAAATTCTGAACATATGTACATATAAAACAGGATAGGAATCTTAAAATCCGGATATTGTCCTGACCGTTCCAAGCTCATGGTAATCGTCATGCATTCGATGTCTAGACTACCGCTACACTAGACTAGGGTTACAACCAGAAACAGTCAGAAAACAGTTTTGGCGGGAACGCGGTGGGCGTCGTGCCGCCCCATTGTATTTTTTTCTAAAACTAGTGTTTTTTCGAGTTTTTATGCATAAAAATAGTGGTGTTTTATTTATAAAGTGCCGAATTACAAGCGCGAGTGTGGGAGAATAATATAATGTGGTTAAACACGACTTTTCGTGTTGCTTCCAAAACTCCATCCAGAAGCTTATAGTAAAGTCGCCACTACTTTACTACGGCATGATTTGATTTGACTGGGACCGACTGGACTTGATCAAGACTATACTTTGACTGTAACTATAGATGATAAAGAAGCTGAAAAATGAAGACTACTCACAAAATATTTAAAAAAAAACAGTTAGAAAAATATGACTACAAATAGAAATTTAGTCATATTACGAACTCAAACGTTTTGGAATTTCACAATGTTGTTTAGTCAGTTTCGTTTTAAATATAATTTTAGTACATAAAACTACATCTCGTTTGAAATTTTGTATTTAATAATATTTTAGACAAACATCAATTAATAATTTTACAAACTTCAGTGCTCTTTTATATTTACATGACGTCATGTAATTATAAAGAACATTATAACTTGAAAACTTTTTTCTACCGTTGCACTAGTTAAAAATATGAGCAAGGTAGAGTATAATCTAAACGTATTCTTTCTTTACGACCCCAAGTTTAGTTCTCGAATATTTTAGTTACGTAGTTATACAGTAGGTATACGTTAGTTATATTTGGTGGAAGGCGCCCGGTACATCCAACACGGTATGGTCAGCTGCCGCTGGCGTTGCGATAAGTGCGGTAGCCCCGTGACCGCGCGCACATATTGATGCGTTGACCGCCCACGGTCACGAATTAAACCGGCCGACTTTATTTACAAGTCGATATCGTAAGTGGAGTGGTCACCGGCGCGCTCCCGCACTCGGCCACATATTACGACGCACCCAGACTTGAGCGGCGTCGCAGACACGTTTATTGTTTTCCATTTACACTTTTTTGGGTGTTTACGAGACGAGGCGAGGCCGTCGCGCGTCCGTTTCTGATTTGATTTCTTTTTATTACCCCTCGACGATAGGCGGGTTTATAACGAGGTGCCTACTTTTGCCGCTCGTAAAACTGTTCAATCGTATTGCCAAATACGTCGTCTGTGTAGATTAGATCGCAAACGCAAAAGGCCGAAGATAACATTCTACGCATGACCTGAATGAAGTACTCAGTGTTTCAAAACATGTTTTGATGTCTTCGAAAGCCGCATATCATCTAACGCTTATGTATTAGGTACTTAAACGAACGCTCATGCAAGATAATGTATTTAGAAATGTTATTATGTACTGATAATGCGTAAGTAGGTATGAATAATTTATATGAATTAACTACCCAAGTGTTTAAACACTATGTTTATAGACTTATAAATATTCTTACAGTTTGATATTGGAATTGCACAATAGAACCGACAATCGTACAAATAAGGTTAGGAAAACAAATTAAACTACTTTCATTTTCCTCAATATCGTTTACAATTCGACCTGACACATGACGTGACATCTCGCGAAACCCAGGCGTGAAACGGAGAACGCATGTCACAAGTTCTCGACATTGGCAAAACAAACTATTCTAATAAGATCGAACGCGTCAATGCGATCGCGCAACTCAAGATACCTTGAAATAATCTTTGACACGAAAATAAAATTAGACGCAAAACTTGGTTATAAAGACGTCGCCATGCCAGCGTCAAAAATAAAAGAAAATATGGTTCTAATTTCAAACGATGTGTAGGTTACGTTGGCGCCATCTTGAACGGTCACCAAGGAGGTCATGTCTGTGGCCAGTGGTAGACCTTCACGGTCAGCCGGCAACAACGCAATGTCGGCATTTAGGACCTGCTTCACGTCTCATTTGCATAAAATTACAATTTAGACGGTTTTTTGTGGAATGACGAATTGGCTCCACATTGTTCTGTAGATGTAAACAACTGCTCAGTACTTACCTAGCGCTCTTGGCAATAAGATGCAATGCTTACTTTTCATGCTTAGTTTTAATATTTTAAAACTTTCTAATAGAATATGCTTAAATATTGAAGTATAATTTTCCTATATTTTTACGATAAATTATCGTTTACAATACAAGTTCGTATAAGTTTACGTGGTAGTACTTACCTTAGAATTAACTTATGTTAAAGCGAATGCAAAATGAATAGTTTGTAACGCTGCAGGTGCCGATGTCGGCAGGAAGGCAAACTAATTACAAACTAACCAAATTACCATTCTTGTTATTCTAATAGCACCAGACCTTCTAGTTGGCAAGGCGCTGGATGCGGATGTGCGACCAATGTCAATGCTTTAATCTTGAAGTTAAATTACAATCTAAAACCCAGGTGTTTCCCTCGGGAAGGCAAAATTAATCAGCTTTCTTGGCTTCAACATTCAACAATGCATAGCACGTTAGAAATATCTGCTCTTGCTACTAAGGCCATCTATGTTTCTTCTTTATTATTTTTAAAACACCCAGAAAGTATCAAATTCTGATAGTATATAAAAAAAAAAAATACAATACTAGAACAATTGTAAATCTGTCATTATCGGCTTATTTCATATACTACATATTTTCATTGTTTTTAAATACAAAATTCAATGTGGTTTTTCAAAAGAGAGGATCACATTCCATCCATAACTTTTATTATAATTTAAACGTTGCATAAAGATAATCAATACTAAAAATACTTTGTCAATATCTCGATGACGTAAAAGTTGTACACGCGAATCGAAACCACCTAGTTTAAGCAAAATTTACTTTACTCTTTCACGTGTAATAGGCACTTACATAGTTTAGACGTACCCCCATTAATGGACATTATATCATGGATATTGTAGGCCAACTAATAGGTATGTTTTAGTTGACACATCTAAACTTACTAAAAATGTTGTTGTCTTTTTCATTACAATTTTTTTTCCAGCCTCTATTGTCGCACAGCTGGGTAAAGGCCTCCCTTTCTTCCTTCCAGACTGCCCGGTCTTCGGGTTTGGTGGTCCAGTGACTATCGTGATGATTTAGTTTGTCAGACCACCTTCATCTGGGTCGACCTGTCTGTCTGTGCACCGTACGTGAGGATGGGAATAATGCATACGTCCGTAAGTTCATAAGTATAATAATAATAATAAGTAATTTACTGTTGTTACCAAGTTGATTTAGCTCAAAGCAATTAGTTTTTAACTACGTATTCAATTAACTACGTATGTAACCTAGCTTGGTTACAGTGATTATCTGTAAAACTAATTGTTTCCGTCAGTCGAACGGGCTAGCACCCGTAATGAAACTTTGCTAGATGCATCATAGCCCTCTATATATACATTTTGATTAATATTATTATACAATTTATTTATTTTAATTTTAATATTATTTTAGACGAGAGCAGCAACAATATGTTTAGAGTCTTCAAAATTGTTTTTATTAAACTCTAGTTTGATATTTTGACACATTTTATCATTAGACATATCATTCACGTCAGTATCTGTTGCGAATCTTCACAATGGTTCCAAAAGCCAAGTATTGCATGGACCTTCGAAATCTAAACCATGCGACGGCAAGGTCAACTTTACAACTCGACTCGGCCATCATTGATTTCACTATGACGCAATCGTCGCGCCGCTGCCGACGCCCGTCGGTCGACACGGAACACATTATCAAGTTTTTGCTTCCCCATAGGCCGTGGGCGGTAGTAGGCACACCAGAACCTCGGATTTTATCCATGGGAACATTGAGACCTCTCTCTTGTTGCTACTTTACCATTTTAGGGCTCTGTTTGAAGTTGTACCAGTTTAATTAGAAAACTGACTAGCTTCCTATTTGGAGGTCTAGGTTTAAATTTCACGCCGTTGACTTAAAACGGTGAAAGAAAACATAGTGAGGAAACCTACATATAAGTTTAAAAAAATATAAAGTTCTTGAAGATCTGCGAAGTTTGCCAACTCGCACTTGGCCAGCGTAGTGGGCCTTACCCTTCTAACAATGAAAGAAGCCCACACGCAGCAGTGGAAGAGCTTAGAAAAACAGGATTGATTCGGATACAAACAGTAATAAAATTAGTAATAACCGCTGATGCAACGTTCATATTCAAAATGTTGGGTACCAAACACAAACGCTCGGTACAAACGCTCTCTTGATGGTAAGAGATAACGCCTGTCCATGATCATTGTAAATGTACCTAGATCTTTGAGGCTAAACAAAGTCCAGAGCATCGCATAATATTATACATGACATATAGATAAGAATATGTATTGTTATAGAGAATTACTTAAAAAACAATAAACAATCTAAATTTTTGCTTTATCGTACAAATGGTGGTTGATGTATTTTTTTTATATGGCCTGTCCCAAAATCTCCAAACTGATAGCCATCATAGCGCCAGAAGATTACTACGCGGTCGACTTAAGGTGATGTCGGCTAATGATACGTTAGAAAATATATCAGAAAAAATCTGACGGCGCTAATCTCCTGGCCATGCCGATCAAAACAAATCACTCGATATAAAATGATTCCGATGAAATTGCGAATTAGCCGTAGAAAACGCGATATATCGGAAACAATGATTTGTACTTCGTAAGGATACTGCAACTTGAACATTATTAAATGGCTCTAAGTTTTATATTAATTGTTATGTAATATTAAAAAAAGGTTGTCGAAGTGCTAGTTTGTTATTCTGTCTCGTATTTTGAGACCCTTCCTTAATCTCAGGAGGTGTAATAATTGAACGGAAATGCAAACAAGTGGTCTCGACTCTCAACAGGCCTTACTACTTGGCTTTTACTATATATAAGAGATTTATAACCATATTTACCCTAGGTTAGATGTCCTACATGGGTTTAGATAGGGAGGGGGGGAAAAAGGGGTCTTCATCCACATGATGCTGACTTCACTGATGAGGAGTCATAACATAAACATATATAGGAGCGATGGGGCGTTACGACTTAGATAGATGGCGCTATTGCAAGCATTATACTGCAACGCAAAATCGGTGGGCATATCCTTATATTTAAGATCTTTGAACGAAACGCATAATTTTTACGGTGAAATCTCCATTTTACCCGCTGGGTATATCGGATAAGCGGAATTGGAGTCCCATCCAATCATGCTTGCCATCTCTAGGATGGTAACGCAATTTTCTTCTATAAAATTGTATCGACCTAGCGTGAGTGTTTTCAATTGATTGCCGGCTTCTTGATTTTAAAAGTTGCATAGGGCTTGGCTAAATAGAGTTTGCGTGCCTACGTGGCGTACATTTTATTGGAAACCATGTCTTTATTACTGGTTTTATAAATCTCGGGTGCTTGGGAATCTTTTTGCTGACTTATTAAACTCCTAAAAATATTATAATACATTCCTGGAAAACGATTGGTGTGATAGAGCAAGGAAAATGGTACAGTAAGAGTGGTTCGTAATAATACAATAAAATCAGAATGAAGTCAGAATAAAGTCTCTACATTCCGATGTTTCGGGAACGTTTGTTATTTTAATGGATAATCAGCTTAACGATATGACGGATAAAGTTACATAATATCAAAAAAAAAATGGCGGTTAACAAAGTACGTGCTAAATTTTACGCTTTTTAAGGGCTTTCTCTTATTAAGTAATCGAAAAGTAAAAACTAAACCAACAATGTGTTACGAAATCTTGAAAAATAAAAACGATATCTATTGGAAACATTCGCAATGAAATTTTAAGAGGTCCCGAAAAATAAATTGTTCAGTGTTTTTTTAATTGAAATATGTTGCAGTCATAATAAAATACGTTTCTATATTTATGAAGTAAAAACACTACATTTTATGACGGAAAAGGTTGAAGCACTTGGATGACCAATTTTAATAAATTAGTTTTTATTACATGTTATAATGATAAGGTAATTGAGGCTATTACTATTTTACTTACAACAGGAATAATGTAGAACATTTCCGAAATTACCTGTAACAAGACATAAAACAAATAAATACTCATAAAACACAATAAGAACAATAATTTTCAGAAGAAAAATGTTGTAGCTCGACAATCAGCCTTATTGTAATAAGCCATAAAAATTAAATTTGTAGCAAACAAAATAAAAAGACGCAAGGAGGTATTTTAGTTTTTTAAGTAAACAATAGTGTCACGACGACATTAGACAATTTGACGACAAAGTCATTCCTTGTCGCAAAACAATAGAAGTTCTGCATACCTACAAATCAATTCATTTTAGAATCTCTGCCCCCGTATTAGTAGTCAATTTGAGAAAATTCGGAAAAACTTCAAGTACGAATCGCAATAGTGCGTCGACGGTTCCGTACTTTACCATCACATAATTTATTGTTATCACCAATAAAAATATGTCTATACTCATAGCAAAATATAGAGAAAAACCTAAAAATAATTACCTACTTTTTAGTGCTTTCAAAAACCTGTTATTTATGTTATTATTTGTTGATAAGTTCGCCGTAGCGACACAAATTCGAGAGAAAACATTATAAAACATAAATATACAAAATTAAATATAGATAGAAACTCATTATTGAATAAGATCAATATAATACTATCAATATAACCTGTGTCAAAACAATAACATAAAATATTGTATACGATGTTATACGAGCGCTGACCAAACGTCGACGCCAGCCGTGTTCCCACGTTGAATGGCTAAGGAAATCATTTAGATCAAACACCACCCGGACCAAAAGAAGATCTTATTTATAATACTTATATTAACTAATTAAATACTGACTTTCTTATGTTCGTTTCTTTCTGTTATTTATTAAATAAAATAAATACTTTTTTTAATATTTTTTTTTTTTAATTTGTTAGCATAAGAGAAAACTTTTTTGGCTTTTGTGTTATCACTTATCTCCTATTTATTTTACCATTTAGCAGCTTTTCGTTTTCCATGTAAAATAAAATAAAATAAATGATGCTTAAAAAATATCTCGATGACATTCTATTCTAGCTTGTAACACTTCAGCCGACTCGGGGTGAGATAGACTGACGGATATATGTATCACAAACAGTTTGAAGACACTTTTTTATTCTAAATAGGTTCGCGTTTGACCACAACCCGTCTAATGTTAAGCGGTAGTGCGGTCTAAGATGGAGCACGCTTACATAAAAGAAACATATTTACTTTACTTTATGGATTTGAAGTCATCCATAATGTACCTTTCAGGGAATCTGGGAATACAGACTCTGGCAAAGAGTTCTACAATCACGATGCGCGAATAAAAATATGAAATCAAAATGCTTTGACATAATAAATAAAAAGGTTCCATTAGATACCATTCAGACACGGACCCCAAAAAAGAACAAAAAAAAGTGGAACGTAAGTTGGCGGTATGCCACGCGGTTGCCAAAGCGCGCGCGGTCCAATTCTGTCAAACGAGTCTCCAAAGTAATGGCCGCTTATTTTTGGCGGGAACACACAAATATCATTGGCTTCGTTATGAAGAAATATCGCTCGGGTTAATCTCGATGGTTGTGTGTTTTCGCTTGGATTTAGTATGATTTAGTGGCGAATTGTTCACGGAGACACTTACGCTTTGGCAAACAAAGAGGTTAGAAAATTCTTACGTAAGTGGTTAGGTTCCGTTATACTTTAAAATAAATCTCTGAATGCAGCTTTTATTGAATCTAACACATATTCATTTAATTTCAATCGGGACCTGCGAGAACTTTGGGTTACGGTTCCGTGAAACATAATTTGCTAGCGAGGCGAGTAGTTATCTTTAAACCTCCCTTTAAATTAGACTACGTTATTCCTGTCATTTTGATGGTAAGCCATTATATTACATTGATAAAAAAAATTAAACAAGTTGAAAAGAAAAAGAAAAACTATAAAGCGACAACGGAACAAGCTAAAGAGTTTAAAAAATCTATAGCCCGACTGCTATTAAAATAACTATAATTAAAGGAAACAACTATTTAAACAAATGTATTATTCCTAATTAAATATATATTTTTGTAATCCTCTTTTAATTGTCATTATTTAGATACCCTATTTGATATAATTGATTATTTTTTAAATTTTATTACTATTTCGGGCAAAAAATCCACCATCCTGTGATAAGGATATTTGGGCTATTGAGACGAATCTAACAATACCTTAATTGTCGCAATCCATTCTGCCGTTTGAAAGATACGAGGTTATAAAGAAATGAATTACATACATACAAGATATGTGCGAAATCATAACCCTTCCTTAGCAGTCGGGTAAAAAAACATACATTTTCATACGCATTTTTTTTTTCAAATTTCAATATACACAATAACGCTCGCGTTATAAAAACGAATCTAAAGACACATTAATTAAACTTGGTTTAATCGTTTTATACTTACGAGGAAATATAAGGACGGATATATGTACATACTGTCAGACACGTAAACTTCCTCTTTTTCACCGCAGTCGGGTAAAAATAATAAACATTGTGAACTTGCTAAGGCGATGTATTAGTTAGGCTGCTATTGAAATAGCAATGGAGCTGTATTCTCCCCCTGTCAGTACATAAACACTGAACACTTATTTTATATACCTACCGTGTACAGAAAACAGAAAAGTGTAAATAAGGGTGTACGCATTGCCCCGGCAATTAACGCAGGAGTTCAAAACACGCGTAAAAGCACTGACGTGGGCAACCCTATCCATTTACCCCACCTTTTGAATAGTCGGGTAAAAAGACTAAAAAGGTATCATTCATAAACGAGGCAATGAATTATTTATTTTTAATGAGTGCACTCACATAGCTTTAAATATTTTTCCGTAATATATTACATAGAAAAAAAACGCGCATTTTTCTATTATGAGTCTTGTTAAATATTTGCATATAATTAACATTTTTTTAATTGAAGTTAATTACTTTTATCTCTATCTATAAATAATTTAATATACTTCAGTAAAGAATTTAAAAAAATATACATAATTTAATGTAATAGTAAGATAATTTTTAAAACAAACTTGTATTATGTTCAATCACACTAATATCATAGGCGAAATTTTGTGAGTGTGTTTGTATATTTGTTACTTCTTCACGCTCAAACAGTTAGACCAATTTTATTGAAATTTGGTAATAAGGTAGCTGACACCCTGGATTAACACATATGCTACTTTTTATCCCAAAAACATGTAGTGTTCACGTGGGAACTGTGGATACACCGCAGGGCGCAGCTAGTGCAATTTAAATCGGACAATAAAATTAAATTTGAATACAGAATTTCGCGTGTATGCTGTTGACCGTTGACGAGTCTTTCGATTAAAGCCAATCTTCAGTCAGTGTCAAAAGTTAACTCTATATAAGTAAGCAAAGTACTAATCACTAACATTGAAACTTAACTAAAAGTTTTTTTTTATAGTTGACAGGTTAGGTGTTTGGCCACGGCTCAGCGGATGGTGCGGTCGATGATGACACCTAGCCTGGAATAGAACTGAAGTTAAGCAGGAACAAACTGTTAAGAGCGGCAGATTTTCAATTTGTGGATAGCCAACTGAGTACTAACATGAAAGTTCTCTACTACCATGCTATGGTTTCCTCGTGATGTTCTCTAAAACATTTCGTTTCGTTTGTATATACACATACATGTAATTATACGTATATACCAAAATTCTGTTACCCTTTCGGTCTCTACCGAGGATTCTGTACAAATTGGTAGGTACGATAAATAGTAACATAAAAACCCTATTATATGGGATTAAATTGCCGTGGTGGTGCTGGCGTAAGAATTGTACCCCACCCTCTCTACCCGTGGTTGCCGTAAGAGTCGGCTAAGGGATGTAATCCGGAAGATGGGCAGCAGCGTCTTCTTTGAACAACCACACCCAACTGCGCTCGCCAACCCGCCTGCCAAGCGTGGCGAGTTGGCAAAACCCCCCCGGGAGGAGGCCCATGTCCAGCAGTGGACGTCCTATGGCTGATGATGATGGGATTAAAATAAAAATGTACAGTTTTCCGATTTTTTCCTTTATGTGTACTATAAGAAAATGCTTCTTGCTAAATTTCATAGTTCTAGGTTAACGGGAAGTGCCTTATAGATCTTAATTCCCTTGTGAGTGTCGAAATATGTGGATTTTTGCGACATAAACGGCTGTAACTTTTTTTTACGATAACTGAGAAGTTTGATTTTTTCACAGATACAATGGACTACAGATCTGCGTATATGGTTTTAATATCAACTCGATACCTCCACGTGTTCCCGAGATAGGAGGTCTAGACAGACGGACAACAAAGTGATCCGTTTTTTCCTTTTGAGGTACGGAACCCTAAAAATGTACAGAATACTTTGCTGCTGTCACTTTTTTGGTTACTGTGTATGGATCTCGGTTAAGCGCAGCTTACCTTATAGAGTTTCGGTATCAGATTAAAGAATTAGATTAAAAATAACCTGTTTTTTAGTATTTCACGCCAAGTTATGCTAAATTTAATTTTTGGTCGGTCTGTGAAGCTAATTCACATTCCACTACGGTACATGAATATATATAGTTATAATAAAAATATAATTAAAAATATATACAGCTTCATTACTGTGTTGCTTTCCAGTGTTGCTATGAGAATAAAAACTTTTTTATGCCTGACTAACTGCGCCCCGCGGTGTTAGCCGCTACATTTTTTCGGAATAAAATTAGCTTATGTGTTAATCCAGGTTGTCAGATACCTCCATAACAAATTTCATCAAAATTGCTCCAGCCGTTTGAGCGTGAAGAAGTAACAAATATACAAACGCTTAGTATGACCAGTATTATGCTGAGGTGAGCTGTTTGTATGTTTTTGTGTAATTGGTTTTGTTTGGTCCTTACCTTATTGGTTTACTTTTTGTTTGTTTGGTCGAAACTTTCATCCGTCTTGTGTCTTGCAGGGTTTCACGTATTTTTTGTAGATATATATTATTAATTAAAGTTTTCACTGTCGCGTAAGCACCGGTGCCGCGCTTGATTTTTCATTGACAATTCGTATTTTTTTTTTATTGAGGGGCGGAAGCAGGTTGTGTTGCCACTATCAAAGTTATTTTTACTATGCTATAATGTTGAGTGCCGGAACCGAACAGGTTTTGTGTTACAAATTAAAGTTAATTTCTTTCTTTCTTTCAAACACATTTACACGCACATATACACTTTCGCCTTTATAATATTAGTAATAGGTAAGTAATATATAACGATGGTCTGGCCGTCGCGTCGCAGGCTCTAGCTCTATTAGTTTTTATTCCGCGCTTTAATAGATCCATGCTTTATCTTCAAAGCTATTACATCAAAGTATGGATAATTGATGTCATCAGAAGCACAACGAGCATTAGTCTGATCTAGTTGTTTCATGTCCGATGAGATTAAGAACCTTCCAAAGCATTACTTTAGTCGGCCATCGGTATTTTCCACAGGTAGTTCTGTCTATCTGTTTCTTGGGTTGATATTTTTCATATTCTGGATATAGCATGCCGTATATACGTCATGCCGCCAAATTTTTCCTTATTTATACGGATAATTATAATAATATAAACTTAGCACTAGTGGAACAATTGGCGGCCTTATCGCTAAGAGCGATCTCTTCCAGACAACGTTAGTATGGAGAGGATTCTACTAAGTTAAGGACGAGGTGTGTTAATAAGAAAATTAAAATAATCATGTAAAAGAAATATATGGATATAATAGAAACCTTTTCAAGGTCAGGGTGCTTCATCTTCGACCACATCATCGCTTACCATCAGCAAGCGCGAACTTAGAAAAAGCTCAAGCTCATTGTTGGGGTTTGAACCCACACCGGTATGCTACCCACCGTGCGAACCACTGAGCTATCATCGCTACATAACCTTAATGTCATGCGATAGATACGACAATATAAAATTACCTAAACGGAGTCACAAATGAATGTAATAATTAGCCCAGTGAACCGAAACACATCCTGAATATTCATGTCCTTTTTTGCAAAACAACTTGATACATCATTCGATAACTCCATGTGTAGAGACAAAGTAAAGCCTTTGTAGCACGTATATCAAGTTGCTTTGGTTGACAACGTCGGGTTAAAAATAACCTTATAATATAGCGTTCGTTGCCCCGAAAAGGCTCCGAAAGATATCTTTATTTTTCGAAAAGATTCTTGTGGGTACAGCGTCCCAAGGTCGGAATTGTGTTTGCGAAAATTGAGGGAATGAAACGCTTCAGTGAAATCTTTTTCTCAAGAGATTAGATACTAAAAATGGAAGATTTCTCTGAGCAAAACTCTAACATAGATCTGGTTATGAATAGATTTCTGTCACAGTGGTTATTGACTTACGAATCGAAGTATGAATCATTATCATCATCAGACTATAGTAGTCCTACGTTGGACGTAGGCCTGTCCCAAGGCACACTACTCAGGGTGAAATCGAGGCGGGCCGCTAGTTTTTTAATTCATATAAAACCGGCTCCATTGTATAAAAAATATATTTCTGAATACTTGTATTTTATCATTATTTATGTATTGTTATTTTGAAAGAGTACGTAGGTAGGTTCAACTTAAATTTTGCTTAGGCAGACATTATTTTTTACGAGCCTCTCCAAAAAACTTGGCGGCGGACTTAAATAAAAGAACAGAGACACTTATTCTTGTTTTAACAAAGATCTTTATGATCTCAAATGTAATTTATTGTAATAATAAAACGTACATTCGCATATAAAAGTGGTTCGTGAAACAAATTAGCAATTAGGTAGGTACAATGTACATGACAAATCTAAAGAGGTCGATGCACACTGTGTTTTATAAATGGACAAAAATAATTAAAGTGATTAAAATGATCCTTCTCATTAACCTTCTTATTTTTATTGCTTTGTTCATTTGATCTTACTTATTCATACTTCGTAGTGTAGGACGCCCTGAGAGCCTAACCAAAGTACCATTCGATTAGCGATAACGCTAATAGAAAAGCAAAAGTTTACGGGATTGACATAAGCTAACCACTTCTATTTGTTGGTTTTGTTTACGTATCCTTAGGAGGTCGTCTAGTATCCACCGCCAGAAATTCTACCGCCAAGCAGTAGTGTTTAAACTTTATTGTGTTCCAGTTGTAAAGGTACTGCAGCTAGCGAAATGACAAGGCTGTGTTTAGACTAAGTCAAAAGGTAAGTAGAAAAGTATGTAACGTTGAAGTTAAAAAACAAGTTTTCTTACCGTATTAAAACGAATCTTAGACCAACCTAACCTCTCTAGATGTATAACAAACCTCATTGTAACAAATTACTTGGTATAACGAATATTTTCTAATTTGTTATAAGGAGGTTGTATTCACATTTTTGCTATCAATTATTGTATTTTATATTTGGTAATTAGGCCTGTTTTTTTTTTAAATTTATTATTAATAAAAGCAATTTAGAAAGCTTTAATTTAGATAATACTCTTTTTACTAAACTCGTCTGAATTTATGTAAAACTTTAGTGATTGGCAGTAAAGAGGTTTTACCGTGCTCCCTAGAGGTTGGCGCCCTCCTAACAGCTGACGGGAAAAGAGGGACGCCCTCTTATGGGCAATGACCTTTTATACATTGTCTAACACCAACATAAGTTTATGTAGACGTTTATAGAAGTTTGCACGAACTACATAAAAAGTTAAATGTTTCCACTCAAGTCTAGGGCTGAGATATTAAAACTGAATTGAAGCTTATCTTGGAACTGTTTATATTTCCAGTTCTTGATGATATCATGCTGTTGATATATACGAGTTATTTTTAGATTCAGAAATAGTTTTTATTATTGTGAGAGACTAAAAAAAGTCGCTGGTTTGTCTGTCTTCTATCGGATACATTTCGGAGAGTGTGCCTTAGAATTGCATAATTTGGTTCCACCTGCCCCTTTTTATTACCGGACAGCTAGGCAGACACGGCCAAAGCGCCATCCTTACATGGTGGATATTCCCCACGTACGGGCTAAGCGCTTCGATTCCACATTCTTAATACGTACTGCGAGGATGTGGAACTCTCTGCAGGCGTCTGTTTTTCCTACGGAGTACAACTTGGGTGTCTTTAAATCCAGAGTAAACAGGTTTTTTCTAGGTAAGCGTGCTTCATCGTAGACTGCACCCTGCTTAACATCAGGCAGGGCGTGGTCAAACGCAAACCCATTTAGTATTAAAAAAAATTTTTGGTTTACTTATGCGATATTTCTCACGTTTTAAAAAAAAAGCTTTTTGTAGCGATGATAGCTCAGTGGTTAGCGCGATCGGTTCTACGCCGAAGGACTGCAAAAATGAGCTTGAGGAGAAACATCGTGAGGAAACCATAGCATAGTAGCTAACTAGCCGAGTACTAGATTGAACTCTAATACTTTCTAGTTCTAGCTACCACACTCAAGTTGAAAATATGTCAACAAGCACCTAACAGTGTGTTCCAGCAGCCTCACTTGAAAGTCAGTTCCATTCAAAGCTAGGAGTGTTTACCATCTTCGACCACACCGTCACTTAACATCAGGTGAGATGTCAAACACCTGTCGACCTTTAAAAAAAACTAAAATTCAAAATTGTTTTCTACTTCAAAGTTGTTTCATAAAGTTAAAAAGCAATACAAAGCAAGATTATTGAGGGGATATTATGTAACTTCAAGAAATGTGCGGAGTCGGTTCGATTCCCATTCAGGACATCCATTTAACGAGCATAAATGTTTGCTCTGTGTCTGGGTGTTCTATATGTATTATTAATGTTTTTTTTTTAAGTACATATAGTGTTCCATCAGTTCTCTGGTTCCCGTAGTACCTACATAGTTTGGGGCTAGACGGCACTATGTGTAATGTCCTAGGATATTGATTAATATCAAACTGCGAGAATTCATAGAAAAAAAATGTGGATATTGAGACGGCCCTTGGTACCAAATAAATGTTTTTTTTTTTCTATATTTTTTTGTTGTTTACGCATTACGCTATCAATATGCTAGCGCCACTGTTTCCTATCTAAAAAGTTGTATGGAAATAAGAATCGGAGATAAGTACTACAAACAGATCATTAAATGTATGCGTACATATACAATGCATAATATGATAAATACGTTTATCTAAACAAATTTCCCTTCTTGTTTATAACTCGGCGGAGTTATGTAATTTAAAATAAAACTATCATAAAGAACATTCGGTGTAGTCAGATTCTTGAGTAACGACAATAGACTCTTCGAGTGTTATGTAGGCGCGCGGTGTGTAGGTAAACCGACCTACATTGGAGGTGTTGCTAACTAAGCGAACTAAAATTCAAGGTCATTACCCTGCCGCAATAAACGTCTCAGCAACGTTATTACAAAGCGAATTTGAAAACATTTAAATAAATAAGAGAAAAAAAAACCATTCTCGGACAAACAACTCGTTCGTACACCGGTCGGCGAGTCTCTGTTCGCTCGCTCGCACGTGCGATGAGTAAGTGGGGGGAAAGAGATAGAGCGACAAGGTCACTGGTCAGCTCAGCCGCTCTCCGTCAGACAGCGGGGCGCGCGGGAGGGGAGTGTGCGCGGGCGCAAGCAGACGGCGCAACGACATGGCGGTAGACGTGACGTCACTAGCACCGGGTCACGAACCAACTTGCATCGAAACGAACCTCCCATGCGTAGGAAAACTGGATGCATGCACGATAGAAAAAGCGTACCGGATCGTTCACATAAAATGTATACGTCGCGGAAGCAAGCACCGCACTATTCTTAGCATGCGTGGATTGCATTCGCGATACGTCTTTGTGTTGTTATGCACGGCTCTGCGAATCACCTAGCATAAATATCGATGTAGGTAAGCAATGATAGCTCCACATTCTAAATGAGCACTACCCAAGAATGGATTACCTATAACCTACCTTATTACGTATAACCTAGCATGTTTGACAAATTAAATCTTGTTTAAACGGAAACTGGTATTAGTGGCGTTAACATTTGAAAAGTTGAGGCAACTAACTAAATATTTGTACAATTATAACAAGGCTGGTGGTTTTGCCCGCCTTAAAGTAAATAAAATGGAATATTTTAGGCACCTTTTGAAAGACCAAATTGACCTGTGATATTGAAAATATTAGTTTCTAACAAAATTCTTAGAATAAACGTTGTCAATTGAAAACAGCCAATTGATTCAATCACACTGGGAGATATTAAAATGAGTTTGGATAATTGTTTAATTCTTAAAATTAAAATATCAACTTTAAGGTTTCCAAACGTAGATATAAGTACAGATTATTAGAAATTGTAAATATGAAAAGATATACACAAACAAAAAAAAAACACATTTGAGCTTGAATAATATTAAGATCTTATTAATAAACTCTCTTTAACAGACAGGTATTTTGAGGCCAGAAACTATTGAAGAAAATTATATTTAGTTTCATGTAATAGATCATTAATTATTTATTAGAGGAATTACTTGTACGTAATGAGTTGAAGTGAAACTTTGAAACATGTGCACACGGAACAGCGCCATTCTAGGAAAGGCCCGCGCGTTTCGCATTGCTCCTCAAGATGGATAGGCGATGTCGATGGTGGTCCATAATGGTCATTTAGCAACACCCACTGAATTTCCCGAGGTTTATTTACGTGGTCGAGTGGGGAGCGGTTTGTCACGCGGCCAAATTTATAATTAGACAGTTGTCAAACTCCTCTAGTAGTCCAACTTGGCAGGATTGCGTAACCTTTGAAAAATCTTTATTTTGAAACGCAAAACGTTCTTGCAAAGTTATCGCATACTTTTGAAGAAAGACTGCCTAAGGCAGGTTTTTTATTTCTTCCTGTTTTGTTATTGTTAAGTATAGATTTTCGATTAAGTTGCAAGGCAATGGCAAAACGCTTCTCTTAAACCTCAACACCAAAGCTAATCACTTAAGTCTAGAAGCAAACTATCATCTTCCCCGTCTAATTACGTAATTATTTTTCAAATAATATTCCAGTTTTAATCAGATTTTCATATATTCACTTAAATTCTGGAATTTACAACTAAATAATATATAAAACAGGCTTATTATGATAATTAATGACTACATTTAAATACGATAGCATCTTGATTTCCTTAATCCTGTTATAGTCTTTGAACGACCGAAATATGAAGCTAATTATCTTCATAATAACTAACTAAAAGCAGCGTATCTAATAAACTTGTTAGATCTCGTAAATACTATTTTAGGAGTATAACGTTGTGGTGTGAACGTGTGAATTACTTGTATGGTGAAAATGTCTAATTAACATGTTTTTTTTCGCAGCCGTTAACTGAATCTCGTTGGTGAGAGAGAAACATGTGAAAAACAGGCTTGCCCTGTAGTTGACCCAAATAGAGCGCTTCATCTCGTAGGCTGACAGGGGAGTCATTTGCTGAACGCCAGTGCAAGTCACAAGCGTTTAGAAATCTGGACCTTAGTGAATTTATTTATGGCAACAAATTATTAATGAGACAAATAAGATGTTCTAGTGATGGTAACATTATAACGCTTAACCTTTGCAGAGGTATCCATCACTTTTAGTAGTAAAACACTCATTCAATGAAATTCGAATGAGACATTTAGAACCTTTTTTGAACGTGTTAAGGGAAGGTTATCAGTAATATCTAAATGCAAAGCTGTTGTTTACGAAAGAATACTACTACTACATCATAACACAAAACCATTTATGGCAAAAAAACATTACCGTCCTAAATAAGGCAAAAAGTTTTAGATTTTATTCCGGAACTCCATGTTAACGCTATCTTAACAAATCGACGAACAACCAGAGTTAAGTTTCAGGATGAGACAACTGGAAACCGAACTGTAGTCATGGATGGTGAGATTAGAGACGAGCTGATAAAAAAATAGCCGTCACGAGACGCCCTGCAGATGTGAAAGATTGAAAAAATACTGAGAAGCAACGAAATGTATAGTGTTCGCGTAAATGTATAGTATATCTGGGGTGAAATGCATATGTTATCTGGGCCTTTATTCGCTATAATCACATGAATACGTAACGTGATAAAATTTGCGTTAAATTCGCGTGGAATGATACTCTCTATGGCTATGACAAATCATAATACGCGACATGGTCTGCTAGGAGATCGCTTTCAACTTTCGGAATAAACTTTAAAAGCGTCAAACGAAATAAACGCTTTACGCGTTTTCAGCAAGGAATTTGTGTTCACAAGTTTATGTGTGTTAGGGAATCAGGACCCTGTGTGGGCCGTAGAAGTCTGAACGGTACCCACCGTCTCTTACCATATAACTGTAAGTGGTAAATAATATTTTTTCACGAACCACTTTCAGCACATACAGCTATCATAATATTATGGCAAATAAAACAAAAGCAAGACACGCTCGTCGCTTTTGGCTCGCAGCTCTCAACCCCCCCACCCCTCTATTCGGGGCAACCAGGCCGCCAGGGCAGCCCGGGCATAATTTTAGCTCGTGCCGCGGCGTGGAAATGAAAAATGTCATCGCCCGGCAACCGACGAACACCCTGTACAACAGCTTGCCACCTGCGCCACCACAGAATAAATGATAGTGGCTGTTGGGTAAGGATGGGGTTGCCGCAATTTTAAATGTAGAATAAAACGCAAACGACCCTAACAACAGCAACAAAGCATGTCAGAGTAAATATTGAAACTAGTATTTATTTTTCTTTTTATGTAAAAATATTGAAACCAACTTGACGCTCTACTGATGGTACGAGATAACGCATGTCCATGACCATTGCAGCGATACACAGAACATTAAAACTTTGATCTGACTTTGACTTTGTGTTTGTTACTTCTTCACGACTGGACCAATTTTGATGAAATTTGGTATGATACTTTTTATCCTAAAAAAGTAACGTTTACGTGGAAACAGCGGGTAACACGGCGGGGTGCAGCTAGTTTTATAATAAAAACGTCTGTAACTCTGACAATCTGTTTGTTTGTTCTTTTTTCTTACTAAACTTAACAAGGAGATACTTTATATCATGAGGATTCACAAAGGCTATTTTTTTTTAAATTATTTAGATATGTCTACGCAAGCGAACCTGTCGGCAACAACTAACATAAAATAAGTATGTTCTTTATTTTCTTTTGTTAAAACTGCGGTAGGTGGTATAATACGTAAGTTATTCTAGGTCATGGAATGGTCATGGTATACAGATATGAATAATTGAATATTCTATGGTTACGATGACTCAATTATATTTACGAGAAAGGCTTCGTAAATATAATTAAGTCATTCTTTTGTAATCTGTGACACCCCTGTCACAGATTACAAAAGAATCACTATAACATGGAAGATACCAATCTTTATATATAAAAATTTCGTGTCACGTTGTTTGTCCGCGATGAACTCCTACTTAACCAATTACTTACTTACTTATTTTTAATTACTACTGAACCGATTTAACCAAATCTTGCTCACAGTGTGCAGTTTGATCCAACTTGAGAGATAGGATAGTTTATATCTCAATTTGTAAACGCAATATTTTTTTATTGCATATTGTTTTTTTTATTATACGACAAAACGTAGTCCAAACGTAGATATAACAAAACAATGCATGGTAGGATATTCCTCTTATAAGCTCTACTAAAAAGTCCACGGTGGCATATACCTACATTTTAAGGATAGCTTACTATAATACTCATTCTTATTACCCGTGCGAAGCCGGGGCGGGTCGCTAGTATAAGTAATATATTTAAATTAAATTAGGAATAATAAATTTGTTTAAAAAGGTTTATTCCTTTAATTATAGCTAACTAGCAAAACAAAGTCCAGGGCATCGCTGCTTTAGCGCTTATTACTTTGAGACATTCGATGGTTAGTCTCAACAGCCCTGTATGCTAGTTTCAAATTGGAACGCAGTTATGTTTACACATTACTGCTTGGCGGCCAAATATCTGGTACTGCGGTGGTACCTACCTAGACGATATCCTGCTGAGGAAATCTACCACTAAGTAAAAGTGATGTATGGATAGCAAGTATTAGATGTGTCCTATATTACCCGAATGTACTCTAATTTAACGTGGATATCTCCGTTGACAAATCGGCTCACAATGGTGAATCTGTGTCTACGGACTTCGGAGCGTGACCGAAACCACTTTTTTATGGTAATGCTATTTATAACTAGACCCCAATATGACATGTATGTGTGGGTGTGTTTTGTGACGCTTCGATTTGTTGTTAGGGAAAACCTAATGTTTTTGGACGTAATAATCTAAACACGCCTGACCAACAAGAGCAAACGAGAAAGTCACATTCAGATCAAAGTCTCAAAATAATAGATAAGTATAAGTATAGAGCGCCGAAGCAGCAATGCCCTGGACTTTGTTTTGCTATTTTTATAGTTTTGTGTATGGCTGTTATGGTTATAGACAGGCGATATTCGTCTTATAACTTTTGCATAAAAAAGAGAGAAATTCACTAGTAGTCTATCTCCTTCACTCTCTTTGATTTTACGACGTGGTCTGCGCTAACCAAATCCGTAGATCCATACTAATATTGTAAATGTGAAAGTAACTCTGTCTGTCTGTCAGCTGTTTTAACGCCTAGACAACTGAACCAATTTTGATGAATTTTGGTATAAAAATATGTGGACCTTGGTTGCGATGGTTAGAGACAACGCCTGTCCATCACCATTGCAGCGATACACAGAACTTTGTGTACTAAAACAAAGTTCAGGGCATCACTGCTTTGACGCTTATTACTTTGAGACTTTCGATGGTTAGTCTCAAGAACCCTGTAATTATAATAACATAATCTAGTAGGTAGGATTTATTAAAGCGATTATAATTATAATTGTTTTATATAGATAATTATCTAAACATTTGAATTAAACCGCTAGACTGGTAAAAATAACTGAATGCTTACTAAATGTAAGAATAACACACAATGACTTCAATTTAAAAACTTATTAAAAAAAAATGTCCGTTTTAAGAACTTTGCATTCAAAATTCAACATAGAATATTCTGGTAAATTTCCAGTTTTATATCCAGTATACTGCGGGTTACATACCTTCTTAACAACTGAACTACATAATTAATCTAATTAGTTATTTAAAACTTAAGTTTATTCGCGTGCAAAACATTAGTGAGATAATGTGATCAACAACAGTCAACTTTTGAACAAAAACATGTGCATTTGTTGAAAATATGCGTGTTTATAATAAGGTATGATACTTTGGAGAATTTGATGTATTTTTCTTGATTCTTTAAAACAGAAAACAATAAAAAAATCTTGACAATCTTTTTAAGAATCCGTACCCAAAGGGTAAAAACAAAACCCTATTACTAAGACTTCGCTGTCTGTCTGTCTGTCACCAGGCTGTATCTCAAGAACCGCGATAGCTAGACAGTTGAAATTTTCACATATGATATATTTCTGTTGCCGCTATAACAGCACTAACAACTAAAAAACGGAATAAAATAAATATTTAAGGGGGCTCCCATACAACACAGATGATTTTTTTGCCGTTTTTATGGAGGATGGAACCCTTCGTGCGCGAGTCCGAATCGCACTCGGCCGGTATTTTTATAGTTGATAAGCTAGGTTTCGATAAAGAAATCGAATATTTTAAGGCGCACCTAGCCTGGAATAGAACCGGCTTTTAAAGTGAGGCTACCGGAACACACCGGTAGATAGACAGATAGAAACTCTGCACACCAAAAATAGAAAGAGTACAGAAAACAAAAGAATCTTATGAGGTAGCGCCACAAGTGGCGACCTCATCGCTAAGAGCGATCTTTTCCACGCAACCAAGAATGGAAAACACGATACGAATTAAGAACAGACGGGAGATATTGTAACACTAATATGTTACGTGCTTGGTGTCAGATTTACAAGTTGAGGGCTAGCCAGTCGCGGATTATAAAACACTATACCAACACGCTATGGTTTCCTCACGTTTTCCTTCACTGGCAGCTCAATTTGCCCGAGTGAGTATTCCCCGATAAATACAGTCAGGGTACCTTCTAGGCTAGTGTTTTCTATCGTAGACCGTAGACTCATTGGGGTTGAACCCACGCTCTTCAGCGTGTAAACAAACCGCGCTAACTACTAACTTATCATAACTACAAACTTACCTAAAAAATATTTGAGAAATCGATTTACTAGTATATATAGGCAGAACATTACTTCTATAAAATCTGTTACAAAAATCTCAAAAGAAAACCATTGAATAAGTAATTATGAACTGAATAACACAAAACACAACATCACAGAATACTATTCCACTCAAACAACTTCGAACTCTATGCCAAGGAGATAATAAGTAAACTTGTACAAACTTTCTGCAAAGTACCCTCGAATTGCGTCACCAGTAATTCCACAGGACTCCCCGTCGGGATAATGCGAGTTTCATGCTCGAAATCGCGATATAATTGTTGCTTGTCGTCGGTCCGATTTTTCTACGCTTTTCCAATGTTTATGGGTCATTTCTATTTTTACTGCCCTGTTTAAGTAATTTGAAAAACATAATGTTGGGTGACCGTGAGTAGGTACCTACTTTAAAGCGAACTTAACACAACGTCACTCAGGTGAGCTGTTGTCAAACACTTAGCTTGTCAACTGTAAAAAAAAACAGAATCTTTATGAGCCAAAAGTTGCGGCCTTGTCGCTAGCATAAAAGCGATCTTTTCTAGGCAATGATGACACGGGAGATGTTAGATTGTAGCGAAGATAGCTCAGTGGTTAGCGCGGTCGGTTCACGCGCCAAAGAGCGTGGGTTCAAACCCCAACAATAAGCTTGAACTGAACTGCCGGTAAAGGAAACCGTAGCATGATAATAAAAAGTCAATATGGTAAATATTATAATATAGCAAGAGTAAATTTGACTTATAGCTTGGTGGTAGGGTAATCTCTAGTACTCGACTGGCTAACTATCACCTCAAGTTGAAAATCTGCCATTCTTTCCAAAACTCCATTAAAGCTTCGCCACCAATTATTATAAAAAAGTCTAGAGTGCCGCTGGCAGCGGGTCAAGTAAGCTGACGGCGGTTAGGGCTGCTGAGTAAAGAATTTTCTTACAATAGCCGCCTAAAAGATAACAAAGACCCATTAAACCAGCACCTGGGTAGCAAGTCCTAGACACTCGGCGGGTTGCTGTCCCTACAACGGATGGATCCGCACATTGATACCAAAGTACACTGAGAAAAGTAGTTAATGCTGGTCGGCGAGTTAGTTACCTACTCTTGCGTTCATGATTAGGGATGTCACTTTGATTTTTTGTGAAATATTATTTGCGTATTGTGAGAAGCATTATTATAAAACAGCGCTAAATAAAATGGCCAGTAAAGTGTAAATAATAAAATGGCCGGTGAGAGCAGGCGAATGCGAGCGAATGTAACGTGCTGGAACGCGCGCGACCAAACTCAAGGCAAGACCCAGACTGCCTGCACCCGAGTCTCCCCGAGATTATGCTAATGTGTGCGTGGCAGTGTGTAGGTACACGGCGCCCGGTACGCCCGCACACATTCAAAGCGGCAGCGGCCAATTTCTATGACGATGACTTACTGTTCTTAGTGTACTGTAGTGATACCATTGAATGCTGAGAAGTTTCGTCTCAAAGATGTAATAGCGTATTTCATATCCTATGAAGAAACATGAACTTTATAGCAAAACAATCTAATCATCTAACAGGAACTAAATTTCAAAATTACTGAGTGTTCTTTTTAATATTATAGCTCTAAAATTACGTTGTAAATCACTGTCTTAACTAATAATAAACTTAACCAGTGGAGCAATAACCGTCTAAAATTGTGCACTAAACACAATTTCTGGGCGATAGAAATTCTACATGAAACAGCCATAACACAGACCTGCTTTTCTGGAATAACCAGCTAATTATATGGTACCACTTTGCCCAACCTTTACTAAATCTATTTCACATTTAATAGCTTCATTATGAAAACAAAACAGACATTAAAAATATGCTTAGCTATGTAAAGTTAATAGGCCATTAAAGTTACCGAACCTATATTCCCAGGGAAATTTTTATCTTTACGCAGAAACTTTTCACTCTGTCTCTTCAGCAGCGATAAAACTTTATAAAGCCGCAAAGCTTTTTTTTAACTCCAAATAGGTTCGATTTTGACCACACCCTGCCTAATGTGAAGCTGTAATGTGATCTAAGATGGAGCACGCTTACCTAGAAGAAACCTATTTACTCTAGATTTGAAGACACCCATATTGTACCAAACAAACACAGACTTCGGCACAACCGCGTGCTCGTGACGGTGTGGTCAAAGATGGTAAACACACCTAGCCTGGAAGTGAACTGGCTCTCAAGTGAGGCTGCTAAAACACACTGTTAGATGGTTGACGGCAGATTTTCAACTTGAGAGTGGTAGCTAGCAAGCCGAGTACTAGAAAGTACAGTACCACCACGCTATGATTTACTTTACCGGCAGCTCAAGCTGATTGGGTTTGAATTCACACACTTCGGCGTGTGAACTAATCTCGCTGACCACTGTTCTATCTTCGCTACAACCTAAGATCTCCCGTCTATTCTAAGTGTCATCTATGCCTGGAAAAGATCGCTTTTATGCTAGCGATAAGGCCGCAACTTTTGGCTCACAAAGATCTGTTATTGTCTGTAAATTTTAATTTCCACCTACAGCATATTATATCATTGTTATTCCTAATTATTCGATTTCGACACTAAGGCCAGTCGGATTACACGACAAACGAGCAGAAATTTTCGCAATAAAAAAGCTCCAAGCGCTCGTGGCTTGCTTGTCGCCCGACTATAAACAACCCGTACCATTCATAGACTGCACAGCAATGGAGGTTGTTGCTAGGTGCGCTAACCGACTGAATTGATAACATCCTCGTTTCCAGCAACACGTGCTCAAATTCTCCGACTTCTCACCGTGGGTGGGTAGCACCTCACAAAAACTATCCTAACGAGTTTAAAATCTTGTTTAAAGTACATTACATTACGACAGACGCGTATATTTGAAATGGTCGGGTTTTCTAGAGTAATGTAACGCGCGCTATCAGGATTTGCATGCTCTTCAGGAGTCTTGATCATAGAGTTCGCATACTAAATAGAATCCTATTTTTATTTTTGCCTGAGTATCGCTAGAATGTTTACTATTCTATGAATACTTATTTCATTCATGTGGAATACAATAAGCGCAATAGCTTTAGGATGCCGTGATAAGGAAACCCAAACAAAAATATATTTTTTTACAATAATTGTAACAGGATAGGGAAAATATTTTTGGATTTTGCACACAGCGCCATCTAGCCCCAAACTAAGCAAAAACTTGTACTATGGGTATCAGATAACCGATAAAACATACATAACATACAACCGATACTTATTTTTTTGTAAATACTTATTTTTAATACATACAGAACACCCAGACACAGAACAAAGATTTACCCTCGCCACACAAATGTTTGTTTTGAGTGGGAATCGAACCTAAGCCCTACAGCTCTTAAAGCAGGTATACCACCAACTGAGCTAACAAGACAATCAAAGAGTTTATCAAAGATAGGGATTGACCAATTTTAGCAGGGAATTTTGGGTAACAGCTGCTACACGCAAAGGCGTCAATTACTCCCTCCAAAATATACATATATGTCACTATCAACGTAATATCATTAACTCCTAGAATATTCTAGAGGACATCAACCTACCCTATACTTACGTAAGTATAAGCGCCTGATGAATACTTCAATACTAACGGTACTTCTAGCTAGATGCTTTCAGGCTACACTCAGCACTCAGAGCCCCTACACGTTGCACAATACATCCCTGCTATGTAATATGTATGGTACGCACTCATTAGGGCGGGTGATAATAACCAACGACCCATTTTTCCTTAGCATAGCGTAAAAGGGTCTTTACCATCGTAAGACACAGAATAAGCAACAGTTCGAACATAACACTTTTTGGCACTAAAAGTTACAATGTAACTTATCGAGCTGATTTGTAGGCAAAAAAGAAGTTCCACGAATTGCCTTTTGTAATTTAAGATCTTTTACAAGTTTCAATACACCCACTAATGGTAACAAGAAAATGAAGACACAAAAATCAATTTAGGAGATACGTACGTGGGATGTCGGGGTCGTTTGCTTTGAGTTTTGAGATGAAAAAGTCAAAATTACATTTTAAAGAGTCATTGCAACGTGCCGTCATCCCGAATCAATTGTCCGGTGATTCAGATAAGACGACCACTTTATATGGAGAAGAATGGCACTCGTATTGCAACCGGTTACTTGATAAACCCACAGTCATATCCATTTTGCCATAATGACTCCCGTCTTTTGAAAGCAATGTTCGTGTAAGACGTTTTAACCTTAACAATTTTTTTAATTTTTTTGTTGAATTATCAAAATTGCTATATGGATTATATACGTCAACGTTTGCCATAACCATTTTGTTTCGATGTAAATGTAATAAGATGAACTAAACGCACTTCATATGGTAAGAGCGCATGCCCATAACTATTGCAGCGATACACATAACTTTGAGTAACAAGACACTGTCCATAGAGACGCTGCTTTGGCGCTAATTACTTTCGAGACATTCGATGGTTAGTCTCAATGGCCCTGTAATAGCCGCACTATCTTTAAAACCGGCACATGGTATACGAACTAATTCAAATTGTGGAATATGTCAAGCGATCGACTGAAGTCTGATGACAATGAAGACATATCGTGAAGAGAAAAGAAGACCATCAACGATCATTACCGAGAACATCTGACTACAAAGATTGATGATCAAAGTTGGAAAGTTTTGGTCTTTTCAATTTTTATATTAAACATCTACCAAATCATTTTCGCCATCATGCATAACTCCATCTCACCCTCTGGAGCTACTACGCCAGCGACCTCCATTACTACAAGGAGCAAGGTTGACTCGGGCAGTTGCTGGTAAGGGATAATGCACAATACTCCGCAAGCGGAACGTCACTGCAGGGCTTGTCGCCCCTATTCCGAATAAGAATAAGAATCTACCAAATCTTTGCAACAATAATAACACGTCAAGCATGCTAGAGCTCTAGTATCTAGCCAAGCTCTTGGCAAAATTTGATACATATATAAAACTGCCTCGTTACCTTGATTTATAGATGACGCGGGCAGTCACGGCTGAATAGCTATAAAGCTGATCACAAAACATTGACCAAGTAAACGTAAACCAAACAACGTGTGCTGCTATTGGCCGAGTCGGCAGGCGCGGCTACCGACCGCTCACTGGCATTCAAGCAGACACCTAACCTTTATGGTATCTTGTCATACAAACCTTCCTACCTCAGACCTCTATAGCACAACCAGTCGACATATTTCTTACAATGATAAGGTCCGAAAAGTAGCTGTTACCCAACTTCACAAGCAATGCAACTTTGTATTACCTCTACCCAGACATACATAATAGCCGCGCTAGCTAACAGAGTATCCACGCTATTTTCAATGTTTTAAATTGCAGTTGTTACGACCCGTCGCCGATTTCGATACTCAAAGCCTGTCTTTATACCCGAGAGAAGAGAATCGTTTGCATTCCACACAGGCGAATCATATCCCAGGTTTAAGAGACACTCGCACTTTTATTGCCCTCGCTCGTTATTGTGGCTGCCACTTGGCTTGCTAAATGAATTAGCGGAAACGAATTTATTGCTTTCAGTAAACAAATTTAATCGAAAATGGATTGGAGATTAAATGGTTAAAATGGAATCTTCAAAAGATAAAATAGACAATTTACAAGAAAAATCAAAGCTTCAGATATTGTTTAAGACGAAGACAATGATACCAATGCATCGAAAGCTTACAAATTGAATTCGAAAGCGCGGAGTTAATTAGTGATCTGAGCAAAACCTTCAATTCCAATCATTTCGTGAAACGAATTGCACCAAATTGTGGTCATACAACAGCATCCAAGTTTCTAAGAAGCAGCGGCCAGTAAATTACACGTACAGTAAAACCACATTGTATATATAGGTGGCCAAATATAACAACTAAAATTTTCCTCGCAAAACTGAGAAGTTTATTTAGAAAATACGATGGAGGTTCCCTCTTGCAATTCCAATTTAAAGTTGGTATTTCTGTAGCATGGCGAACGTAGGAATGTTTCCAGAGATGCAATGATACGTAATAACCATGATCAGACGCCCGTGAATAAATAACTTACTGGTAAAAGAGCGTGTCTCGGAAACGATCTCAGTTTACTGAATAAAGACATTGACAATGAAATTTCACGAAACAAAATAAGTATTTTTAAAATATTTCCAGGAGATAATAATTGCTGCAAAGTTAAAGAAAACATTTCCAATGATAACAATTATTAAAAAGACACCTAGTATATAACAAAGCCAGTCTAGGGTCCATCACTTTAATGAGTGAGGCATAAGATGGCTGTGAAAGCAAGAGCAAATTTCAATAATCTTTCCTTTCAATATGTGATGCCAAAATAGAAGAAGAAGCCATTGAAATAAAAATAATCTCATCATTCAAAGAAGCTGATATTTTTGTGAAAAGTCTTTTATATACAGGGAAGAAAGCAAATTGACTAATAAGCCTATACCGTTTAAAAAAGACTTGATATGTATAAAGAAAATACTTCAGTGCTACTAGTTAATCAGTTAATCCACATACTTGAATAACGAACCATTATTATATTTTCTATGCAAAACTGTTAAATATTCTTGGTTCCTTTATTTTGCCATCGTTATACAGTTCGTCGTAAAGTCTAACAAGTTATATGAATTGGTAATTCATATCGGGCTGGTAAAGCCGCCACTGTTGGCATCGTAATGAGGGGTGATTGGTAATTGCTGCACTAGGATCCGTGTAATTTACATAAAGAATTCTGCTCTTGGTTTGTTATTATCTTTCTGATCTGGGATGCAATGACTTGTAAAGTCAAAGCTTGGACGTACATTAAAGTAAAGAGTTTAATAATTAAAAAAAAAAACGAGTAAGTTAGTGTTTAGATTTTCAATGTTACTCATTACTAAAAGTTCAGTTACCGTGCTCGTTTCCACGCTTTTCGCGTCAATGTTGACTGGTCATTTTAAGCATTCATTAGCCAACAACGTTTTTATGTAAGGCTTTAGCTTTAAGCTGGTATATTTATCATAATATTTTCCAACTACGCAGCACGAGTATATATAACGTAAAGAGTGCGTCTGTAGTCGATCGGGCGTGGGTTCAAAAGAAGGAATACATGGTGAAGAAATCGTAGCATTGTCGTAGGGTATTCTCTAGTACTCGACTGGTTAGCTACCACTCTCCAGTTGAAAATATGCTCACCTAACGGTGTGTTCTGGCAGCCTCACTTTAGAGCCAGTTCCATTCTATGCTAGCTAGGCGTGCATTACCTTCTTCGATTACGCTGTCACTTAAGATCAAGTGAGCAGTGGTCAAACAACAGTAAAAAAAGAGCGTAATGATTTTAACAGTTTATTTATGTAAATACTTGAGTACTCGAGGTTAATTTGCTCACAATCTGTTGAAGTACTTATCGTATTTTGACAAACGAGGTGTCGCGTGATGATGAAGATGGGTATTATAGGTATAAAGAATGGTTCAAAAACAAAGGTCTAGCGTGGAATAAGTTACAACCCAAATTGTGGCGCGGCATAACGAAGTAAGTGAGTTTTTGTTTTACGACTTATAGATTATTGAAATGAATATGTTGTTACATTTGCTTTTATAGTAGACAGTTCGGAAAACTGATGACCGCTGTTGTAACCAAAACGACTTTTAAGCGAAATACACTGAAAATTTAACTCTTGAATACTTAAAATGAACTTCCGCAAAGTAACGCCTGAATCAATCATTTAGCATGTAAAAGAAAAATATACACACAATCTAACACAAGACTACTGGGGCGTTTCACTACAATGTTGGTCGCATACGTCGCCATTTCTAAGGCCAGGCTTGCACAAAGCCTGTAAGTAACAGTTAAGTCGCCTTGTTAGCGTCGTGCCAGTGAAATACCCTCTGGTAAATAAATACAATGTTTTTTTAGTCCACCCGCTGTTTTGTGTCTTCCCACACACATTAACGTTAGGCCTCGGCACTTCACGTGTTAATTGGTCAGACGTTTCTGAAACCTGAAAGACGTTATTTTATTCGTATATTCGTAACAGAGATTATTCGATAGTTTCTATAAGGATACTTGGATACTACCGCACCAGATTTGAGTCTAAAAGATAACACACTAATTTAATTGCAAAACGTTGTTTAGTGTTTCTTCTAATCATAGTGACAATTGATTCGGATTCGAGTTTGCCTTTCGACACTATGGCGCAAGATGTTGATCCAAGATTGAAAGAAATTTGGATCTTTACTTAGGGTTAAGTTTTAAAACGATTGTAACGTGACCGTTGTAAAGTGTTTACGAGTAGGACAACGTGCAAACAACGATAGACAACAAACGATAGACGATAAGTAGTTCATAATATGTAAATCATGCTTCAAATACTACATTAATAACATTTATCTGACAACTGATAAAGTTGTTTTCGCGAACGGTCCGATAAAGGAGTAGCAATAAGAGTATAGACATAATATTGTAAAGTAGCTATCTGATAAGGTCCAATTAGAATATTAATAAGTAAAATATACATATAACCAAAGACTTAGAAGTTTTTTTTGTCATCAATGTGCTCTAAGCGGAAATATAATGCATCGCTTACATGGGCGAAGAGTAAGCCATTAGCCATAGTCGCGCTATTTCGCTTTAAAAAGTCTGTTGGACTTAACGGTACAACAATATTATGATGTTTTTGTGAATGAGGCTCATTTCAAAATTGTTTCATTATTATTTTAGTGCAGTTTTATTAGGATTAGACTGTATCTTAATAATTTTTTTTTATCCTATTATCGACCGACACGCGTAAGCACAATACATAAACATCGAAAAAAACTAAAGTATGGAAATCCAAAACAAAGAAAACCTTAAATCTGGATAATCTCTACATAGTATAAAACGCCGTCTGTACGCTTAGATCTTTTAAACTACACAATGGATTTTAACGAAGTTTCCATCAATAGACAGAGTGATCCAATACGAAGGTTTATATGTATATGCATCACATTAGTCTACTCTGCATCGGTGCAAAGTCTGGGCGGGTCGCTAGTTATATTTAAAGTAATTCCTTATCTCACCTGGCAACTTTTGTTATTAGGGAATCGTCAAGAAATATCATATTTCTGCGCGATATATATGATATCGCGGTCATTAACGTGTACTTGATTGTATCCTTTTATTCCATCTATTTTGATAAGGAGAGTATGAACGAAACTTTTGTGAAAATAATTGTATAGTAAAAAATATTATTTGTTCTGTTCCGTTAAGCCATAATTATGATCTTTGAATGAGATACTTTATTATCATTTGATAGGTATAGCATTTTTGCAACACTTGTACAATTAATAAATTTTCAAGAATTTTTTATGGTATTAAAGATGCAATTCAATCAACATAGACTTTTAACAATAACTTTTACAAAGTTAGTTGATAATTGTTGCTAAGTTCACAATTTTGACAAGGATTTTGTGCTGTGATACTTTTAGCAGGTACTTGTTTAGCAAATAGGTTTCAGAGGCATACCTAATGTAAATGTTTTATAGAATTACACTCGTTTTTAATGAAATAATTTGTTTGTCTTTAGAATTCTTCAGTGATATGCGGTAATTTATCTACACATTATTACGGTCAGGTTTTTAACCTTAGATGATATATGAAAATCGGACTGAGTGGCGTGTCCTGGGAGAGACTTATGCCCAGCATTGGACAATGCTAGGTTGTAGATGATGATGACGATATATGTATGACATCGTTCACAATTGTTTTCTTTGTGTAATCTTTACTTTGTATTTTTAATTTGCTTCATTAGAATTCGAGTAGATTGGTGCACTATCTGCTGTGTTTAGTGTTGCATAATAAGTGTTTATTTTGGTCTTATGTTTAACAATTTGTGTTTAAGTTTTCAGATAAAAAGAGCGTACTAATCTCGTTTAGAATCGATTGCAAATAAGCTTCCGCTCCTAATTTAAGTGAAGTTTTTTTTATGGCTGACAGGCTTGGTTTTTGACCACAGCTCACCTGATGTTAAGTGACGGTGTAGTCGAAGATGGTAAAGCACACCTAGCCTGGAATGGAACTGGCTCTCAAGTGAGGCTGCCGGAACACACCGTTAGATGCTTGGCGGCAGATTTCCAACTTCAGGGTGGTAGCTAGCCAGCCGAGTACTAGAAAGTACCCTACCACCACGCTATGGTTTCCTCACGATGTTTTCCTTCACCGGCAGGTCAAGCTCATTGTTGGGGTTTGAACCCACGCCCTTCGGCATGCGAACCTACCGCGCTAACCACTGAACCATCATCGCTACTAAATACACTACATTTAATTATACGTTTGTTTATGGAAGCATAGGCATAATTTTGTTACTAAGTTGTATTATACTTACAGACAATATTTTTGTAAGATGCTTCACCTCATTACAAATTCTTAACATTTCAGTTTTATATTGGTCCCAGAAATATTTTCAAGTGCACTGAACTGGCTATTTTTCTTTCCAACACGATTTTAAGCTTACAGGATTCTTGCTGTGTTCAAATGGACGAGGCCTATTGGAATCTAACCAGCCTACCTACCTACGTCACCGACTAGCTCTAACTCTACTGATAGCCAAATCGCAAGAATTCGCCGGATCGAAGCAATTATCTAGATGGCTTTTACGTCGATGACGTTTGCGTCTATTCCACACATGAAGCGGTAGGCACATAAAATTCTTTGTACGAAAACTTATCTATGTTTTGACTATGACTACTGATGAACTTCTAAATATACAGGACGTTTTAAATTTGATCTATAATACAGGCACAGCGTTCGTGTAATACCTAGTTTACTTCACGCCACTTTAGTAGTGGCAGGATTCCACTCGTTACCGAGATCACTAACTGCTGGTAAGTGACATACCTGTTTTCTCTTCAAGGGCAGCTGATGATGATGCTTGACGGGCTGCGGCGCGGGCTGCTGCGTGTCTCTCGCGGCGAGCTCGTCCAACAAGGCGGAGCATTTGTCCTGGTCGGGCTCCTCGTCAGCGGGCAGCAGGAAGCGCCTCCAACGCGCGGAGTCGAACCCCCAGTGGCAGGTGCGGTGCTCGGCTGCGTGCGAGTGCGACACGAACCGGCGCGGAGGGTACAGCGAGCGGCACTCGCGGCACTGCACGAGGGCGGCGCCGCCGTCGGCGGCCGGCGCCAGCACGCCGCGCGCGCCGCCGAAGCACTCGTGGTATACGCGGAACCCGGGCAGCTTGTGCGGGCGCGAGCCGGCCGGCGCGTGCAGCAGCGCCGCGCACAGCCGCTCCGCGTCTGTGTGCGTGATGAGGCCGCACGAGGGCGCCGAGCGCGGCAGCACGCCCGTCGACTTGAGCTCGTGCAGCTGCTCGTGCGTGCAGCGCGAGCAGTAGATCTGCAGCTCGTCGCACACGCGGTTGATCTGCTCGAGCGTGAAATCCGTGAGCACGGAGGTGAGGATCTGCGGCAGGCACAGGCGGCGCTCGCCGCCCACGCCGAAGCAGGCGATGGGCTCGCCCTCGAGCCGCGTCTCGCCGCGCTCGCCGAGCTCCGTGTCGGCGGCCAGCAGCAGCGGGGGCGCGGCGCGCACCGGCGGCGGCGGAGCGCGCGCCCCGCCCGCGCCGGCGCCCGGCCCCGGCCCTTGCAGGCTGCGCGGCGCCGCAGCCTGATACGTCTTCAGCACGGAGGTGATGTGCGGGGTCACTACGTCCATGGTCGCACCATGTCCCTACGCGCCGCGCGCGACGCGCTCCGCCCGCGAACGGAACATGTCTGCCGAGCGGACGAGCGCGCCGCCGCGCCGTCCGCGCCCGACCTGCGGCGTCTCCGCCCCGTCGCCGCACGCACGCCCGTGCAAAATATACGCAAATAACCTCGCGGACCTGGCGCGCTTTCCCGCTACCAGTGAGGATCACGAGCGTCGTTCCTCCGTATCCTTTCTGGCCTTCCTTCGTTCGGGGGGTTCGTTTGAGTATGTTCGAGCGACATCGGTCGGGAATGGAGCGTTTTGGCACGATCGCGGCGGTCGCGCGACGCACCGGGGCGGGGATTCCGGCGACCGGCCGCAGTCAAAGCAGCAGACGGATGGCTCGGCTACTGGAGAGTCTAGCCGGCGCCCCGCGGCCCGCGCCCCGCCGCCGCCGCCGGGTCACGTGACCGACCTTCCCGTCAAAATATCCAGAATGGCGGCGCGGGCCGCGGACTGCGAGCTAACAAGAATAGCAATACACAGATGAAGCAGAACAACCACTTCTGATGAACTCTACCTATTTCAGCGGACCACACTTATTTAATATTCTAGGTTATTTGTACAACACAGTACTTATTGATTTCTATTCTTGTAACAATTATAATTTAGATTTTGGTAGAGACAGAGTTTAGATAGTCGTATATTTTTTAGTCAGAATTAGAATTAAACAAGTTCAAAAAATTTGATAAATTTTATTTACTCGCGATCTTGCATAAATAATGTTTTCTATAATTTCTTTGAGCTAAAATAGCTAATAAAATTTGTAAATACCTCCATAAAAAGTCATTTGATAATAATTATGTATTTTATTTTACATGGGAAATAAACAGCTACGAAATAACAGAGTGGGTACAATACTGGATATACAAAGCCTAAATAGTTCTGCCTAAATAATATGCAATAGTAAGAGGTGTCCTGTTGCAACAATAACTGGTGTAATGTTTATTAATAACGTGATAATACAAATGAGTGAGTCATTAGGTTGTAGGTTAAGTTTTCCAAATTAATTTACGAGCATGTAACAATCATAAATTTTTGCCTGTTTACATAACAAGCAAAAACTGATGTTATGTTACAGGCAAAACTTTATCATAACAATTATGATATGTTTTTTTTCTACTAGTAGGTATTTATATCCATACATTTTTTTATTAATTCTCGAATCCTAATTTATAAATTTCTCCTTTCTAAATTCTAAATAATTCTACTAATATTATAAATGCGAAAATTTGTTTGTGTGTTACTTCTTCACACTGAAATGAATTGTATGAGATTTGGAAAGAAGAAAACTTGCACCTAAGATTAACACATAAATATAGGTTGCTTATACCACAGAATAAGCAAACGAAACCACTCGGCACAGCTACTAAATAAATTTTAATATATTGAAAGTGTTATTACCTAAGTTTTTCAGGGTAACAAACTCTGTACACAACAATGTTCATTGAAAGCTGAGCAATAAAGCTATGTGAGTAATTGGTACACATAATCGCATATATTATTTATAAAGTGTGTATTAAAATGGTATAATTTGGGCTGTGAGCAGAAAGATAAAGCAGAATTGTAGAGACATAACTTCTCAGAGGCATACGTTTATTAGGCAATCTTCATCAATAAAGAAGTTTGTTCTGGTTTGCTACTACTCTTTGGCGCCGCGACAGGCGCGGGGCGTCCTCGGAGCGCGAGGGAAGCGCTGCGGGGCGCGGGGTGCAGCTGCGTCTACTGCGACCGCTCGCTCGCTACTCCGTGAAAACTGCTTTTATCGCTAATTGACATCACCAATTCCAATCTCTACCTTATTTCTAAGATTATAACATCTACAATGCAATGTACAATAGCTCTTAACAACAAATCAAATTTTGAAACGAGTGATTGCTGGAGCCATTTTACACCTTATTACAAGAGACAATTGGTATAATTTTGCACATTTCATGTTTAGCAAGAATTTGGAAGAGCCGTGCACTCTAAAACATTTTGCAATAGGTTTACCAATTGCCTCACTTACCTATTATATCAACTTTGATAATATTTTAGTTTCAGGTAAATGACATAAATGCAATTAATAATAAAGTATATTGTAGACTAGGTGTTTTAACCACACTGTTACTTAAAATCAAGAGCTGCTGTAGTCAAACACCAAACCTGTAAAATATATATAAAACAATAATTATGAAATACCTAAGTAGCTATATAACAACATAATAAAAAAAAACGAATCATAGTAAAATGCGAATACGATACCGATTATTTTTAAATAGGGGAAAATTTTCAGACTAACGAAATAATTACTGCACTTCTATAGTACCTTTAGGCAGTGTAGGTATAGGTATATATGACAGGCTTATTGTGTTTCGATATTATTAGGTAGGTATGTATTAAAAATTCGGAGTGACTTTAACAGCTCTATTTAGAGATTATTGAGTGAATTCTTTGGCTCTATTTCAGTACAATTATTTTCTTCTTCTTCTTCATTTTTGGCATCGCTCTTTGTTTTTTTTGTGTGTCCAGTATTTCAACATTTTCAAATGATGATGAATGATGAATGAATGTTGGTTGAATGTCCATCCAAGTCCAATGAAGAAAGTTAAAGTTGAGTCCGGTTATGCTGTAATAAACTTCTGACAACACGACTAGACATATTTCCCAAAACTTTTTTAAATTACTTTTTAAATAGTGGCGTTTTAATCGTTTAGTGCCGAATAATGAGTTTTGCAATTTTACACATGTTATTAATATGTGTTGTTTTCAAAATTCCGTAGAAACTTTTATTAAAGTTAGGTACCACTTCCTTACTAGGGCGTGAGCTCGACTTGACTGTCTTTATAAATGACTTTGATTATGACCAAGACTTATTACATGTATTTTGAAACACAAAAGTTATAAACATTGGCAGCGCCCATGAAGGGACTATATGGATGCTGTTATTAAATACATTTGACTTTAGCTTATGTTCTACCATAATCTTCACATATTAATATCCATCCTACGGTTGCCCGAAAGAGATCGTTTGTAGCGATAAGACTGCTAATTGTTACACTTACATAGTATTATTATCTGTGACATTGGAGTACTCGACACTGGCATAATCCATAATGTGTAGTGACAAAAATAAAGAAAAGCAAAAGAAGGCGGCGTCTCTATTTGTGTAACTCAATGTCAATCATTCGGAGTTTTGGCGGGAACGCGGTGAGCGTCGTGTCACCTCATTGTATTTTTTTTCTAAAACTAGTGTTTTTTCGAGTTTTTATGCTTAAAAATAGTGGTGTTTTATTTATAAAGTGCCGAATTACAAGCGCGAGTGTGGGAGAATGATATAATGTGGTTAAACATGGCTTTTCGTGTTGCTTCCAAAACTCCATCCAGAAGCTTATAGTAAAGTCGCCACTACTTTACTAAGGCATGACTTGATTTGACTGGGACCGACTGCACTTGATCAAGACTAGACTTTGACTGTAACTATAAATGATAAAGAAGCTGAAAAATGGACACTACTCACAAAATATAGAAACATTGAAACTGGCAGAATACACAGAGTGCGATGCCAAGAACAAAGAGAAAAAAAAAGTCAATCATATTATTATCATTGTCAACTGTATAAATTATCAATGTCATAGTTTATTTAATGAATGTCCATGTCAATTTTACTATTGATTTTCATGCTGTCAGTGTCATATGTGATGTGAGTTTCGAGAATCCATCATTCAGTAACCAACCCAAATTCAACATTTTTCGTAAAAATAATCTTTTTCTATTGCTTATTTTTTATTATTCGGCACCCAGCCTTCGTCTTAGTAAGTCGTTAAACATATTGAATAAAAGTTAAACTATAAACATTTTGCTTGCACATTCTCTGACGTAGTTATCTAAATATCAATAAAATTATCGCGTTTGTATTTGCAGAATTTGATGGATCCGTGGGGCAGCGAAGTGAAAAACGCCGAGCCCGTGTCGGAATTTGAAGATAATTTCAAGCCAAGCGCTCAGAGTGAGAAGTTAGCCGATTCCGCTGAATATTTAGCCGTTTTGGGTGAGTAAATGTTAACAACTATGTCCGTCGGCATGTACCATACAAAAAAACACCAAATATTTCAAGGTGATTGCAGTCATTGCTTAATAAATTTGTGGCAGCAATTCTTAGTTTGATTTTCGATTGGTAATGTGAGTCTATCACATTAATTCCCTCTACTTATAGATAGAAATTCTGTATTGTGTATACCAGAAATAGAAAAATGTACAGAAAACAAAAGAATCTTATGAGCTTGTGCTACAAGTGACAGCCTTATGAAGTAAATATGTCTCCAATTTCAGATGACTTAAAAGTTCTGAATACTTCCACTTAGTATTGTGTGGTCAATGTAATGAAATACTTAATATTTATATTCTAATTTTTCCGAGTTCTGATGAAACATCATAGAGAACTCCATAATCCATTTTTAGAGAATGAAGAAATACTTAATTAAATAAAATTTATTATTTATAATTTAAATGATAGGATATAATAGCAAAACTTAATATAAGTTTGTATTCTAGAAAATCTAATAAATGATATGAAATCGAAATATTAATATAAAATGTCATATAAAAAACCAAAAAACTATTGACAAAAGTTAGCTAAAATAACACTTTTCTCTTTCTCTTCTGAGCAAGCTGCATTTATAGAAGTTGGTGAATTTGTACCAGCAATGAATTTTCTTCATATCTTTGTCAAGGAGATTAAATTTGTTTATTATCTTAAACTTTAAGGAGTCACAATTTTTGATATAAATAAGAGATAAATTGTCATATCTCATGTAGAAATAACCTGCTTATAATTTTCCAAACTAAACTATTGACAAAAGTTAGCTAAAATAACACTTTTCTCTTTCTCTTCTGAGCAAGCTGCATTTATAGAAGTTGGTGAATTTGTACCAGCAATGAATTTTCTTCATATCTTTGTCAAGGAGATTAAATTTGTTTATTATCTTAAACTTTAAGGAGTCACAATTTTTTATATAAATAAGAGATAAATTGTCATATCTCATGTAGAAATAACCTGCTTATAAGTTGTTTTATCATACTTATTGGAATTATTACAAGTATGTCAAATATCTTATGACAATTCTATTAATTTTGTTACATCATTATCATGAACCATCATCATTTACAGAGAGAAAACTCAAAGCAGTTCGATCGAAAAACAAAGTAGTTGAGAACCTGTCAGCTTATAGAGAAGATTGCATCAATCGGTTGATGCGAGACGGCTGTGATCTGGACCCTGTTATTGGTGACACTGAAACACATCGCCTCATCCAAGAGTCAGAATCTGAATAAACGTAAGTAACCATGGCAACATCATCTAGCATTCACTTATCTGGGGCAACCTTCTGCATCCTCTCCGGTGCCTCACAAGGCATCGGCAGAGCCATAGCTGTAGAGGTCTCCAAACTATTGGGACCCAATTCTCTCATGCTCTTGCTGGCTCGTAACACGAAGGAGCTGGCCAAAACTGCTAGTCTATGCGAGTCTAAAAATGTCGAAGTCGTTTACGAATCTATTGACTTGTCTAATGCTTCAGCAACTGATATGATAGATGTCATCAAGAAGCCTCTGAATGGGCGTAAAGTAACTGAATTTGCGACTGGAATCATATTCCATAATGTTGGCTCCCTGGGCAATTTGGCCATCGACACAGGTCGTATGCAAGATGTGAACGAACTGAGAGGTTATTTTGATCTAAATGTATTCAATGTCATATCATTGAATACGCAGTTCTTAAAAGTCTTTGAGGAAATTGAAGACAGATTGGTGATTGTGAACATTACATCTCTCTGTGCTATAAAACCTATGAGCGGCATGGCATACTACTGCAGCGGAAAAGCTGCTCGAGAAATGTATTTCCGCGTTTTGGCCGAGGAGAAAAAGCATATCAAGGTTTTGAACTACTCCCCTGGTCCAGTAGAAACTGCTATGATTGACTATGTCCTAGCTGAAGCAGTGAATGAGAACTTGAGAGATGTGTTCACATCATTCAGGAACCAGAATACATTGCTGAAGCCCGAAGTTACTGCAAAGAAATGCATGAGAGTTTTGCAAATGAGTAAATTCTCTCCCGGAGAACATGTTGATTACTTCGACGATGAATAAAAAAGTCAATAGAGTTAATCGTTTACGAACATTAACAGAATCTCAACATCACACTATTTGTACTTTTCTTACTGTTATCTTCTCATATACCATTTAAATTATAAAATGAAGCTTAGAAACTTATATGTGTGAACAGATTTTAGGTAACAGTCATATAATATATAGGTGCCGATTTTTTTGTACAATTTTCAATGAAACTACAAATATTCCAAAATAAAAGTGACAGTCAAAAATTATTAGTCGCCTTACTGAGAAAGAAATAAAAAGATACAGATAATATTATAATAGTGATGTTAAGTTTAGCTCTGTTGGTAGAAACTAAAACAAAACTGAAAAATTATAAACAATCTTCACGAACCTTCTAAATTATTAGGAAAATAATACTCATTATTATATATTCTGTTATACAAAATGTATTAATTGGTCTGCAATTGATCTTAGTTCTAAAGAAAAATTTTAAACTTAATTTGATAGTTTTAAAATTTCTGACACATTCTTCTCATGTATAACAAAAGCAGGAGATTTTAGATCAGTCAGATTGGTTTTTAAAATTGAATGGATTATTATCGTTCTAACAGCTGTTGGTGTGATTTCTCAGTTGACTTAATAGGATATTAATTCTGTTGTTAGCAAAACTATTTTTACAGATAGAAGTTGTTTATCCTTTTAATTAAAGTATGTTGAATGAGCACAACAGCAATTGGTTTATCGGAAACAATGTGTAGAAAACTAGCCATCTTGTTGAATGACTGAAAATGTATACAGTGCATACAAGAAATGCAAAACGAACTTATGTTATTTTTTTTCATACAAATATGATGTTATGTTGTTTATGTTATCTGTAAAATTTTAAACATTAACCATGTGTATTGTTAAGTTTTTGTAAAATGAGCCTAAATGTGTCGATTCTGTTATATTTAAAAATGAATGTTGAATACATAAAACTTGCCATTTAAAAATCGTTAAGTTTAAATTGTAATTTAATTTAAATATGAGCAGAATCGACATTTCTACTTGTTGCAAAAGTCTTACATATGACATTGTAATTGTGATTTGTGACTAATCAATAATCAAATTAGAACATTCCATTGTAACTAAGTTTAAGTTTAGACTGGCAAGAAATTCTCACAGATCACCAGGGACTTACAAAACATAAAAAGGCCAACATAAAAAAAAAACAAAAAAGTAAAAGCACTAAAACAGTGATGTCCTGGACATTGTTTTGCTACTCAAAGTTCTGTGTATCGCTGCAATGGTCATGGACAGGCGTGATCTCTTACCATCAGGAGAGCGTCTCGTTCATCTTATTACATTTACCTAAAAAAAAAGAAACTGACATCTTTTTGCGAGTCTAAACTTTCCTTACATAGTAAGTACCTATGAATGCAATTCATATTCGAATAAATGCTTAAAATTAAATGTGTTTTTGTTATCCCTAACCTTACCATGTTTTCTTTTAAAAATATGAGTTACATTCATAATTCGTTATCTGTGTTGCTTGTTTATCAGTATGTCGGTGTATCTAATAATTTACAAATGCTTGGTCTCAAGAGAATAATGACTTACAGCAATTATGTTCTGATTACATCATTTCTATTATAAAGTAGTACAAACTAGAGCAATGACGAAACGTACTTTGTTGTCTATCTATACTGATAAAGGGGTCACTACAGATCGATTAAGTATGTAGCAGAAACAGTAGGTAGTTATTAAGGGCAGATATCGAGCTATCTGTTGACGTAAACCTTTTTAAATTTGCTTCCATGGGATGCAATGCAGAAAACTGTTAACAAAATCAGTGTAGTTAGGTGTTGGATTACAGTAACATATCTATCATCTAAATACGAAACTTAAAAACACCACTCGATAGTTATATGACCGGAGAATTCGTTACGTTGAATGAGGACTTGAAACATTGAAATCCGAAGCTTCTTAGTGTACACGTGTTCACGTACACATTTATCGTGTATCCTATACTACCAGTGGTGGATTTACCAGCAGGCTGAGTGGGCTTGAGCATAGGGCGGTAAATTTGGGGACTGAATTTTAGTTTTTTGCTACCTCATAGAAACCAAAAAGATTTTCTGATGTCTTTAACCTTTTGAGCGCCAAAGTGACTAGCACTTGCGGGTCCTGTGCGCCAACGACGTCTATATATAAAATAAAAATATTGAAAAATGTATACTGGTATTCTAATTCAACATTCCTCAAAATAGAATATCTCAGCAACATATGAGTATACAGAAACAAGTCTCTAGAGCCTCAAGTACTTAGAAATATTGAAATAAAAAACACGGATTCTTATTCGAGCAACTTGTTTACTTTGGGCCTTGGCGTACAGGACACGGGAATGCGTTTGTGGCGTGGCGCTCAAAAGGTTAAAAGAGAGAGGTCGCAACACATCTTGACTTTGACTTTTCCCTCTTCCTTTTCATTGTACCTACATTCAACGGTGCAGCAAACTTCTATACTCTATAGTCAAACAGCCAGTTTGTATGAGTGAAAAGAGAGCGAAATTGCGGAAAATATATTTTACACTTCCCGCTACCGACTATCCATTCATACAAGTCTGACTACTGGTTGAGGGCTGCGAACCGGATGGTTTGTGTAGCTCGTGTAAATAACAATTGTAGAGGCAAGGGCGGCAAAACCTTAATAGCCTATACCTTTTGTAGCGATGATGGCTCAGTGGTTAGCGCGGTAGGTTCGCATGCCGAAGGGCGTGGGTTCAACCCCAACAATAAGCTTGAGCTGCCGGTGAAGGAAAACATCGTGAGAAACCATAGCGTGGTGGTAGGGTACTTTCTAGTACTCGGCTGGCTAGCTACCACCCTCAAGTTGAAAATCTGCCGCCAAGCATCTAACGGTGTGTTCCGGCAGCCTCACTTGAGAGCCAGCTCCATTCCAGGCTAGGTGTGTTTGGTAAAAATTATAATTACGTGACCATACACGGACCGGTTGAATTGTTACAAACAATATCAAAATCAAGGTTATCTATAACTACTTATCTCGCTAACCTCACGGTCCTTAGTGAGTTAATACTATTAATGTAATCTATGGGTACATATAAAAATCTCGTGTCAAGATGTTTGTGACCGCACTCCTCCGAAACGGCTCGACCGATTTTTATGTATCTTTGGTAGGTATAAGAATAGGTCGTAAAGTATATTTCATACTGCTAGGTGATTAGCTATTTTTAACCCGAAAAAAATGTAGCAGGTAACTACAGCTAGTAAATTATAAAATGAAAGGTGATAGATAATATTATTAGTACCTGGATGACCGAGCTTTGCTCGGCAGAAAACACGGAGAAAACGACGTTTTCTAAAAATGAAACCGAGCTAGATCGATTTATCGCCCGCGAAACCCCCTGCATACTAAAATTCATGAAAATCGTTGGAGCCGTTTCAGAGATTCAGATTATATACATATATACAAGTTGCTCGTTTAAAGGTATTAGATAGATATGCTATGGCAAGTAGCAGAGTAGTTGAGACACTGACTGGTCTTGGATTTATATCTCACGGCATGTACCACTGTACTTTCCAAGTTATGCGTGAATTGCCGCTAGCTTCAAACGGTGAAGGGAAACAAAAATTGTGTTAAGTCTGTCAACCTGCACTTAGCCTGATACTTTTCGCTGTTGTGAAATATCACGCGTGAAAACGAGACAGCCTACTTCAACTATGAGTATAGTAAGGTTTTAGGCAGGGGCGTAGCAACCGCCGTATCAATAATACGGGGCCCTCGTAAGTAAAAAAATTCGTAAGCCCCTTAGGCCACGGCAACAATGGATGTAGCGATAGCGTAGCGGACGATTTGTAGCGATGATAGCTCAGTGGTTAGCGCGGTCGGTTCGCATGCAGAAGGGCGTGGGTCCTAATAGTCAGATTGAGCTGCTGGTGAAGGAAACCATAGCGTAGTGGTAGGGTACTTTCTAGTATTCGGCTGGCTAGCTACTACCCTCAAGTTGAAAATCTGCCGCCAAGCATCTAACGGTGTGTTCCGGCAGCCTCACTTGCGAGCCAGTTCCATTCCAGGCTAGGTGTGTTTACCATCTTCGACCACACCGTCACTTAACACTAAGTGAGCTGTGGTTAAAAACCTTGCCTATCTATAAAAACAAAACCTCCAGTGTTAGACTTAGTACAATTACACGTTCGTTAACAAGTTTGTGAAAGAATAATTGACATAACCCCCGTGGAGCTATGAAAGTCGGGTAGAAGGGCCCCCGACTAATGTTGTTACAGGGCCCGTCTAAGGCGCTTCACTGCCACGAATCCGCAAACGTAGTCTATAAACAAGTTGTATAAATACTTAACAATGATCTACAAGGTCGATGCAGCGACCTAGCGACCTAGAAGTCTTGATCGATAATATTATTACTAGTGGGCAGCCCCGAACCTCAAGATTTTAACGGTATTTTAGAACGAATTAGATACACGGTTAGCATCAAAGAAACTAAGCTAATTATATTAGGCATGCAAAGATGAAAGAATACGGTGATCAATTATATTACTTATATGGGATTCAAAAGTTTAGGCAGCCTAGTTAAGAGACCGTCTGGCTTCCAATCTGGAGGTCTTGGGTTCGAATCCTACGGCACCTGTTTTTTTTTAAAAGTTATGTGCGCATTGTTGCTGACTTCAAACGGCGAAGGAAAACATCGTAAGGAAACTTATATGTCGGAGAGTTCATAAAAAAATGTTTCTCGAAGATTTGTGAAGTTTACACTTGGCCATCGTGGTGGACTATGGGCGTACCCTTCTCACAATGAAAAGAGGTACGCGCCGTGCATTAGAACAGTTTAAAAAAAGGGCTGGTTCAGCATATATACGGGATTAAAACCACGTTAGTTTCCATTTGAAAATGTTGTAGAAACTTTTTTTGTCCACACCGATATATTTGTAACTAGCGATTTCATTATAAGACATTGAATTTGCTTATATAAAAGTTATATTAGTAGATATATAATATATATTGTATAGACGAACATTTTATGATAAGATATCCAAACAACAATGTAGAAGTAAGTGAAGAAATAGAGAGACGCGGAGAACGACTGGTTTATACTATTTAGAGATACATATTCTGCCGCCAAGCAGTAGTGTGTAAACAGTACTGTGTACCAGTTTGAAGGATACTGCAGCTAGCGAAATTACAGGGCTATTGAGACTAACCATCGTGATGATCGCTAAAGCAACGATGCCCTGAACTTTGTTTTAACACAAAGTTCTGTGTATCACTGCAATGGTCATGGACAGTCTTTGTCTCTTACCATCAGGAGAGCGTCTCGTTCGTCTCATTACTTTAACATAAAAAAACAGTAGAAAAAAAGCTTTATAAAACTAATGTAATAACTTAAAGCGGATATAAATAACTTAACTTCGACGCAACTTTAGGATGGAGTGGATTCTTGAACAAGCAGAATACAGGTGTGCCAAGGAAAATTAACAAGGTTAAGTTTACATAAAGACAACTTAAGTGACGGGCTTAAGAACTACTTCTGTGTAAAATGCATCTGCAAATTATCGTTAGCGTTATCAAACGGTCACCGATGTTCGGACGATCTAGCCAGTCTTTGAATGGGTGACCATGAGTGGCATTTTTTTCGGATTGGCTGACACGTAAGATCATTTCTAAGGCGAACGCTACCGAATCTGCTCTGTTTCTATAAACTGTTCCACTGCTGAGTACGGGTCTCTTCTCATTGTAAGAAGGCCAAGGCCGTAGTTCACCACGTTAACCAAGTGCGGGTTGAAAGACTACACACATCTTTGAGTTTTTTTTAAGATATCTCTGACATGTTGGTATTGCTTACGATGTTTTCTTTCACCGTTTGAGGTTATCGGTAATATGCAGATTACTTAGAGAGGTATATGTGCGTGACGTGGTATATGAACCCATGACTACCAGATAGCAAGCCAGACGGTCTTCCGACTAGGTTGCAGTAACTTCGACAGCAATTTTGACATTAGGGCATTATTTTTTTTGTGTTGCTCCGAAAGTTAAATGACATTTATTTTAATTAACGTTGTAAACATCCACTTTTTCAGAATCATGCGAGAGCGCAAGAGCCTTTTTATATTCCTGATGGGGCTTGCGTGGAAGTTCCGCTTCAGTATGCCGTTATTGCTGAGCAGTACCGTCGCCATGCTAGGCCGCGCCTGGATGTTCCAGATCAGGGTACAGACAGTACAAGGCTTGCACGAGAACGAGGTAACTAGCGGCACTTAAAATTTTTGACTTTTTTTACGGTTGTCAAGCGAGGTGTTTGACCACAGCTCACCTGATGTTAAGGTGGCGATGCGGTCGAGGGTGGTAAAGCACACCTAGCATGAAATGGAAGTGAGAGTGCTGGAACAGACGTTACTGTTAGGTGCCTGGTGGCAGATTTTTGAGTACTAGAAAATACTCTACTACTATGCTATGGTTTCCTCACGATGTTTCCTTCCACTAGAAGGTCAAGCTCATTGTTGGGTTTCACCCACACCCTTCGGAGTGTGAACCGTCCGCGGTAACCACTGAGCTATCATCGCTACCGTCATAAAGTACAAAGTGTGGCAAGAAAAAGTAGAATTAACATCTTAAACAATTATTAATGGCTCATTGGGAATATGTCTGCCTGAGCTGTAGGGCGTGGGTTCGATTCCCGCCAAGGACAAATGTTTGTTTGGTATAAACAAATGTTTGTCGCTGCTTAGTTTGGGGTAAAAAAAAAAAAAATATCGTATCAAAACGGGGGGAAATGGTGTCACCGCATTGTATACTATTTTCGAAAGCTTGTGCTTAAATTTAATGAAAAACACATTAATTTATTAAATAAATTAAAAAAAAAATCTATTGGTTGTAATTTGTTTTCGTGTATCACTAGTAAAAAAAACTCAATAAATGACAAAATGTGGGGCACAGCAAGTAATGTATTATTAAATTGTACTTTGTTACACGACTGCTCAAAAAGGAGTGTAATATTTTTAGAGGTCAGGTATATATGTATGTTAGTTTCTTTATTCCCCTATAACTTTTAAACGCCTAAACGGAATTGTACGCGGTGTCGTTAGGCTCCTTATACATTGTCCCGAAGAAAAAAATTGGTTTACGATAAGGTATTCGTGTTTTTTTTTAATATTTTTAATTAAGCTTGTTTTAAACATGCAACCTAAGGAGGGCAGGCATCTAGACTGGGAAATAGAACGCCGACGTCGTCTCATGGAATTAGATGTGAGTAACGTGACGCCGTTGCAGTGATGTTTGAGACTTAGTTTTTTTACTCAAGTTTCTAGGTACCGCTGGTCACGGAAAGTTTTATCATTTATTTCCTAATTACCATAACGAGTGTCTTGTTCATCTCAATAATGCATCAAAACTTATATATTTTCTTTAAAATATATTTAAATAATTACATGTGCAGCAGCCATGCATTTAAAACGAGCATTCAAAATTAAATATGTGGGTTCCAATTCAGCATTATTTGATTTAAAGATTCTGGTTGCCTGAAAGAGGTTGCTTTAAAGAAAAAGAGAGTTGCTTTAAAGAGAAAGAGGTTGTTTTTGCGATAAGGCCGCCACTTGTGCCACTAAGTAATAAGGTTTTTTAATTATTTTCTGTACATTTTTCTATTTCTGGTGTGCACAATAAATAGTTTCTATCTATCCAAACCAACTAACAAACACACACTCTCGTGTATTGCAAGCCAAAAATAAAATAAAAAAGGCTTGTAATTAAGCGCTAGTTTGTATGAAAATTAGACGCTATTTAACATAAGACAGCTTTCAAATTTTTGCTAACGTTAGACGCTACTTTTAACAGTTTTCAAATTGTTGCTAACATTAGAAGCTATTTAACTTTTGACAGCTTTCAAATTTTTGCTAATGTTAGACGCTACTTTTAACAGTTTTCAAATTGTTGCTAACATTAGAAGCTATTTAACTTTTGACAGCTTTCAAATTTTTGCTAACGTTAGACGCTACTTTTAACAGTTTTCAAATTGTTGTTTACATAAGACGCTATTTAAGTTATAACAGCTTTAAAATTGTTGTTATCCTATTTTCACATACTGAAGAAGCAATAAGAGATACGTAATAACAGTTTAGTGATCGGTCCAACAGCATCGGCGCCCAGTACGTAGAAACCATTTGCATTAAACTGGATTATCCGATCGGCCTTCGCATGTTGATTTGATTAGCGACAATGCAGTTTTATTGATCTCGTATAATCGTATTACAACTAGTTACAATACATTAAGAAAAATAATAAAAGCAAATACTTAACCACGTCTCGCTACATTACAAATTATTTTCATTCTGTGAAATAGGTTTCTCGTATGATGATGGGAAAAAGTTTGACATTTGCGCTGCTTTCCTTCGACTTTGAATTTGATTTCTTGAAACTCACAAAACAATACTGCATCTGGCTTTAGCATCCCTCTGTTGGGCGTAAGCTTTTCTCGAACGGTTATAAGACAAACATCATTGAATTCATTTGGAGATTGTATGCGGGTTTTCTCACGATTTTCTTTTCCCCAAAATGCCACAAAAGATGCCTGGTTAATTTATTTGACAAGCCCACATAAGGCGCCCCTTTTTTGGCAAGTTTTAATGAAATTTGTTTCCCCATATGCTTAGTTTGTGTTTGTTTCAGTACATGAACCGTTGCTGTATGTTTAATGTACTGACTAATAAGCAAGTAGTGAATAATGCATATTTTTATGAAGACAATATATCCAAGACTCATCAAAATCGTGCATGAGACTAAACCAGATCAGTTTACTAGTATAAAAAAAAACATAAACATTAAAGTAGTTAAACATTATTGTGTTCAAGTTTGAAGGGTACTGCAGCTAGTGTTACTGGGCAGTTGAGACTAACCATCAAGTCTCAAAGTAATGAGTGCCAAAGCAGCGATGTTTTGAACTTAGTTTTACTACTCAAAGTTCTGTGTATCGCTGCAATGGTCATGAACAGACGTTATCTCTTACCATCAGGAGAGCGTCTCGTTCGACCTATTACTATTTCATTAAAATAAAAAAAAATAAGTGGTAGATCTTAGCACAAGGTCGTTTAGGTACCGCGGCAGACTCCGATATTCAGTTCAGTTGTTGTGTGAACACATAACTTTTTTACCGGTTTGTAGGGACAGCTAGTGAAATTACAGAGCTATTGGTACTCACAATCGACTGTCTCAAAGCAATAACCGTCAAAGCACTTGCAAAGCAAAAACTTTTCAGAGTACTACTGCAATAGTCGTGTAGTATGTACTCTTTCTATTGGGAGAGCATTTTGTATCATTACTTTTACATTGAAAAAAACCATCGAAGAGTCTCGTTCGTAATTATTATATTGTCATCAGGATAACTTATACCCACTTGGAAAGTTTCAAATCGATACGACAGTTAGTAGGTAGTAGTTATAAATATAGCCTAGTTGGGTAACCGCCTGGCTTCCAATCCAGATGTCCTGGTTTCGAATCCCACGCATCTCTGTCTTTTCTAAGTTATGTCTGTATTGCTGATAACTTCAAACGATGAAGGAAAACATCGTGAGAAAATCTACATGGCTAAGAGTTCTGTGGGACATTTTATAAAAAAGGTTCTGACTCGGAATTATAAATACAATCGGTGTTTTCGCAGATGTCATACTATGACGAAGATGATGAAGCACACGATGACGAGACTTCCACCTGGGATTCTGGATCGTCTTCCTCATGGGAGACCCTCGCGGAGGAGGAGGCATACGGGTGACATCCCAACACCCTCAGCATTCTGAACTCGCGATGGACTATGCTTCCGTTTCACACACTTGCTTGTCAGTTCCATGTGAACGTTATTTCCTATTATCACTTATAAGAATTCTATTTTTTATTGTGAGTTATACGATCCGAAATAAAGTTTATAGCCAATGTAGTCTCTCACAATTACGTGTGTTCAAAGTAGCCGTTAAATCACTTGACAAAAACACGTTTTGCCGCAAGACAGTGCTAGTCGCTTACACAATAAAAATTAGTTTCTTTCTTTCAATATTAGCGAAAACGAGGTAGATTGTTTGTGTGTAGTACGTACTTTGGATAATTATATAATTGGAAGTAACGGTTTACCGTAAGTGGCTAAGTTTTAGCCACGGCGACTGTACCATTTTTTGTCTTTGGTTTTGGCATGCACTTTGTGCATTCTGCCGCTGGGAATAATTGAATATTTTTAAGCCTAGCCTACTTAGTTAAAGTCAGAATATGAATGTCAAGATCACATTTTTTTTTCTTTAACAGTCTAGTAAACTCATGTAAAACAATACAATGTGCTGAACGAAGTGTTTTAATCGTAACGTTGGCAGAATTTTAACAGCTCAATTGTTCACAATAAAAAAAAATATGTTTTACTAGTTAGCTAGTAGCGGCTTCAGCTCACGTATACAAGAAATAATTTAAGTATATCATTCGGGGATCGGGTAGCTTACTATTGGTGAAAGAATTGATAAAATTGTGTTCGTATTTTCGAAAATTCATACTTGCTATCTTCGAACAAATAAACAGACGGTCTTACTCGAGAGTTTTAATCAAAAACTCGTAGAACGCTTACAGCGTTGTGTTTAAAAACTTAAGTTTGACAGTTTTAAATAAGCACGCGAACACATCGTCGTGTTTTTAAATTTGACATTAGATTAAGTTATTTTCTGACCATTCCACGCGAATTCAATCCAAATTGCGACGCGTTATGTACCTAAACGAGGCCGTGTTATGTGTTAATAGGAAATAATGCCGTAGCTGTTGTGTTCAGTTCGCACGTATTCAACTGTCATTTAAGTCTTTACTTTGAATTTGTAATCTTAACCTCGTAGCTTAGAGTTGCTATTTGTTTGCAATGCTAACGCCACTTTTCAAATAGCATACCTAGATGGCGAGCGATATTCTTTGTTTAATTAATCGATGCTTCTTTTATACAAACATTACTTGATCCCATTATATGTAATTTAATAGATGGTTGTGACTACTAAAGAAAAGAAAAATTGACCTTGTTTTTGACACTTTTATTCCTTTGTTCGCATAAGAGCAAAATCTCAATAGCTTACTTTAGCTATTGGTTCTTTTTATAAATCACTAGTGAGCCGCCCCGGCTTCGCACGGGTGCAATGTAGATATTAATGTGATGCATATGCATGTACTATACTATACCTACATATAAACTTTCTTCTTGAATCACTCTATCTATTAACGGAAACCGCATTAAAATCCGTTGCGTAGTTTAAAAGATCTAAGCGTACAGACGGCGGGAAGCGACTGTTTTATACTATACTATAAAGATAATTATGTCAAAACGGCAATTTTACAAAAAGACAATCAAAAACGGTTTTATATTTCAAGTAAATATAAAGACGCCACTTGTCACATATTTCTAAAAATTTAAAAAATACTAAGATCGCGTATAGTATAATTGTGGTTTAATCTACAAAATAAAGTTTTCCATCAGGTCTTATGCGAACATAGGGGTTCATTTTATTTTTCTTCGAATCAAAGGGTTAAGGGAAGACGTGAGACTATGCAATTTTAAACCCTATTACCTAGCTTTAAGTGTGAAGGTGTGGGTATTTTAAACTATCTTAGCGGCCAAATTGATGTGTGTTGTCGCCTATTATGTACTTATGTGAATGTAAAATAAGCTTATTTATGTTTAAATCTATTGTAAAAGGCTGTGTTAAATCAAAAAATGACCTGAATTAAATAATTTGAACTCGATGCGTATTTTCATTTTTCACTGACTAAAAATAGAGGCGATACGTTGTGGAATGATTTTCTATTTTCGTCGCTGATTATTATTATTGTTTTATAATACAGCAAATACTTACTTTATGAATTACAGATCATATCATAATTAAAAAAAAAGCGTTTAGTATCCGTGGTAGGTACACCCAGCCGTGCCACCAGGAGTAACTGTAGTACTAATGGTGATACCACTGATCTTATGCATGTTTTTTTTTTCTCTTTCTTCTTGGCATCGCACTCTGTGCATTCTGCCAGTTTCAATGTTTCTATATTTTGTGAGTAGTCTTCATTTTTCAGCTTCTTTATCATCTATAGTTACAGTCAAAGTCTAGTCTTGATCAAGTCCAGTCGATCCCAGTCAAATCAAGTCATGCCTTAGTAAAGTAGTGGCGACTTTACTATAAGCTTCTGGATGGAGTTTTGGAAGCAACACGAAAAGTCATGTTTAACCGCATTATATCATTCTCCCACACTCGCGCTTGTAATTCGGCACTTTGTGAATAAAACACCACTATTTTTATACATAAACACTCGAAAAAACACTAGTTTTGGAAAAAATACAATGGGGCGACACGACGCTTACCGCGTTCCCGCCAAAACTCCTTATGCATGTTGTATGCGAGTAATAAATGTGTTTTCTTTTTCTTTTTATCTGACAGCTGTCAAATTTCTAGGATCATAACTCGAAAATTGGAGTTTTGCCGGGAACGCGTCGCCCCATTGTATTTTTTCCAAAACTAGTGTATTTTAGAATGTTTATGTATAAAAATAGTGGCGTTATTCATAAAGTGCCGAATTACAAGCGCGAGTGTGGGAAAGTCATAATAATGTGGTGAAACATGACTTCGTGTTGCTTCCAAGACTCCATCGAAGCTTAAAGTCGCCACTACTTTACTAAACCAAGACTAGATTTTACTGGCATGTACTGCACTTTGAGTATAAAGATAAAGAAACTGAAGACTGCACATAAAATAGGTGCAGAAACATTGAAACTGGAGAATGCAATGACTGAGATGCTAAGAAGAAAGAGAAAAAAAAAACAAACCGGGGTATCTGCTCTGAGCGGCAGTGTAAAATGATTCCATATTCATGTTTGAAGTAATAAAATCTCACTTTTTAACACCTGATGGTAAGCGATGATATGGTCGAAGATGAAACACGCAGCCTTAGAAGATCCCTACTTACGCTGACCTTGAAAAGAAATAATTGATTGTAAAATAAATAATTTCTCTAAAAGGCAAGAGACGGCGCCACTATAATGTTTTTGCTCCGGGTCAGAAAAGTTATTGATCCGAAGCTGATCTGGGTACTTAGGTAGTTTATTAATTTCTAAAATGCAATACACAGAAGATCACAAACAGTAGTTTACTGTGAAGTTTACATTCAAATACCACTCCTATATATCATACAAAATTAAAAACCAATCAATTAATATTACAAAAACTTCAATATAATTAATAGGAACGAATAACATCCTAAAAAGAACACTTAAATAGGTACTTAGTACTAACATAATTCCATTTTTGGTGTCAATTTCTATACTAAATTACTTATTATGTGGTCATCATAAAAGTTATTAGTTTCTTTTAGTCTTATTGAAAAACGACAACCTCTTTTAGGACTTACAAAAATTCGCTTGAAATCCGTTTAGACTTTTGCCGCGTAAAGCTGGCTCTACACCAAGCGGCCGTGGTGGCAGCAGCTAATTTAGCTCCATCCGCAAGCCGTGGTTGTATGGGACAGGCATAGCCATATTTTTAGCCGCATTTCGGTAAAACTAGCATGAACTTTGATATATCGAATATAACTCCGAGTAAAATAATTAATTAACTTTGAGCTTCATCCACTTAAAAATACTGCTTGAAATTGAATGACGTTAGTAAATACTGCACACATTATTTTTTATACTGCGTATTTTCTAGTGTCGTTTGTTAATTAAAGCAGATTATTTAAGTAGCCCCAAAGTTTTAATGAAACTTAACTTCAACATATTCCAAACCTGTCCGTAAACGTTAGATTAGTTCTACGGCGAAAATTAAAAGTTATATATGCAAATATAATATGGAAGCATTCTCTTTATAATTGATCAACACCGATTGTGCTTCAGCGCTGGATTGCGCCTCAAAGAAGTTGTAGATGTAGTCCGATCTAAGAAACTTCTTAAGCGACCAATACATTACACGCCATATAAAACTATAACACGCGAAATAAAGTCGGTCGAGTTTTATTCGTACAGACACTGTACGACATCAGTGACCGAATTCCGAGTATTTCCGCCGACGCGACGCTCCAACGTCGGCCAGCGCAATCGAGCTTAGTTCTCTCGAAAATGCTTTCAAGTTTTATTACGTCCATTGGTTTATCTATAATTGCATCTTCACTTTGTAAACGACACCAAATATTTAAGCGAAGTTGGCAAGGTACATCTTATTTAATTGCTCAAGGAATATGAACGTGAGGATAGTGTGTGGTCCAATTTTGAAAAGTGTAGGGAAAAATCCGTTCCATAAAGCGAATACGCCTTCGTTTTTGATGACATTCATAAATACACTTGATTGTGTTACTCTTGTACCTTTCGCTGCGTTTTGTACTCTGAAAAAAATCATAAATAAGGTTGTCTATTTATCTAGCAAAGAACCTAAACTAAGACTTTCAGACTCTGACGAGATTCAAAGGCCATGCATATATTTGTCATTAAAAGGGATTTGTATGATGCTGGCTTGATGAACCAGAATTACTTATTTGTTAAAGTTTTCAGGAGGTCGTCTAGGTAGGTACCACCGCTGTAATAAATATTCTGCCGCCAAGCATTAGTGTGTAAACATTACTGTGTTCCGGTTTGAAGGGTACTGCAGCTAGCAAAATAACAGGGCTACTGAGACTAACAATCTAGTCTCAAATTAATGAGCGCCAAGGCAGCGATGCTCTGGACCTTGTTTTACTACTCAAAGTTCTGTGTATCGCTGCAAAGGTCATGGACAGGGGTTATCTCTTAACATCAGAAGAGCGTTTCGTTCGTCCCAATATGTTACAGTACCTGGTTGACCGAGCATTGCTCGGCTGAAAACATGGATAAAACGACGTTATCTGAAAATGAAACTTAGCTAGATCGATTTTTCGCCCCCGAAACCCCCAGGATACAAAATTTCATGAAAATCGTTGGAGCCGTTTCCGAGATTCAGAATATATATATATATATATATATATCCAAGAATTGCTCGTTTTAAGATATAGAATAGAAAAAAGCATCGTCCTTAGAGCCTCCTAGCGGAAATATTGGCTGGGATGTAAATATATCGCAGCATAAAGTGGCTAATACCTCGTCTTGACGATGTCGACTGGCAACGAGGCGGCTGTGGTGACAAACCCAGCGATCATCGATGAGGTGAAGTGAAGCGGCATGCTGTCTCCAAACGAAGGCAGCAGCATCTCTCTCGCCTGGGAAAGTAGACCAGAGACTCACCATAAAACACGCTATGTGTTGACGTCAAGTTGGTAAAGTTTTTGTTCTCTGTGGACTGGAAAAGGTAATAGGAATCTTTTATTACCAAAAAATACGCACCTACCTTTCCTACAGATAAAACAAATTAATACCTTTTTTATGTAAAAGAAATGAGACGAACGAGACGCTCTCTTGATGGTAAGAGATAACGCCTGTCCATGAGCATTGCAGCGATATACAGAACATTGAGTAGCTAAATAAAGTTCAGGGTCGCTGCTTTGGCGCTCATTACTTTGAGACTTTCGATGGTTAGTCTAAACGGCCCTGTAACTTTGCTAGCTGCAGTATACTTCAAACCGGATCACGGCAATGTTTACACCTGGTGGGCAGAGTATTTGTTACTGCGGTGGTACTTACCTAAACAACCTCTTGCTAAGGAGATCTACCACCAAGTTATACTATGTTGGATAATAGCATGTTAGGTATGTTGGGTGGATCCCCTGTGATATCAGATATTATCATATTTCAACCAACGCTTCTAAATGAATACGTAATTTATAGACTACATTCGAGGCGTTCACGACTGGGTCCAGTGCAGCGACATTTACCTACTACAACTAAATGGGGGATAGTAGCAAACTGCGGAACATCTCTTGCCTTCTTAGTCACACACTTACAGTCTTGTCAGAGAGATCATAGTTAAGCCAATATACGCGGAGATTTCACGTCGACGTCTATTTCTAGTTGCCAGTCCTGGTACTATATTTAGTATGAAATACATATAATTTATCAATGTTAAGGTATTTATAAAGTCACCTGTGTGTAGGTCCCCAGTTGCGCCGCGTTGACCACCATAGCTCTCGTGATGGTGGCTACGGCTCCCGTCCACAGCGTAAACACGCCTTCTTCCCTTATAATCCTGCAGTTGGGTAATAATTACTAATCATACTTATGACCTATTTATACCTACTGCTTATACAACTAAATTTACTAAAAAGAAAGAAAAGAAAGAAAGAAAATAATTTTATTTTGTATATAACGCACCGAAAAACATAAAACAAACAAACAAAAGACTAACAATTACATACAAAATAGGGCTCACCTCAGCATAATGCTGACCATACTAGGTGGTATGACCAGCGCTGGTCATACCACCTGTAAGCTATGCTACTTTAAAAATTGCTCTTAATAGAAGAATTTCTGGTGAAGACTGTGATTTTTGCTTTGTTTTACTTTTAACCGCTATCGTATGCTGTCTATTTTGGGCACCCAATGATTAAAACCAACGATAACGTCAGTAAAACAGTGTTTTTAAACAATACAATTTATTTTGGACTGAATCATCTGGCTAACCTCCCTAGGGCATTGAAGATGTGTTTGTAGTTTCTCCTCTTCTCTGGTGGAAGTCGTCCGTCTGCTGTCATCCGAATGAGCGCCACTTCAGCCGGAGTCCCAAAGAAAGCTCCGATACCTCCGGCTATGATTCCCATACCCACTTTTGCTGGAAACTGAGGGGTCCCATACAGGCTAATATTCAAGAAAAAGGTAATTATTTGAGAGGCATAAGATTTTGGCGAAGATCGGGCTAAGTGACGTGTCTAGGGAGAAATCCATTTAGCAGTAGAATACAATAGACTGATTAAGACGATAGCGATGAAGTTTATTGCAATAATGGTAGTATTGGGGTACAGCTAGGTTATGAATTACTACTAATGCAACTAATTCGGTGGGCTTATCTGTATCAGTGCCTGACGAGTGATGATAAGTTTTAAGCGCAGAGTCAAGGATCTCCTACGTTCAATTCCACCTTACCTTTTATATTTATCAAACAGGACATTAAAGCAACCCAACCGCCCCGTGGTATACGTGGCTTGCCGAAACAGGCCAGCCGATAATCCTGTATAAAACCCTAAAGGCCCTTCATTCTTCAGGATGTTTTTAGCCACAGTTAGAGTTGATGTGGTCTTCGCAGCTGGCCCGAGGAGCTGCATGCGAGTTTTTGTAAGATCTGCTGGCTGCACGATGCATATGGCCATCATTCTGTCAAAGAATATAATATTTGACAGCCCATCGTGTGCTAGGAAGTTGCTCTCACCAAATAAGTGTTCACCAAGTAAATCAGTGTTCAATTTAGTAAATCTTTTCATGGTGATTGGACAACCTGTGAAGGTGTAGCACTTCCCATTTGCCCAACTTCTGCGACTATTACACTATGTATAAAATACATTTTATAAATTTACACGTCACGTGATGATGCAAGGGTCTTAGTAACAAGGAATCTTGTAAACGCGGTAATGATTTTCTTGCGAAACTTGGTGACCTTACATGACAACAACGCCAGTTCTTAGATCAAATCTGCTTTAGCATTGCCTAACCACGACCTTATTGACTTGGTGGTAGATCTCCTTAGGAGGGGGTCGTGTAGGTAGGTACCACCGCAGTGTGGTACCTACCTACAGTGTGTAAGCATTACTATGTTCCAGTTTGTAGGATACTGTAGCTAGCGAATTAACAGTGCTGTTGAGACTAACCATCGAAGCGTGAGCGCTCAAACAGCGATGCCCTGGCCTTTGTTTTGCTACTCAAAGTTCTATGTGTCGCTGCAATGATCACGGACAGGCGTTACAGGCTCTTCTTACCACCAGGAGAACATCTCGGTAGACTCATTACCTACTTAAAAAAAAACACCAACAAAACACACCGTGAGACCCATAGGCCCAAAATAAATAACAGTATGTCCAGGGGAAAAATTCCGTACCCACTCGCACCTCCTATGATAAATTTCATATACCCCGGTATAGATTTCGGCTTCGGTTTATCTTTGTCCCCCATTTTTTACAGAGACTTATTCAATTCAAAGTGTATCAGCTTTTGGTACATTTGTACAAGATAACTTTATCGTAGACTTTTATGTTAATTTTATTATCAAATCAGTTTGTTTCTTCTAATATGTTGAAATAACTTTTTAGAAAATTGTTTTACAGTTTTGGTGTATTTTTTTTTAGTTTAGCCCAGACTTTGACACCGAGATTGTAGGATTAACGTCCGCAATCGGTCTGTCATATAAAAAGTAAAAGAGGTTTTTATAAGAAGGTCCTGTTGGAATACCGACGCTTCGCCGGCACCAGATAAGGAGAGAGTGGCGCGCAGGGCGCGCCCGCTTCTACAACTCAACATATCTTGCTCAGAAAATAAAAGTCTTTTTACCTAATACTATTAAGCAAGCAATATTTGCATATATTGCAAAAAGTACAAAATAAGTATCTCCGAATCCAGAGAAAAAAGGTTTCTCCACGTTAAGCGTGCTACATCCTAAACCGCATCGTTACTTAACATCGGGCAGAATGACGTGAAAGGTTTAACAAAATTGCTCGCAAACGCAAATAAAATCGCACTTGGTATTAGATTTCCTTAGCAGGGAGTCGTTTATTCTGCCGCTAAGCAGTAGTGTGTAAACATTACTGTGTTCCGGTTTGAAGCGTTCTGCAGCTAGCGTAGTTAGGCTGTTGATACTATCCGCCGAGTCTCAAAGTAATGAGCGCCAAAGTAGCGATGCCCTGGACTTTAGTTTTGCTGCTGAAAGTTCTGAGTACCGCTGCAATGGTCATGGACAGGCGTTATCTTTTACCATCGGAAGATCGTATCGTTCGTCTTATTACTTATACATTAAAAAAACAAAAAGACCGGTAAGCATAGATAATAATTTAATTACAATATAAATAATTATAGCGCATAAAAGATGGTAACATAAAATCATCCAAATCACCACTGCTGCCACTCATCAGTGAAATCTTGATCGACTGGAAAATGTCTCCTGCAAGTAAACAAGACTTTGTTTATGTGTTTTGTAACTATATTGCTTATTCTTACCAACATGGTAGGACTAACTTTGATCTTAGAACTTAGACAATAGATAATACTTTTTAACTGACTTCAAAAAAAGGAGGTTTCTCAATTCGACCGTATATATTCGTACATATATCTGTCGCAGGCAAATTGTATGACTTCGCATTTTACATACGGCGTCGTCCGTTTACAAACGCTCGCTGTTATGAAATATGCCTAAGGCAAAATGTTAATTGCCTCGTCATTATACATACAATATGCCGCAACATTTTGCACTGTTTATAAACTGCCGCGGTAAATTGCAGTATTTAGTTCTATTTGTTGTTATAGCGGCAACAGAAATAGGTACATTATCTGTAAAAATTTAAACTGTCTTACTATCACGGTTCATGAGATACAGCCTGGTGAAAGACGGACGGACAGCGGAGTCTTAGTAATAGGGTTCCGTTTTACCCTTTTGGTACGGAACCCTATAAAAAAGAAGTTTTTTTTTTTCAAAGTTGTCTCAGAAGATCCTTACACTACAATTTTAAAAAACATTGGTATTAAAAACTAGATATACCTCCGGGCGGGCGGGGTGGCGGGGGACGCGGGCCCCGACCGGCGCGGCGAGCCGGGCTGCCGACGCGCCACCTCGCCTAGCAAAGACAAACACGACCGGGACAGGCGCTGGCTGAAGTTCTGTCAAGTAAAACACTGCATTAAGCTAAACTAGAATCAACTATTATTTGATAAAAATGAATGAAAACAGCAGACACGACGAACTTCCTAGCACTATTTTTTTGCGCTTGCCCCGTCTCATCTAAAGATGCGGTCTACGATGTAGCACACCTAAAGGATCGTGAGTTTTTGCACACTCGTGACTTGAAGACACCCAGATTATATTAACGCATTCCACAGCTTGGCGGTTTCCACTAAGTGTATCTTTTTTCTGCAGCAAATTGAGCCTTAGACTTTAGGAGCCAAAGTTGAGAGTATTGCCATGGGCGTGGCGGTTCCATCGCGTTGCTGGGACGGGAATCCGTAGAGTGCATAGGACTAGCAACTCAGGTGTAGGTTTAAAGAGCCCTTCTAGATACGCATCAACGACCGTCCCTGTCCATCCAAATTTGATATAATTCTGTCAACGTTGCATTGGCTCTATTCAGCAAAGAACTTATGGTTGCATTTGGCAGACCAATGTGTTTTAATAGATTTAATTAAAAAAAAGATAAGGTTGCCAGTAAAAATTGACGTTCAAGTTTAAATAAAAAATAACGCACTAAAATACAACTCTGTATCATGGCGCCGATATGTGACGTCACACGTCACACAAAAGCAAACAACACAGCAAGAAGGCAAACGTTTGATAATAATTTCTTAGAATTAATAAATAAGGCACAATAAGAAACAGTACAATGTACAAGTAGTCAATCTTTAATTCTTTCGTCAAATAACCTAAGGTTAATCGTCCGTAGCAACTTCGCTACATACAGAGACATCTATCCAACAACGCACGTCTTCATGCACTGCGATAGCTAATCACCGATGAGAACCTGAATCGCGCAATCAACGTTTTCACGGTACGTTAGACCAGTGGCCAAGCGCTCGAAGAGTTCTGAGGATGCCTCGTGTAGAAGTGAAACACGTGTCAGCATCTGATTACTGCAGCGAGAAGATATAAAGACATGTGGTTATTTTAATTTAAATATTTTTAATTTACTTAGATTTTAAGTTTATGGCGGATTTTAGTCTTAGATATTAGGGAATATTTGGGATATATATTTAAAAAAATTCGTCAAGTTAGATAAATATTTAAATGAAATCCTCGTCACTGTTGTAACCAAAACGACTTTTAAGCGGAAGTACACTAAAAAATATTACCTCTTGAATACTCACAATGAAATCATCGCCTGAATCAACGAATTATATTATCAGTATGAGTTTTAAAGCATATTTAGACAGCTGCGTTCAGGCATAATGCAGGATGATACGATCAAACAGTTAAATACAGTCTTTTGAATAAAGCAATTTTTCTCACCGGTAAGCAGGAGCCCTTCATCTCCCGCAGATCTATCTTCCGGAACAACTCGCAGAGCAGCAGCTCGTGCAACGAAGGAGTTCGCGGCCCAAAGATTTGCTCGATAATTTCCACCACCTGATTCAAATAATAATGTGGAATAGGTATTATTATTTGACGAATGTTATCTTTGTGAGATTCAGTTAAGTCTCTATCTATTAAAAATCAAAGTGATCACTTTATTTCCTAGTTTTAAGTATGTATATAATTTGTGACGTGTGACGTGTCCAAGAGTCCTGTAAGGTCTAAAGGAAATAAAGCACTTTGAGTTTTGAGTTTTATCACCGATTTTAAACAACGGACTAAATATCGTTATTGAGACTACCCATCGAATTTCTTAAAGTAATAAGTTACAAAGCAGCGAATTTTGTTTTATTTTCAAAGCCTCTGGTTATCTTAATATCAAAAGAGCTTTTCGATCGTCTCATGACTTTAAAATAAAGAATCAAAATAAATAGTGTTACATCTCCCGTCTGTTTTAAGTATCAGTAACGTGTTTTCCTGGATGAGATCGATTTTAGCGATAAGGCACCACTTGTGGCACCAGTTCATAAGATTCTTTTGTTTTCTGTTAAACTTTTATATTTCTGGTGTGCGCAATAAAGAGTTTCTATACATCTATTAATAGGACAATTCACTCAGTATAGGCAAAATTAGTTAGTCCTTAAATTGGGTTTGGACGATAAAATATACACTGTTCTGCAGTTGCGTTTACCAAAGTAAGTGTTTGGATACAGTCATCTAATTCGCAGTACGTTTATGTTTGTGGGAACAGCTAATTTTTATCGCACATTTCAAAAGCCAGCCTCAGCTTAAGTTTTTAGTTTTATTGTTATGGTATGAAGTAATGAGACGAAAGACACGTTAAACCTTTGCAGCGCTCACGGTCATTTAGATGTTTGTAACGCTGTAAAGTTGATTGTGCAATATTTTAAGTACTTCTAACGTACGTACATGAGGGTAGGTTGACATGAGATCCGGCAGCAGCGAGAGGTCAATACTTGCTCCGGCACACATCTCAAACAGCACATGTCCGAGTGACAGCGCCTCCACATGGTCTAACTGCGCCGCAAGCGCGATCGGACAGCGGGGCAATACACCGATCAGAGTGTTTTCTAGACCGCATATCCTGAGGAATTAAGCCAAACATCGATTTGAGTGTTTCTTATACCATTACAATGAACACTTAATAAAGTCTGGGTGTACTTGTAGTTACAATAATATGTCATGCTCCGGTTTATGACCTTAAACTTTTAGACTGAGACAAAGCCTCTATTTTGACATGCTTATGTGTGTTTTTTTAATATAGTGGAATAAGCTTGTGTTTGACCAGCATCCCGCTTGATGTTAAGCGAACATGCAGTCTACGATGGACCAAGCTTGATCAGAAGAAGCCGATTCACTCGCAACTTGAAAACACCCAGATAGTATTACGTACCTACGCGCGGCAACAACGTATCAATAAAATATTGCATTTTATTGTATTTCACTGTTGGAGGTTCGTATGGGCAAGGAGGCAATTAGATTATGCAAATTAAAGTACACTCACGAAAATAATTAATTTTCGTTAATTTTAATTTAAGATCACGTTGGGCGCCAATATTATACTTCACAGAATGGCGCCCAAATTGGGACTGTTACCACTCACCTCGCAACTCCGTTCTGAACCACCACATTTCCCGAGTGTAGATGGCGGTATGGCGGGAACCCTTTCTCCTTGAGAAAAATCAGACCTTCCAGCATTTGTCGGCCGAATCTCGCCACTTGCCACGCGGGTAGACCCGTACCGCTCGACCCGTATTTACGGTTGTACTCTTCATTCCATGCGCACTAAATATTTTATTGTATTAAGGTTAAATTAGTTTTCGGTACTTGTAAAATTGATCTTAAACGTAATCACATCGTGTAGGTAAACCTAACAACCAAATGTGTGATAAATAATAGATATAATTGTATTATTTTTTTTAAATAAAATAATTGCCTACTAATGAATGATACAGATCAATTACCTTATAAATAAGATCTTTCAAGCTGCCTCTGATATTAAAAGGTAGTACAGTGAGTGCGTGCCCATTGCAAAGCTCAAGATCCAGTACAGGGTAGATGTAAGGATGATGCAGAGCCCGAAAAAGCTCCATTATGAGACCTTTCGACCTTTCTCCTTGTTCTATTGGGCATTTGTTGGTTAAAGGCATCTGCAAAGAAAACATTTCGACAAAGGCTATGTTCTAATTTTATGATTTTCCTTACCTACTTAGTGATGAGCATAATTTTTCTTACCAAAGTGAGAAGTCGGTCCGTTTTAATAGAATTATCGTGAATTGCAAACCAATGCTTATTCGTGCGAGATCCTATCGGACCCAGTTGTGATATCAAGTCATATCTGAAACATTTTTAAAGTTACGAGGCAACCTGTGGTAATTCTATTCCTCCTCTGTTTTCACTATGTAATGTATGTTAGTTGAAAGTGCGTGTACGGGATTGGGGATTGTTTGCGCGTGTGTGAAAGTCTATAGAAATTCTTGGAAGAGTCAAGGTTGGGTCGATGACCTTGGCGTTGGTGTGAATGTATGTGGTGTTATGTGTTTTAGTGTATGTAAAACGTGTGTGTTTAGATATTTCATTTAAAGAATTCACGTGTTTATTGTGTAACATTGTTTTTGTCGTTCTAATAGTATGGTCTTGTACGTTTTCTTAATTGTGTTACTGATTTTCCGCCAACTGCTGAGTCTCCGCTTCAGCGCACCATCCAATATCTTATTATCTTGATATTGAGATTTATTTGCATAAGAGACACAGATTAATAAAATCTTTACTCTGAAGAGTAGGCATTTCTGATGCTGCAGTTGTCTAAAGAACGCGTCGACCTCTTAGCAGTAGGAAGCCTGTTCGAACCTCTTATAAAAAGATGGTATTTCCTATTCGGACTACGTATATGTATACTAGTTTGTCCAACTCTTACCTTGATGACTGCGTTAGGTATTCCGTACAGATAGCTAGTGCTGCTGAACATTCCATTGTTCTTTCAATCCTGTCAAAACAAATTTTTTATTGAAATATTTTATTTAATATCGGTCACTATTTATATAAGATATCAGTCCACGATGGCGCTTGCCTGGAAGGAATTTATTCACTCGCGATTTGCAGACACCCAGTTTGTCTCTAAAACGACCTTTCAATCAATCATTCTAATTTCAACCAATCTTTCTATTTATATCTATTCGGAAGATAGTTGTTAAATAAAAGTGGTCCAACTAGACTACCTTGGAGAAGCTGGTGGTTCCGAAGGACTGCTTTTCCCAGACCCCATTCCAATTAGGGATTTATTGAATAACAGCTTGGCGAGAGAGTCGATCTTCTGAGCAACAAGAGGGGCACGTTCCGAGTTTTCTTCTAGAAATTGAATAATTCCTTAAAATAACCTTTAGTTTTTGTTCGTAAGTATAGGCTGAATGGCGAAATTTAATAGTTGTCTTGTTCGTTAATATGCCCCCCAAAATTCAATAAAATATCTTGACGCTTGTTATAGGAAAAACACACGGACCGACAATTTAGTGTTGTCTAATCCACAAACGCGCTCAGTTCTAAATCATTCGTTGCTTATATAATTTTTTAACTTTCGTGACTTCATGCATAGAATACTATGAAATTAATTTGTTTATCCCGTGATCACGTCTATTGCAATATGGCCGAAACGTCGCGGTAAATAAACACAACTTATTTTGACAGTATTTTGAAGGGATAAAAAAAATATCCGTTGCTTAATTTCAGCTATAGAAACACATACCCAAGCAACACTAAGAGTGACACGAAGTAGAACTAAAAAGCTTTTGAACAACTAATAATGACGAGAATTAAATGTACGAAACTAAGAATAGCTTACATCATTTGAGAGATAAAAGTACATTGTAAAAGTTAGTAGGTTGGACTACATGCCAATAAAATATACGTAACAAAAAAAAACATTTAACTTAACATAGAGAAAATAGTTAAACATAGTCATTATGTATTTTTATATATAAAAAGTAAATACAAAATAAAATAATAAATACTTGAGCTACAAGCGGAGGACGCTCCTTCACCATCGTCTATTTTCCCCCCTTCTTCCGTAAGCAATAAATAAAACAATAAACATAAAATGCTAAATGAATAACTCGAAGAAACTTTGAAACGTGACACATGGTACGTGATTTTAATAAAAATACAAATATTTTTTGACACCCCTCAATATTAATAATTTGAAATTTTGATTACGCGAGCTAGATGGTGTAAAATCTATTGATACGTTCAAGCGCGTGAAAAGACGATGAGAGTATGTATGTGCAACCTTCTCTAGCTGTACAAATACAAAACATACAAATGTTAACTAATTCACACATATATGTATATATTTCGTATATGTATTAATTTCATAAATAATTAATTTAATTGTTTTAAATAAATTCTTACCTTCACTTTCCTCTCTGTCCGTAGAAACCGATCTTATTCGAAACGCATTTCTCTTGTTCGCAGCAGCAATAGACTCTGGGTTCAGTTCAGCAGCCGACTGCGCCCTCCTGCAAGCTCCACGGCGTTTCTTCTTTCTGTAACTAGTCCTTGGACGCTCCTGGTAGAATCTATCATGTCCCGTTGTTTCAGGTTCTTTTGGCTCCTTACCCTCATTCCCTGCTTGCTGCATATGCTTGTACAAATTGAACATCTTGCCAGCTTTCTTTTGTAAGTACAATTGCAATTTCTTTAAGTTGAATTTCATCAATACGCATCAAACAGTACTTCAATGACTATCGATTGTTTGATGTCAATTTAACTATACCTATTCGGTGTTAAGTTTACGAGAACATTTTGCAGTTTATTTAGATGATGTTGTAATAGCTTCCGAGATATAATGCTCACTGAAACTATTAAATAAGTGCGAATACCACCGCAATTTTCCTACGACTCGGTGAAAAGTATGTCAATAGTGGCTAATTGAAGCCCCACAAGTGAGGTATTAGTGCGTTACTCTACGTGGGTGCCAGTGGCGTTGCTAGGTAGGAGCAGAGGAGGTTCAATGAAGGGTAACTAAAGCCTGCCCCAGTTAACCTCGGTCTTCTGTCATTATCATCATCATCTCAGCCGTAAGATGTCCACTGCTGGACATAGGCCTCCCTCATTGACTTCCATAAAGACCGGTTGGAAGAAACTCGCGTCCAGAGCGTTCCTGCGGTATTTATTAGGTCGTCTGTCGACCTTGTGGGTGGACGTCCTACGCTGCGCTTGCCAGTCCGTAGTCTTAACTTCAAAGCTTTGCAGAACTTCGCGGTCTTTGGTAGCGGGTAAAAATACGACTGGCTTAGAGCATGACATGTTTCGCACGGGCTGCAGCCGCTGTTGACGCTGCAGTCACGGCACCAAATACAGAAGCCTGCCCCTTACAAGTAGAGAGTGTCAGGATTCAACTCCTGTACCTAAGTATAGCCGTTTCCTCTCGTCGCATCAGTATGCGTTCTATAATAAATATCGCCCAACTCACAGTACCTACAGAAATGAATCTATGAAAAAGTTTACATCTATATAATTTCTCGTACAAGGTGGTAATTGTCTCTAAAAGGTTATTTTTTGACCCTCTACAAAATACTGACTACGCCAATGGATGCTATCTACATACCCATTATTTGCGCCTATGTCGATCCTATCCTACTTACACGGTAAGTTTTATATTTCTAATCCAATGCAAAACTACTCGAACATGAATACTGTTTCATACTAAAACAGAACAGACATTGTACATTTGTGAAACAGCATTGTGTTTATTAACAGCAAAAAATATTAAAATCCTTAATTAAACCTTAAAAACTGAATAAATGAAACGTGATCACACAAAATAATGAGGGAAACTATTTGTCGACATGACAAAAAAACACATTATGACACATTAGAAGAATGATTCTGCAAGAAAGAAACGAAGCAGTAAAATTTATTTAAGATACCAAAGATGCATGCCACTATAAATAATTTATTACATGTGCTGCATCTAATACCAAATCAAAGAAAATATATTTTCTAGTTAATATTTGTTTATTGTTTTTAAAGTAATGAAACGAACGAAATGCTAATGGTAAGAAATACCGTCTCTCCATGCTCATGCCATTTGAGCAGTATCTAGATAGTTGATTATCATAAAAGTACAAGAATTCGCGTGCTTTGAAGCACATTTCTATGAGACAATAATCTTTGCCTAGATGGAATTAGCACCAAAATGATTTGTGTAAAACATTTGATATCAGATACATTGAGAATGTTTTAACATATGACTACGCAACGGTATATTTTCGGATACTCTAAATGTAACAAAAGTGACACCAATCTACAAATTGAGATTACAAACCGATCTAGGTAATTATTAGGTAATATAGTAATATAGGTAATAATTTCTGTGAAACGAACACTTAATTTTTTTTGTAAACATTTTATCACGAAGTTCCTTACTAATTATTTACAACTTTTCACATGATTTTCAACACTAGAAACGGACAAGTTCTTCCTATTCCTGCAGTATGTTGAATATTTTAAATAATACACCAAGTTCTCGAAGAACAAAAAACGTTAATGTAGTATGAAGCGACAGTCTCATAAAATAAGGAAAGAAACCCTGCCATAAGTATAAAGCTCCGTTGTCTCGAAGAGTTTCTAAAAACACTTGCTTTTGTGTCATATCATCCGATCTTATTTGGTAGCTGCAAAAGAAAATTCCTTGTCAATAGTCATCAAATGCGTTAGAAACAGGATTGTATCAACGAAGCTAAATATCGGTTGGGGGTGTAGCCGAAAGGGTGCCATTATTATACTCATCATTAACGACAATCTATTAACAACTTTGTCATCGTGAATGAAAAACAGTTGTTGCATTTGGTCAAGAGTCAAAGTAGTTACATTTTCTATAAAACGGCTGATTTTTCCACAAGTTAACAGTTAGCCTTATTAAAAATTATACATGATAAGTGTGTAATTATATTTATTCATGGTGAGATGGACAGCCGATTTATTAAAGACCGTAAGAACGCGCGGGATGCAAACAGCTTTCTTTATGGAAATCAACGGCTACGGCTCTCCCTATGGCTGAGATGATAATGGTTCATAATGAGTACAATGACCCCTATCTGAGTTTATCCCAAGATTTTAATGGAATATATAATGTGAATAGGACTATAATCAATATTAACAAGCGTCTTCAGCTATAATAAAATATCTAGCTTACCATTATCGTTTGACTACCATCTTGCTACCCAATAGCGTTTGTCGACCTACGATAATGTCGTATCATCGTGAGCCACGCTACACATTTGTCGCGCATTTTTATTTCAGCCTGTAGTGTCCCACTGTTGGGCAAAGGCCACCCCTTTCCTCCTTCCCGACTGCCCGGTCTTCGGCTTTGGTGGTCCAGTAACTGTCGTGACGATTTAGTTCGTCACACCAGCTGCATTTGGGTTTGGGAAACTGTGATGGACAGTTGATATAATTATAATGCGATTAACGATGGAGCACGCATTATAAAAAAACCGATTTATCGCGTCTGAAGGGCACCCAGATTTCACAAGCCATACCTACTTTGTTTTGATGGCGTCCACAGGTAGTGTGATGATGGCAGTGAGGAATCCCGATATGAAGGACGCACTGACGTGAAGCTTCGCGTCATCTTCCTCTTTCATCAAACCTCGTGCAACCAGGATCACTCGTGTCTGACAAGTAATAATTTATTTCAATAATAATTTTATTTAACGAAATTTTTTGCGTAGTATACGTGTAATTAGCAATACATTTCTCAAAGATACATAGAATAGAATACAATTTTATTATACACCAAACATACATACATTATAACACACAAAACTATAAAAAAGAAATAAAGCAAATAACAAAACAAAAACAAATATATGAGTACAAAGACGGTCTTATCGTCTAGAGCAATTTCTTCCAGATAACCTTTGGATGGAAAGTAAAAAAACAGATATTAAGGATAGTGTAAAAAAAATATAGAAAGAAAAGGTGAATAAAACAGCAGTAACAGTAAACATACAGCAGTGTGTGGTTACTTTTTATGTAATTACTTATAACGAGACGAACGAGACACTCTTCTCCTGCTGGTAAGAGCTAATGCTATTGCAGCAGTACTGATACCTTGGATAACAAAATACAGTTGAGGACATCGCTGTTTTTCCATTAATTACTTTTAGACATTGGATATTTAAACTCAATAGCCTTTCAAACCGGAATGCAGTACTTGTTTATACACAACTGCTTGGCGGCAAAATCTCTGAGACTGGTGTTGACCTAGACCTGCTAAGGAGATCCACCTGAATCTGACACGACTTGCGCTAGCAGCTAAAAACGGTGTATACTGACAGAGAAGCATGGCGTATCTTACACCGATGTGGCTTGCAGTGGCGGTTGAGATTATTGACAAAGCCTACTATAAGGTGGCTCATTACGTGGAAGACAGGAATATATGGTTGTAGTAGCTTCTCTTTGCACTTGGCTAAGTGACAATTGTAGTAAGCATAATGTATTAATTTTTATAACTGTAAACTCTAACCTAATATGAAAAGAAAGATCCACAAAAAATGCCTTGCTGAGTTTCTTGCCGGAGTCTTCTCGGTTGAAGTGTAATTACGAACCGGTGGTAGATTCAAAAATGTAACTTAACGTTCATAAGTGCCTTACCAGGGCTTAAACTGAATAAATGACTTTTTGATTTTTGATTTTGAGGTAACAATCAGTGAACCACAAGGACAGCGGCTAAATTTGTATCAGTGTGGGATAAATTGATTTAGCACATTTTTAATTGACCCAAAATCAGGTAAAAATCTACAGCATTAAAGTGAATATGTACAGTACCTTATACTAGCAGAACTCACGGCACAATGTGACTATGAGGGAATAGCGACTCAAAATGTGTTATCATTGGTTTCCAATATCAAAAGGCACCCTTTTTAATTCCCGACGCAAAAAGAGGTTCATATATTTATATAGGATTTTATAAGTTTGACGTCGATGTCTGTCTGTCTGTGTGTGTGTGTGTCTGTCTGTGGAATCGTAGCTCTCAAACGGATGGACCGATTTCTATGCGGTTTTTTTCATTTGAAAACCAGTTTCCTTGCGGTGGATCTTAGCTATTATTGGTTAATTAATTATCTATCTTGAACGGCTCACTCACAGCACAATATAAATGGACTAAATGTGATTAAAATGATTAAATGTCACTATAGCTAAATCGTTGACGCCTTCAATTCTGGAAACTGTGGCCACAAAACCACTTTATTGGCTTTCTCGCAGAAACCATGATGTATTGTCATCTTTATCAAAAGTGTTTGAATCATATATTTCGGTCTTGCTTATGCAATGATGACGTCGCCATGTCACCGTCACCATTTTTTTATTATTGGCTAATCAGGTGGATTATATCATTATAGGTGAACTCACTTCTGTGTAGCTTCCTATTTGTACGATGCTGACGCATGTCGAACGCGCCAAAGTGAGCGTGCCCCCGCGCCACAACGCCAAGAACCCTTCTGTTGTCGCTATCCTGCAAAACAAACAGTTAGATTGGAAACCAGACTATCTGGATTATTGGTAAACTAATATACCAGTTAGCCGTGGTGGTGCCGGCGTAAGAATAGTACCCCACCCTCTCTACCCGTGGTTGCCGTAAGAGTCGGCTAAGGGATGCAATTCGGAAGATGGGCAGCAGCGTCTTCCTTGAACAATCACACCTAACTGCGCTCGCTAACCCGCCTGCCAACCGTGTCGAGTATTGGCAAAACCCCCCCCCCAGAAGGAGGCCTATGTCCAGCAGTGGACGTCCTATGGCTGATGATGTGTTGTGTGTTGATGTGATATACCAGTTATGCAGTTTTCCTATAGCAAATAAAATACATTACTATAAAAAATACTAGGTACGTCTAGAATAGAATGTTTCATTCAAAAAGAATTTTAAATGTGCTTTTTATTAGATCAACATAATGCCCCAAAGGTAACTTTGAAAATGGGCGAGGAAGTGGATAAGTTAGGAAATGGACCAGATAAGAAGAGGGCGAATCAGGAAGTGAACAAAGTTGGAAGTGGACAACTTTGGAAATTGATAAATTAGGAAGTAGCCTAAATCAACCAAAGGGATTTGTAGAGCACACAATAAAGATTTTCTCTTTTTTTATTAACTTGCGTAAGACCGCCATCTGGCTTACAAACAAAATTATGTCAAACTTGTCGTATTAGATATATTTAAACGTACGGTCTTGTTTCATCGACTGATACTTTTAAGAGTCTTACTTATATAACGCGTGGAATGCTCCGTTGTACATTTTGTACCGTTCCTTGACGCAGCAAGGGTCCTTCCTGCCGTCTGCCATCATCCTGACGAGCGCCACCTCTGAGGGGTTCCCTGCCAGACCACCGACCAACCCCGAACACAGACCGATGTTCACTTTGTCGACTAACCCGGGGAGAACGCCGTATTTCCTGTTTTCAAAACAAACTTTTACCAACAACGAAAAGGTTAAAATTTATGTACGGGATTGACATGAGCTGTCCACGTGACACAACCACAGCTTATGTAGGTATATCGGGTAAATTTTTAACTTTCTATCAGCGTTATCGCTAATCGAATGTTACTTTGTCTAAGCACTCTAAGCTTAAACATCTCAAGTATCGGAGACTCGGCACAACGTATTGACTTTCCTTAGCCAGGCTATCGTTAATTCAAAATAGTACAAAGTAATTTTTAAGCACTTCTTGTTGGCGGCCTGATTTCTGATCTACAATTATTTCTTTCTTTCTTTATTTGACTCAGCTTATTAAATATGGAATACACAAATTGAAGTCTTTGCGTATAACTAAGGATTACAATATTGACAATAACACAGGCTAGCGACTTTTTGACACGTATAAGTCCGCGTTTGACCAACAACTCGCGTGATGGTAAGCGATGATGTGGTCGAAGATGAAGCACGCAAACTCAAAAGATACCTATTAACTCTGACCTTGAAAAGATCTAGATTATATATCTTAGTAAACAAGGAAGTCGGCAGCGTGTTCCTTTCCTTGGCCGAACCTATACGTAGATAGCTCGTACAGAGAAAACGGAATTGTAAAACGGCATTCGCAAAAATACTATTGTTCTACTGCGGTAATTATATAGGCGACCTTTTACAGGGAGCCCCAAGTAATCTAGTAGTAAATGCAATGCATTTTTTTAAAATGTTTTACAAGGTGTTTGACCACAGTTAATATGATAAGTGACGGTGTGGTCAACGATGGTAAAGCACACCTATATAGCCTGGAATGGAATTGGCTCTAAAATTTGGCTGCCGGAACACATCGTTAGATGGTTGTCAGCAGAGTACTAGTAAATACCCTACCACCATGTTATGGTTTCCTCACGATGTTTTCCTTTACCGGCAGCTGAAGCTCATTGTTGGGGTTGGATCCCACGTAAGACTATGCCAACTAACTGTATATATTTCTCATGCCATCCGTAGTAGATCGCAAGCCTGGTACTGGTGAAAGTGGCCTGGCGTAGATAAGCTGCAGAAAGACCGTTGAAGAGTGCGGGAACGCCTTCGCACCGGAGGATCTTCCTTGCCATTGCATCCGTCGTCACCTTACCAGGGAACACCTGCATGCGAACCTTAACCAGGTCCAGAGGGTGAACGATGGTCGTGACCAGAGTACTGTAAAGTGGACTTACTATTTTAAAAAAAAAGAAAATTGTATAGGTACACGAACATTTAAGTACATTCATAGAAACTATTCACTTACTGTGCAAATCAAAAATAGAAAATATAAAGAAACAAAAAAAATTGCTAGTAAGTAGTTGTATTTTATACACCTCGTAAAACGAGAGGATAAATAGAATAAAAAAAATTTTTTTTTCATCTTAGACAAACTTTACTTTTAAAAACAGAAAATTCGCTTTACTTATGGTAAATTAACTTTTCTACATAAATTTTATGGATTCTTGATTGAAGAGTAAAACCGTTTACCTTGATATTTTTTTATTACTGAATAGGCATGCGTTTGACTGCTAACTCGCTTGATGTTGATCGCAGATGTGGATTACGATGGAGCACGTTTACATAGAGCGTAACCACTATGTTCGCGCACCTACTGTGCTCCGCGCATCTGCAACCGTTCCATTAGTGGATACGTTCACGCTCTTGGTGCTTGCAACGGTGCGCGCTCCGCGCTCCTATCGGTGGCGGTTTTTGTGCGAACACAAAGGGGAGCTCAGTCAGCTCGTGGACGCGAATAAAATATCGTTTGCATAAGTATCGAAATCGTATCGAAATTCCCTATAAATGTACAAAACGTCTCCAGACCACGTTCCTTGGAAGAACTGCTGATGTGTGGATCTTGTTGCCAGCGGCTGTGTTTCCAACTAAGTACAACCCGGGGTTGTTAAAGAAAAACGTGAATAGGTCAAGCGTGCTCCTTCTTCGGCCACATCGTCGCTTTCCAACAGGCGAAATCGTGGCAAAGCGCATGCCTAGTCTGTTGTAAAAAAAAAGGAACTTACCCTGACACGGCGCCACTAATAAAGACCTTAGAATAACTGACGTGAGGTGACTTTTTTTTATCACGTATCATATTTTTCTGTTGGTTTTTTTCTTACATTGCTCCCTACGATCTCCATGAATGTGGGAAACGCTGAAAACCTCGGAATTTCGTTTCAACGCCAATTTAAATGTAAAATACGTATGATTATTAGAGGTTACACTGTGGTATACTCCTTATATTCAAGTTTCTTTGTTTTTAATGTTACGAATCTTTTGGTATTTGATTAACAATTTGCCGAATAACTTAACTGCTTTGTTTATATATCTAAATAATATTGCATACTTGATATGATTTTTGATCATCTTGACGAAAACATGAGAAAAGTTTGAATGAAGTTATGTATATTGACAGTTGTAGCATAAAAGCTAAAAAAAGTTTGCCGGCGTTTGACGTACAAATGAGGCCGAATGCTTTTGCCAATACTAGCGGGTTTGGCCTGGAACAACGATTGAGCGAAATAACTTTTTTACATCATGTTAAACTTTTGCGATTTGAATAAATATAATTATGTTATTCGACTTGTAACTTTGATGTTATCAATAAAATATTTAAATTTCACTTAATCGGGCACAAAATACTACAAATTAGTTTATTTGTTTCTACGTTTTTTTGGTCATGTTACAATAGCCGAGTTCAAGTTCGTGACCACGACTTTTGTAACATGGCCAAAACGTCGAGGTAAATAAATATAACTGTATTATTGTTAGATTTTGTCTTTTTTTAACAATATACACATGTTAGCTATGGACTAAGTATAAGCAGAAAACGTATCACACCTTAGGGGTGCAATACAATGATGCGTTTTATTGCAAGGCCTGTTTGCCTGTTGTTGGCAACAATTGACTGTTATAAAAGTCCAATTTTTAATACATGGAGGATAGTGCACCAGAGAGCGAATCGTATATAAACAGTAGATAAAATAATTTTATCTATGATCTAATTTAAATTTTATATGGGATTCTTTTTATGCCTGAATTAAGGCATGCGACATATAATAATTAATATATAGTGATGCCCTTATTTAAATATCCCTTGTTTATATATAGTGATGCCCTTTTTATTTTCATTGTAAATACATCTATCACCTTTGCTCATACATGCAATTACTAGTTTACTTTTTTTTACTAGTTTAGCTTAATTAAGAGGAAAGTAGTCGACTGAGACATTTGAAAATTAGGAATTTCACCAAGCTATTTCTGTCGCGCTGCACGCAGCACCCGAATATACTGAGCGAAAGGGACAACTGCACCTCGGGCTCATTAACCCGAAATAAAATGAGCAAAATCGAGGTTTCGTATTCCTCTGTTTCCTCCTCCAAATTTAGGCCGATTTTAGTATTTATTTTAACAAGTAAATAAGAAGGATGTGTTCTTTGCCTGTGCGTTTTATTTTTTTAAGATTATGTCTATGAGATTGGGAATTTGGACGTTGAAACACAGCGTTGAAACTAGGTAAATTTTAAGATTTTTGAAGATTCCTAGCTCTTATAAAAAAAACATATATCAAAAAATCAAAACAGAGGGGCATGAATCTAGCAAGTATCTACTTCCTATCTAAAAATTATTGCTCTAGTATTAAAATCCTGGAAGGAAAATGGGGAATACGTTTGTATGAAGAAAATGACAACTTGTTTCCTCTTAATACAAACCTATAGTATTTTAGTTTGTGCGCGATTAAGTCCGGGTGATAATATAATCACATCCAAAGATTGTCTGGAAGATATCACTTTAGGCGATAAGGTCGTTGTCACAAACTCGCTTAACAAAATGGCGGTCAAACGCAAGGTTAATAAAAAACTTACTTTTTTATGTGGCTCTCACAGGTCACTTGATGTTAAGTGCCGGTGTGGTCGCAGATGGTAAAGTACACCTAGCCTGGATTGAAACTTGAGTAGCAAAACAAAGTTCAAGGCATCGCTCATCGCTGTTTTGGCGGTTATTACTTTGAGATTTACGATAGTTAGTCTCAAAAGCCCTGTAATTTCGCTGTAGTGCCCTTCAAACCAGAACATGGTACCACATTATATCACTTACCCACACTCGCGCTTGTAATTCGGCACATTATGAATAAAACACCACTATTTTTAAACATAAACACTCTAAAAAACACAGGTTTTGCAAAAAAATACAATGAGACGACACGACGCTCACCGCGTTCCCGCCAAAACTCTCAACACGGCTTCAGTTTTTTTTCTCTTTCTTCTTGGCATCGCACTCTGTGCATTCTGCCAGTTTCAATGTTTCTATATTTTGTGAGTAGTCTTCATTTTTCAGCTTCTTTATCATCTATAGTTACAGTCAAAGTCTAGTCTTGATCAAGTCCAGTCGGTCCCAGTCAAATCAAGTCATGCCTTAGTAAAGTAGTGGCAACTTTACTATAAGCTTCTGGATGGAGTTTTGGAAGCAACACGAAAAGTCATGTTTAACCACATTATATCATTCTCCCAAACTCGCGCTTGTAATTCGGCACTTTATAAATAAAACACCACTATTTTTATGCATAACAACTCGAAAAAACACTAGTTTTAGAAAAAAATACAATGAGGCGACACGACGCTCACCGCGTTCCCGCCAAAACTCGAGGGCTTCAGTTAGAGGCAGGCTACAGATATCGTAAGAAAAAAAGAATTCAAAACAAAAAAGTATTTACTATCATAAAACAATTACAAACGTTAGTCGTAAAACAAAGTGCGTTTAAAAATACTCTATATTAGCGCATCACATGGAATCGAAGTATTTAATGAAATTAATGCAAGTCTGGCTAATGAAAGTAGACACTGTTACTCTTTTCGAAACTTGAAAATTTTTTTTTTCATAATTCTTCGGCTTATGCAAACGGATTCCTATCTAATCTTTATATGAACTTCGATTTTTGCAATTGTATGTCTAACATCTTTAGTTAAACGGAGGTTTCGGCTAAGAGTTAGTGTTCAAGGTTGCTTTTCAATACAGTATTTGACATTTATTATTTATAGAACATTAAAAAGTCTTGAATTCATACATTTTAATAAATTTATTTTTTATAATTCATAATCTCAAACGAACAGGTAAATCAATTTTTTTTCTTCTAAAAATCAATAAAAACGAAACATTTGATCATTTGTATTTTTTTCGATACAAAAATAAACGTTTTTTTTTAGTTTTATAGAAAACAAACATATTTATGAACGATTTGGACGATAATGTAGGAAATTTCATAAAACAAGAACTAACGTGAATGAAATTGAATACCCACGAGGATTTACCATCAAACCTTATCAACATACATATAGGAGTAAAATGCTTTTAGCATAAAATACAAAAATAAAATATTCAAAATAACAAAATAAAATATTCCAAAAATATTCTGTACTTACAACTAAGATTCACATTTTGTCTTGGAAATGTTAACTGGTTTCGATATATAAATAACAAAACGCCATATAAGATTCTTGGCATATAAATCTAAATAAAATAAAGAGACAATAAAAAAAAAATACGATATTTCAATGTCAAAAATTTAACTTCGCGATATATTTGACTTTTAATGAATATATACAGGGTCATTTGTAATCAGGTAGCATCCTTTTAATGGCATATTCAGTACATTAAATCTAACAACTTTTGTTCTCCTTATGTTGATTATTCGTCTACTCGCACGATACTACCATGAATGAAGTGTCTACGCAATAGAGACCTAAAGAGTGTTAGAGAGTACGAAAAAAGTTTTTTTTTTTATGGATTTGTATTGTGTTTTGGCAAATTTTTCGTATATTTGTATAAAATTTGCCCTAAATAGGATGCCGTCTGATTAACAATATCCCTGTACAATACATACATACATATAAAATATATTATAATTATATCTGAATGCTATTTGACAAAAAAAAACAAATGTTCTAAACAGTAGAAAAAAACAAACAAATGTTCTTAACATTTGTTTTTAACGCTAAACGCAAACATATAGGATTTTTAAATAATTTTTTTTTAATTTGTGATAGGTTTTTTTATGTGTGTTAAATGTTTCAACGCGTGAATTTGTGTGTGTGTGGCATCGTAGTTTCAAAACGACTGGTTAAGGCGTTTTTTAATGTTTGTAAAGTGATTTAATCTATAGAAATAAAATAAGAAAATCTTTTCAGTTGTTTGAAGATTATCAGCTATTATCTATCTGACGTCGCTCACATCGAGTCTGGCCTGTGGGTTAGATCGACTCGAAATTTGGTATTCTATTACTGATAACTAGTTTGAGTTAGAGTTAGGAATTGGGTTCAGAAAGAAACGAAACTTGTGTAAATAACAAAAGAACAATAGTTTCATACATTATGAAACTTGCGCTACTTAATTACCTAGATTAATATAAAGGGTAATTTTTATTCCGGAATAATGTTCCGTAAGACACATCTATACCAAATTTCAAGTATTTTTTTAAAGTTAATAATCCCACAGGAACCTAACATTTTGCCGGAACAAAAAGTATCCTATATGTTAATCCAGGTAATAAACTATATGTGTGCCAAATTTCATCCAAAGTTCATTCAAACATTTATATTTATAATATTAGTAGGATATTGTGATTGAAATAAGTTTGTGAAGTCTAATTCCATTAGACTGTTGGCTAATTATGATGATGATGAAACAAAATTTTGATTGTAAGCAGTATAGAAGCACCGATTAGCGACTATCTTTCTCATCCATTACAAACAAACATGTTTACAATAATATTGTTGAGCTCAAAACATTTTTGTGCATCCTCATTCAAAACAATATTACTTATAAGTTATTCTAGTTACAACTTGTCTAACTTGGATAACGTAGATTAATGATAAGAAAAGTCTAAATAACAATACAATCAATTCTGAATGCTTGAGTTGACAAAAACTTGATACTTTAATAAACTTGTAAGTTAATTTTTATTAATTTACTAGCGACCCGCCCCGGCTTCGCACGGGTGCAATGTAGATACTAATGTGGTGTATGTACAAGTACATTCCTCTTGAATCAGTCCATCTTGAAATCCAATTAAAACCGTTGCCTAGTTTAAAAGATCTAAGCGTATAGACGATAAACTTTAAAAAGTAAATATATGCTACCGCAAACTTTTTTGTAGATCTATAAAAGAGGAATATCCCACCATGCATTGTTTTGTTATATCTCAAAAGGATTAGGCAGCGTTTTCGATGAAAGCACCCAGGTGGCTTGACTTTTTCCGACACTTCCAACAACTATCATCCTATTTCACACACACACACTTTGAGTATGTATTTAGATCAACTGAAGCCTACAGAATTGATAGTGTCTGACAATTAAAATTTTAGCAATTATACAAAACATTGACGGTTCGATTCAGATTTGGGAGCGGGAAATTCGTTAATTTTCCCTTAATTATTATTTGTACAATATTGTACATACTACACTTATTATTATTATTAAAAAAATATAACAGGCACTTTTGTGCTTTTCACAAATTATTTAAGTATAAAAGTTGACATTTACACTTTCAAATTCCATTCGTACGTGTTGGTCATAAATATATAATATAAAAAATCTATGCATAACTATGCAATAAAAACATAGCTCAAAATCAACATGCCTATAAACTAGCTAATAAATATAAAAAAAAAAAACAGGAACAAATGATGTAAATGTCAATTTCTATAGTAAACGAAACATCTTAACTTTCACAAATCATAACGCAGTTTCGAGAAAAAATCTTTAGTGGTTTTGGCACTGCTAAATATGGTACGTACTTGACAAAAGACTTCAATATTAAAAATAGATAATAATTAAATTGATTACATAGACTTTTAAAGCGGGCAATAAATGTTGGCAATAGCTAGGCGAGTACTAATTATACATAATATATAGGCACAGCATAATTAGTACTAAAATACATAAGAGTCGCTTTCAAACAAAAGTCGAATTTGGGTATACTATTTTACCTACATACTTTTACGATCGTCACCTGCTTGCACGCAAAATTACAACTTATCATGTAGCACGAGTTAATGGCTTATTCGGTTGGACACTGTTGACTTGCAACGGGTTCAGCTGCGAAAACATAGGGTTGCAACTCTCTAGTATAGATATTGAAATAAATTAATAAAGATATCAGCGTGTATTCTGAATTAGCCTGAAGACAACCTAATTAAAATCGATTATTTTAAGTAATATTGTTTCTGATTAATTTGATCACCATGTTGCGAAGAATAGTAAAATAGTCATTATTCTATAGTTGCAACAAAAACTTGATACTTGAATAACCGTTACGGTGGAATCATGCAAGACGAGTGGCGAGCGGCAACGTAATACAATTTCCCTCACGGTGAGGAAAAGCGGCCAGTCATACCTAAATTGTGGAAAACCCCATGCCTAGTATAGACAATTATTTTACTTAGACTTGCCATTGCTAGTCATCACTTGCTTAAAGGACTTGTGAACGTATACATGGGATCAATGTCGATTTTCACACAAGTCAAAGGTGCTTGCTTTCACTAGGCCAACGTGTCCATCACTTTTTTTCAAAACTATCCATTAGTTTTCACAGAAACTTGTTTAAATTCGAGCAAAATCGCTTGGTTCGTTCAACGTGGCCAACATGTAGACTATTAACATTTGTAGTTGGTCAAGACTCGGCGAGTTTTGGCCAACATCTATTGCCAGCTGTAGGTCATGTAACAATTTTTCCTAGCACATAACCACTTATCACGCGTGTATGTCCATTTTCCCAATTACTATTATGCTCCACATTTCTCCTCAAAACCGCGTAATGACTGTTATTTTTGTCAATTTCTACGTATATTTGAAGTAAGCTGAGTTCATCTGTTCGAGGAATATAAAGGTAAGGACCGTGTGGGGTCCGAGACGTGCATAGTAAGGCAAGAAACCTTTCCAGAGGGACAGTACCCCTTCGTTTTTGAGAAGGTTGGTCACCACTCCGAGTTGGCTTTGGCCTTTGGCAGCGTTTTGAATTCTGAAACGAACGAAATAAACGATATAAAGTTTTGTTATTTTCTTGGGCGTAGTTATGGCGTTTATGTTTGGGAAGTCCAGCTTTGCCCAAAAAACGCGATACTTCTGGCCATAAGAATAAGAAGGAAACTATATCTTGATAGAGTTAATATTTTTTTACTGTTTAAAATTATATAATTTTAAACACGGATACAAAAAGTGAGGGCCACAATCACCCTTATATACGCCTGTATTCAATGTGATTTTTCTTGGAGCCAAATTTTTAGTTGGTCAACTTCCAACTAAGATACAAGCTACTAACATTGGTCTTGACTAGAAACACCTTCAATTATTAATAACTACCAAAATCGTCCAGATGGCTATATTTATTTCCTTGAATTATGTTTTATATGTACAAATGATGAGATGAACAAAACGCTTTCCTGATGGTAAGAGTTAACGCCTGTCCATGACCATTGCAGCGGTAAACAGAACTTTAAGTAACAAAACAAAGTGGTCAACAGTCAACAGGTCATCGCTGCGCTCATTACAGTCAGACAATCAATTGGTGAGTCTCAACAACAGTTAGTACAGTAATGTTTAAACACTACTGCTTCGCGGTAGAATATTAGGCAATCTACCTTTAGATTGGGTCGTAAAAAGTTGTGTTAGAGATTTTTAACTTTTTAGTCAGTTCAGTGTGTTTTTATGTTTGACAAGCTAGATGTTTGACTACAGCTCACCTGATGTTAAGCGATTGTAAGATCGAAGATGCTAAACACACCTAATTTGGTATGGAACTGGCTATCAAGTGAGGTTGCTGAAACACATTGGTACCAACCGAGTACCAGAGTACCCTTCCACGATGATACGGTAACCCCCACGATGTTTTCCGTCACTGGTAGATCAAGATAATTGTTTGTTTGAACCAACGCCCTTCGATGTATGAGTTATCATAGCAATTGACGGCTCTGACCTGGTCTTGATGATGTCCACCGGCATGGAGGCTATGGTGGTGATGAGTCCGGAGATCATGGACGCGCAGAAGTGGAGAGTGATGCCGTCGGGCACGTAGCCCACGAACATTTCTCGCGCCTGCAAGTCAAACGCTAGTCACACCAAGGGTATTGATGATGAATAACATCATATACTGCCAGTATCTCTATATAGTATAAAACAAAATCCGCGTCCGTCTGTTTCAATACTCAATACTTTAATGCATATGTACAGGTGCAAAACTTATACGTATCTATATCTTTAAACGAGCAATTCTTGTATATATATTCTGTATATATATTTATATATATATATTCTGAATCTCGGAAACGGCTCCAACGATTTTCATGAAATTTTTTGTATCCAGGGGGTTTCGGGGGCGAAAAATCGATCTAGCTAGGTTTAATTTTCAGAAAACGTCGTTTTATCCATGTTTTCAGCCGAGCAATGCTCGGTCAACCAGGTACTAATGTGGTAAATTGACACATTCCATCACATCATCAGGTACTGTGACAACATATTTCACAATTTTACCCTTTCACCTTTTTACCTTCTACCCGCTTAACGCAAGTTTAGGGACACCCTACGTGTTGTTCTATGTTGACAGCCCTGTTGGCTCAATGGTAATATGTCTGCCTTAAGAGCCGTAGGGTGTGGGTTCGATTCCCGCCCAGGACAAACTTTTTATGGTATAAACAAATGGGTGTCCTGTATGTATTTACAAAAAAAATATATTTATGTATTCTATCAGTTATCTGAGTTCCATCACACAAGCTGCTCAGTTTGTGGTCAGGTGGCGCTGTGTGTAATGTCCTACGATATTTATTTATTCTACACTGAATTTTCTTTTCTTATCGTTATTAGTAACTAGCTAACAAAATCATAAAGTAGGGTTGTAAATACCTCATTGTTTTTTTTTTTTACATTAAATGGAATAAAACACCTCACCATACCTCAAATGAAAATATTTTTAAACCTTAGTGGACCTTCATCTAATGACTGACAAGATCACTCGTTAATAACGTGATATATTTTTGTCAATAATTTAAAAGCCGCTTATTCGCAGTATAAACGAAAGGTCAAACGGTACGGCGTCCAAAATATTTTAATATTAAATATCTATTTTCGTACGAGTGCGGATGGCCGGGTTTGAAACTAAATATCTTATCAAGGTCCACTTGTGTTATATTATTCTCAACAGCTCTGTAATTTCGCTAGCTGCAGGACCCTTTAAACCGGAACACAGTAATGTTTACACACTACTGCTTGGCGGCAGAATATCTGGTACTGCGGTGGCACCTACCTATACGACCTCCTGCTAAGGAGATCTACCACCAAGTAATGTTTTTACTGGCAACATACTTTTTTAAATTAGTTTATATTAGTTTTTTTTTCTTAATTTAGCGTATTTCTGAAGTTTATTATGATAGGAAAACTCATAGCTAGGTACACAGACAAATACAATAAATAAGAATGGAAGGCCAAATAAAAGTTTTCACAGGTATGTAATACAGAAGAATATGGTAGGAGACAGATTTACACAAAAATACACAACATACTAAATATATAAATACACAACATCTCAAATAACACACTTAAATAGAAACAGGTTAAAAATAAAAGTTATTAAAAATATTTTTTACTACTATCTAAGCCGTTAAAATGTAGAGTCGTAGTGTTGAAATGATCGATATCTAGTAAACTATCTAGTGGTCGGTGGTGGATCGGTATCTAGTGGTCTATTTGACCATTAACTCGTCTGCCACGAAGTAGGTAAATAGGTTTTTCTTTTTAAGCTTCAATTACCCTGCTTGGCAAAGGCCTCCCTTTCCTCCTTCCAGACTGCCCGGTCTTCAGGTAAATAATATGACATAAAAAAACCTAGAGTATATTTCTCAGAAAAGAAAAAATAAATCTTGTAATATGATTAGTGTAAAAAATATTTATTTTTTGTTTTTGGCATCGAACTTTTTGCATTTGCCAGTGTCAAGTATTTTACGATTAATTAAGTGAAATAAATAACATTCAGAGTCACGCAAAGAAAGTCTTAGCCTATACTGATCATGCTTTAGTAAAGTAACAACATGTAGTCATGTCTACCGCTTGAAAAACACAAGTTTTGGATAATACAATGCGATGACTTCCGATCTTACCGCGTTCTCGCTAATACTAAGCTTTTTATTCCAAATTTGTTCCAATTAATAAAATGTAGGTGTACCCAAGCCATACCTGCGAGTAAGTGCTAAGCTGTGCCGCGTTGACGACCATGGCGCGCCCCACTGTGGGCGTAGCGCCACGCCAAAGTTTCAGGACGCCCTCCTCACGGATTATCCTGCAATTTATACCGGATGTAAGGGAAACAATAACAATGAAGCCAGGCAAAAACAGACTTGATGATTACGATTAATAAAAATTACAGAGAAAAGACGCCATTTATATTTTACTAGCTGCGCCCCGCGGTTTTACCCGCGTGGTGAAGGATGATAATGATGATGAAAAGTATCCTATGTTTTATTCCAGGGCTTACAGTATCTACACGCAAAATTTCATCCAGATCCGTTCAGCCGTTCTGGTGTGATTGAGTAACAAACATCCATTCATCCAATCTTTCACTTTTATAATATTGGTAGCTGCGCCCCGCGGTTTCACCCGCGTGGTGATGGATGATAATGATGATGAAAAGTATCCTATGATTTATTTTTATTCCAGGGTATCTACATGCAAAATTTCATCCAGATCCATTCAGCCGTTCTGGCGTGATTGAGCAACAAACATCCATTAATCTATCCATCCATCCAAACTTTTACATTTATAATATTATCGTGGGATAATTTTCTATCATAAATAAAGCTTTGTGCTCTTTTTATTAACATTATCTACATTTTTTTAGCGTGCTGTGCTTGTGAGCTCAACAACCAATATCTCACTGTGTAATCTCAACAAATTCATTATTTTAATTCTTATGATAATACATCTCTATCTATCTCGAGTTCACGGGATATAAGAGTACCTAGGTGAATTTATTTGAGATGTTTTTACCTGAGTAGCGCATCAGCAACATTCTTGTAGTTTCGGCGCTGTTCCTTTGGGAGCCTTCCGTCGGCCGTCATGCGGATGAGTGCCACTTCAGCGGGAGTGCCCACGAACGCACCAATGGAGCCCGCCGACACGCCTAGCAAAGTCTTCACGCCAAACCCAGGGGTCGCGCCGGCGTTGGTTCTGTCAATTATCATGAAAATTAATTATTGACATAAATACAAATCTTTAAATTTGCTCCCGTAGTGGGAGGCAATTCAGGAAACTGATGATAACAAAATTTGGAGATATAGTTTGGTGCTCCGAATCCTCATCAGCCGCTTTTATAAACTATCCCACTGGTTGCTTTCTGTCGGTCCCTTTCTAGTAACCTATCCTTCTTATAACGTTTGAGTGTTATGTACTTGGTATCCGTTATTCTCTTCCATGCTATGGAACGCTAGTCTTAAAAGTAAAAGCGTATGACAACTACATTATTTCATTGTTTATATTTCTCTTAGCCTTGAATTCTTAATCTTGATTTGACTCAAGTGACTTATGCAGTCATGCATGGAAAGAGATAAACGTGCAGATCAACAATTCTGTATCTGTAAACATTTTGGGATGACTTTTTATTTTGTAATCGTGTTAAGGCGATACTCTCAGATTTTATAAATTTTTGTTTCTTATTGGAATAATAGTGAACAAAACAAATTGGCGCAAAATGCTTGGTAGATTTGAAACAACGGAAACATTTTGAATAGGCGCGATCTGGTGAGTGCAAAGAGAATAGTAGAATTACGAACGTGTGGAAATGCGTCGCCTCGCCAATAGCTGGACTGACCCGCCACACTAGACGTTTACTGTCAAATTCCTATTTGAAAGATACTGCAGCTAGCAAAATTCTAGTACTCGACTGGCTAGCTACCACTCACAAGATAAAAAATCCGTCGCCAAGCATCTATTTATGTAGTATACTAGCCGTTGTCCGCAGCTTCGCTCGCGTCGACATATAAAATAATAAAAATAAAAAAGTTTTCATGACCTATATACATTATGTACTTAAAACAAGCGGTTACATGGTTGTAACAATCTAATTCCAAGGGAGAACGACAACGGGGCCCAAACTAGGCAATGCTTGTATCTTGGGCGCTGTAACAAGGTTAACTGTAATAGTTTTGCACTCCGTGTTATATATATGATTGTAAAAAAAGTAGCTTATGTTAGTCGCCATAATATAAAGTATCTCCTTGTTAATTTATAGTAAGATTAGATCAGCCAGATTAGCGTTTTTATAATAGTATACGTTTGTCCATGACCATTACAGCGGTACCTAGAACTTTGAGTAGCAAAACAATATCCTGGGTATCGGTATTTTCAACGCATAGAGAAGCATATTGGAAATCATTTAGCTACTATAATAGCGCCACCTTAATCAATAAAAGCTAAATATATAACTGCAGTATCATAATATAAACTAATGATATTCATCTTCACGATTCACGTGCAACTTTTGTGTAATTCGTTAAGATACCGAACGCATCAAAGTTCAAAGATCAAAGCATCCGTTTTTAAGTGTTTATTTAGTGATATTTCCAATATTATCATACAATGGTCGATTTATCGAAATGAATGGCAGAAGACAGTTCAGTAAGGTCAAAGTGGTAATAATCTGTGGAACTGACGCTTGTTTATGTAACACGGCTGGTTTTATAATTTTCTGTAATGTATCTGTTACCGGCCGAGCTCGATTTTAGGATATAATAGTTTTTCCAATTCTCCTTCCCTTCTCTCAAATTTAGTTAAGACTAGGCAATACAAGTTTAAACTTGAGTATAGTGGGACCAACCGGTCCAGCCTAAGTACTAGTTTGTCCTATCGGGCTTAGGATAGACTAGTTTGGCCTTGGCTGAAATAGTTTGTCCTATCGGGCTTAGGATAGAATACTTTGGCACTGGCTGAACTAGTGTGTCCTATCGGGCTTAGGATAGACTACTTTGGGCTTTGCTGAACCAGTTTGTCCTATCGGGCTTAGGTTAGACTACTTTGGCCTTGGCGGAACTAGTTTGTCCTATCGGGCTTAGGATAGACTACTTTGGCCTAGGTTGAAATAGTTTACTCTAAAATCGGGCTTGGCCTGTAACACATCTGCCGAGAAATAAGGTCGCGCTAAGATTTGTGACATTGGAACAACAGTCGCGAAACTAAATTTGAGTTGGGCAGGACAGGTACAATCATTGTAAACTAGGGGCTTTACTTACAAAAGTAGCTCAAAGTTAACCAATGCTTAAAATGATCTGTGAAGTTCTCGTCAATGTGAATGTCACGTGTGGAAATAAGACAGGGGTGAAATACTTTTGTATTATCTATTGTTTTTAATAGCGATGATAGCTCAGTGGTTAGCGTGGTCGGTTCGCATGTCGAAGGGCGTGGGTTCAAACCCCAACAATGAGCTTGAGCTGTCGGTGAAGGAAAACATAGCGTGGTAATAGAGTACTTTCTAGTACTCGGCTGGCTAGTTAGTACCCTCAAGTTGAAAATCTGCCGCCAAGCATCTAACGGTGTCCAGGCAGCCTCACTTGAGAGCCAGTTCCATTCCAGGCTAGGTGTGCTTTACCATCTTCGACCACGCCGTCACTTAACATCAGGTGAGTTGTGGTCAAAAGATCAAGCCTGTCAGCTATAAAAAATACATATAAATTTTATACTACATTTATAAGTATGGCCCTATATCTGATAACCGCAAAGAATGAGAGTCCATTCTCGTCACTCATAAGTATATTTAAAATTAACAACTTTGCGTAATCAAGTCATGGTCATGCCTTATACAAATATAGACAACAATTTCCAAGCGATTATGTGAAGTTATCGAGTAGACGCGAATTACGTACGCCATGAGAAAGATAACGAGTCAAATACCTCATTGCATAACATTTATTAACGTCATTTACTTGCAACATAATTTTAAGGTGGTAACAAGAGATATGCGAGCGAGCACGTTTTTACCGTAGTCAATAATTAGGCTGGAACATAATATAGGGCATCGATAAAAATATAGAATATCACGCGCCGACGACGAAACCTAGCATTCAATAATATGATATGGTACCTATATTGTGACGAGTGTTACGTGGTCATGCTCAAAAATATAAATCATCATCAGATGATGATTTATATATTATTCATCAGCCTATCGAAGTCCACTGCCGGGCATCTGCCCGATCTTCGGCTTTTTGATTCCATCCACCGCCAGCTGTCACGTATATTGTCACTCCATAGAGTCTCAAGCAGACCCACGCTACGTTTTCCCATAGATAAAAACAAAACCGTTGGAGAGTTCACACAGCGCCATCTAGCCTTAAAGTAAAGCTTGTACAATGGGAACCAGATAACTGTTTTTTTTTGTAGAAGTCTACTTATAATAATTACATATTTTAAGAAAGAAAATGACGGGGTGTGTATATATAATACAGGGTAATACTTAGTATTTTATTATATTATTGCTTAATAAATATAACATAGAAATTACACGCCAATTATTATAAGAACTTTGATAAATAAAATTATAGCTCTTCTTAAGAGACTTTCTCACAAAGATTTACTTCACGAATTTAAAACATATTTTCTGAATATGTTTATATTCAAACGTGTTTTCTAAACATTTTTTATGAAGGCTATTGGTCCCTTATCAGTTGCCTAACATAATGTAGCGATAAATGTTTGTCCTTATTCAAACAAAGAGGGGAAAAATTTGTTACTCACGCATTTGTACCTCGAGATTTGACTCAAGATTTTCAGGGATAAAAAGTATCTCGTAGAATATAACTTTATTTTATACACCAAACATAGATACATAACTTATAAAAGAGATAAAGCAAATCAGTTATTTGGCCTTCATAGTATGAGCTTTACTTAGTTTGAGGCTAGATGGCGCTGTGTAAATTAAAAAAAACTGTTTTATTACTTAATGTTCCGAGTACCGCTGGAATGGTCATGGACAGGCGTTCATCATCAGTAGTCCACTGCTGGACATAGGCCTCTCCCAAGTCACGCCACTAAGCCCGATTTTCGGCTTTTCGCTTCTATTTACCGCCAGCAGTCCTACGTATATCATTACTCCATCGAGTCTCAGGACGTCCTATGCTACGTTTGCCAATTCAACTCTAGAACACGTCTACCCCAGCGGTGGACAGGCGTTATCGTTAACTTTTAACCGACTTATAAAAAAAGGAGGAGGTTCTCAATTAGTCGGTTTTTTTTTTATGTATGTTCCCCGATTACTCGAAGATGCCTGCACTTTTTTTAATATGGTATACTTCTCAGGTGGTCCCCTAAAAATTTCATGCAAAACCGGTTCACGGTTTGATTTTTAAACGAAAATACCTAAAACTTTTAAAGTCGTGTTTGGGCTTAGTGGCATGGAGTCTAAATAAACTCTAAATAATTATCATAGCTAACCCACCCATTGTTAGTTCCATCACAGTACTTATGTATCGTTTGAATAAGAGTGTAGTGGGGGCATTGTTCTCTACCAGTGAACAAAACATGAAGGACAATGCAGTACCTAATGCTATTGACTTTAACTTGGCTCGGAATCTAAAACAATCTATCTACAAGGCTATTCGTTTATTGAACTGCAGTTCTAATAGAAAGGCTAGAATTACAATGCAGAGACAAATGCAATCGTTTTGTATAATGACTGTAGTAAATGTAATGCTTTTTATTAATATATTTGTTTATCTTTGAAAAAAGTGTTATTTACGTTTCTTCTTTGTTTTTAGTACTTTTTGTAGCGATGATAACTCAGTGGTTAGCGCGGTCGTTCACACGCCGCAGAGCGTGGGTTCAAACTCCAACAATTGAGCTGTCAGTGAAGGAAAAACATCGTGAGGAAAACAGCATGGCAGTAGGGTATTTTAGTACTCGGCTGGCTAGTTACCAAGTTGAAAATTTGCCGCCAAGCACCTAACAGTGTGTCCCGGCAGCCTCACTTGAGAGCCAGTTCCATTCCAGACTAGGCGTGCTTTACCATCTTCAATCACACCCTCACTAAACATTTGACAACCGAAAATTAAAAAAAAAGCATTTTATGCATTTTTCAGTGTTTGAGAGCTAAATTTAGTTTGTGTATCTTTATGTAATTTTGTTTTCTTAATATTTGGTAGTAAGTTGCTTTACTACTGTATATCATAGAAATATGTAAATTTTATACTTACTCTCTGTAGTAATCGAAGAGGTAGTTGTATACCCCGAGTCGTGTGGTTGTATATGTGGCCTGCCTGAGAAGGCCAGCGGAGAGTCCTGCATATAGCTTGAAGAAACCTTCCCTGGCTACAATTTCACCAGCTACAGCAAAGGAGGTTTTACCACTGCCACTCAGCTGCATACGAGTTTTGATCAGGTCCAGTGGCTGGACTACCAACGTTGCTGCCATTCTGTTGGACATGTAAAAGCATTAGACATAGAGAAATACGATGTTGGTACACGGATCGCCATGATGAAGTGGAGGTAGCCACTGGCTAGGCGAAATTACTCTAGGTGGACTGATGTAGTTACAGAGTAGTATCCAAGAAATATGCTCTAATTGATAATCAGATAATTGTTCACACTGTGCAGCATGTTAGATGAGTCATGCGCAGGACTGGAAATAATGGCCGAATTGTGAAAAGAAAGGAATATCGAAGATACAGTCTCCACAATGATTGGTTCTGTCATTTATAGGTATATGCAAATGCCAATCGGCAACGAATTGATGAGGAGCAACTGCGGCTGACAATGTCAACACCCTGCCCTCGCGACAACATATGCTAGAGATGCAGCGATAAGGTTTGAACCGTTGTCTCTCTTTGGAGTGGTTATTTTAGCAAAAAATATATTGCTCTTAAAACATGTACTACCTATTGGCTGTGGATGTTCCAGACAACTAAGTATCCATTCTTTAGATTAATACTTTCACTTAATAGTCTATGTGATCTTAAAGGATTTCTGTTATTCCAAGACACAATAAGATAAAAAGAGAAATATAATTAATCTAGGTTCCAGATTTATCATTATTTAAATGAATAATAATAAGTCCTAGCAGGTTAACTCCATGTTAATTATGCAACATGTTTTGGCAAATGTGAAAGTATGCAATCAATCATGAATGTGTATTGCGTGGGTTTGCCTTGTTGTTTTCAAGGTGAAAAAATGCATAAACAATTTCGCTATTGAGTGTCAGTTAGGTACTCCTACTGACTAGTTTTTAAGATAGGTACCAACTCTAGATCTTAGTTTATTCAAGTTTATTAGAGGTTCACATACAGAGGCAATAAACGATGAAAACTTAAATAAAAACATGTGTTTTTCATTGAAATAATTTTTATGTTGATAATTTTTTAGGTTTCATAATTAAAAAATAGAATTGTCCTCATATTTTTGCATGCAACTGTTGTTGGTGTTGACCATTTAAAAGTATATAGAGTATAATAGTTTTGTATTAAGCTACTATACCTATATTTTTATGGAATATAAAACAAGCACATCCATGTCAGAAATAGGCTTGGTAACCACATATTTTAAACAACAAACTATAATCATAGAAAAAAAATCATAGTAACTATTTTGGTGACAATAAAAAAAGAATGAGAAAAATTATAGAAACTTTACAGGAACAATAATATAACGAGTTACATAAATTATATTGCTATCGTGACTATTTAATAGATGCTACAAATAGATCGGGACCACGATAATCAACTGCTTAAACTGTACCACGGACTTCAATTAGCAACCTAGTGTCGTTAATGAATACGACATAATTTTTCCTATAGGGCTGTCATAACTAAAAATCTGAATTGCATGGTTTTGTAAAGAAAAATAAATAAATGTACGGAGAAATGGCAATGACATTGGTTCACGGTAAAGGACACGTTGTAATCTTAAAATAAATCAAATGTTTGTACCCGGCAAGGCCGCCGAAAGCGAATTTCAATGCATTGGGAACGTATCGCTCCTTCGGTGGTTCAGTGTTTGCTTGAGCCATTGTTCACACTTTCACTTAGCTTTTAGTAATAAACTGATTGTGAGCAAGGTTTGTATCGTAACGTAAGTAACAAAAAACACGAGCACGAACTGCATAAAACAGAAAAAAATTGTGGATCGCGACGCAGCGCGATTTAATTTTTGAAAATATCAGATCACAGCTGATCTTGACATTGAATATGACAGTTAACAGCCAACTTTCAGTTCATTGACAGTGACAATATAAAAAAATGACATTCGGATAAACAGGCGTCCAAAATATACTGAATGCGAAATTAATAGCGCCAATAATATACGATAATAATACAATAATTGAATGATAATTTTATCCAAATCATTCTATTGTAAAGTTTATAATATTTACTGTAAGTTTGTTTATTTTTATAATACTACAAAATTGCTTTTTTTATGTTTATGGTCTGGAACACGGTAAGCATCGTGTCGCCCCATTGTATTTTTTTCCAAAACTAGTGTTTTTTCGAGTGTTTAAGTTTAATAATAATAGTGGTGTTTTATTCATAAAGTGCCGAATTACTAGCACTAGTGTGGGAAAGTGATATAGTGCGGTGAAACATGACTTTTCGTGTTGCTCCCTAAACTCCATCGAAGCTAATAGTAAAGTCGCCACTACTTTACTGAGGCGTGAATTGATTTGACTGACACGAACTGGACTTGACAAAGACTGGACTTTGACTATAACTATAGATGTAAGACAAAAATTGCAAAAACGGAAGACAAGTGAAGTGCTGTAATTCCAAATAAAGACATGGCTCAAAGGCCTCTGTAGTCAGACCATAAACATAAAAAAAAATGCGTCGGAAGTTTTTGGCGGGAATGTGGAAAGAGAAAGTCACCAAATTATTTTATTGTGCTAAACTTGAGCTATCATGTAAATATGTGCATAAATAGTGGTGTTGTTTTCACAAAGTGCTGAATTACGTATGTGAGTGTAGTAAAGTGATATATTACTTCATAAACATGATTTCATACTTTGCTTCCAAGACTTCATCATACCTTGTGTAAAATTACTACTACTTTACTAGGGCATGACTGCACTTGTCTTTGATTTATTTTATAACATAAAACATTGATTTATTTGACATTGGCAAACACACAAACTGAAGACAAAGCAGATATTAAAAAAAAACATTGCTTATTCATTCATGGCGGCATTTTGTTTTGTTTGTTTTTCGTAACAATATAAGCTCAGTCAGGTGGAAAATAATATCCAAAATGAATAATAGGTTTATGAACATAAATACTATCAATAAATATATATGTGCTGTATAAGTATCTTTTAATTACAAAATAAAACATGAGTCAAAGACGTGGGACCAAAACACAGGACCAGTTCGACGATGACCCGAGTCTCGAAGATGCTATCGACAAATGCGTCCAATATATCGTCACCCGTGAAAGCAGTAAAGTTCCGCTGAAACGCGCTGAAATGTTAAAAATGCTTAGCACTGTCTGTGAAACTCCATCAAATAAAATCAATCTTGTTATAATCGGAGCTAATAGACGACTAAAACAGGTTAGTGTTTACATAAGCAATATCCCCTTTAAGGTTTTCCTACATTTTCTATCTATTTTCTAAGTATTCATAAGTTATATCCGAGTCAGCCCTGTGTTTTTATAAATTGTCCCACTGCTGGGCGTGGGTCTTATCTCATTGTGAGAAGGGCAAGGCCATAGTCTACCACGCTGGCCAACTGCGGGTTAGCAGACTTCACACATCTTTTTAAAATGAATTTTCAGACATGTAGGTTTCCTCACGGTGGTTTCCTTTACCATTTGAAGTTATTGAAGATTAGAAGCACAGACGGTCTACCAGCCAGAAATTTCCTAACTTAAACAAAATTGTAAGTCAATTATATTCAGCTCACAATCACTCACAGCTAACCATAGGCCTCTCTTGTATGACATTCATTCTGGTACTGTGCCAATTTTGTCCAGGTTCAACCTGCAATTTTCATGTACATACATGCTTATTACAGAACTGTAACTCAGGTCAATCTTTGATGCAAAATATCTAATATGTGTGTATAGATTGAACAAATTATATTCAGGCTAATGCCCTTAAGTATAAGTGGGATGGTATTGAACATTTCACAACACAACTTACATCAACATTAGGTGCCATCATCATAATTTGTAGTAAAGTTTATCTATAGGTAAATTTTCTTCGATACTATGCTGTCTTTTAATTGGTAGCTCAGATGTTGTCTAAAAGAATTTACTAAGGCTAATTATAAGGCTCAATTATATACAGCAAATAGTACATAAAGTTCGTAGTTAAATATTATTATAAATACTTATTTTATTCATAGTAATATATTTTATTTCATGGAGTGTAATTTTTTTTTAGATTTTTGGCTACAAACTTGTACAAATGGAGTCTAAGGGCGGGATCCAGTATATTCTGGTCTTGGACCAGCCATGCGACTCCACACCATCAGTTTTGACCGACCCTCACCATAGAAGACTGTTGACAGCTGCCCTAACCCATATCTTCATGTCTGGTGGTCCAGTTAAAGATGGTATGAAAGGCTGAAATAAAAGTTTAAGATATTTTTCAGATGTACATCATTTAGTGGCTGTTCTATGATCTCCCATGCTCTTAGTATTATTTAAAACATGCATAACATCAAAAGCATCAAAATTACAGGTCAAAGTAAGTTGGTATCTGTCTTCTCAATGCATGACATTCATTATCAAATGTCATTAAGTTACAAAGGCCATAGCAGAGGCTGTGTTCTCTAAAAGGTACAATATTAGCGCTTTGATATCTAGAATTTAGTGTGTTTTCTAGGTAAACATGCTTTTTCTTAGGACACAACAGCCAAAGTTGGGCGAACAGTAAAACATGAAACTATTTAGAGTAAAAAAATGTTATATAATCTGCTAAAACATAACCTCTCCTCTTAAAATCAAGGTAAAAACAACTAAAGTATGCTCTTTGTTCATTTACAAAAATAATAATAAATAAATCAACAAGCAGATAGTTCACCAAACTCTTAATAATTGTATGAGACTATTTACCGAAAATACGTAGGTATTGTGTTTATAAAGTTATATGCTTATAAAGTTTATTACCCAACTGCTTGAAATAGGAGTGTAATGTTATCAAGGTTCATATGTATGTATGTGAATTTCTTTATATTACCATAACATTTAAAATACATACTTTTTTTTTCAGCCTCTATTGTCCCACTGCTGAGCAAAGGCCTCCCTTTCCTCCTTCCAGACTGCACTTACCTAAAAAGTAACCTGTTTACTCTTGATTTGAAGACACAGGTACTTTTCAGGAAATACAGACTCTGGCAAAAAATTCCACATCCTTTCTGTGCAAATAAAAAAAACATGGAGTCATAGCAACTATGTACAATATGTTTCAGATGAAATGTGGAAGTTTCTATCAGAAGCTGGTCTGCTGGAAGAGAATGATCATGCCGGGAGGAAAATACTCACCAGTACATACACAAGACAACTTTATCTCAGTTATACAAAAGTAAGATTGCACAATAATTATGTCTAATGATTGTTGGGATTTAAGTGTTATGAGTAATAATCACATACTAGTTATGGATTTTTGTGTCTGTCAGTAAATTAATTTTAATTATTAATTTAATGTCTTTAATCTTTGATGCTGCAAACTTTACTCTCTACCTAGTCTGACCTGAAGTGATGGAGTGGTATGGTGGAATTGAACTGGCTCTCAAATGTATAATGCTATATTTTATAATCATTTGTTTCCTATCAACTACTTTTTAGTTTGGGAAATTGAAGTGAAACTGGGTACAGTATGATAATATTTTGATAAGTCTAGTTGGTAGTCCATTTGACTTCCAGTCTGGAAATCCTGTATTTGAACCCCACGGCACGCATCTCATATATTGGAATATTTTATAGACAGTATATTAAATTGTCATTTTTTTTTTATACTGACATGTTTCCAGGTTTACATACATTATTATGACTTTTTTTTAAATCATTGACATGTAATCAGTGTTTTAAAACTCTTTTAATGATATATTTGAAATGATGTTATGAAATTGACTTGTAACATTGGTGTTATTAATAAAATATTTGTATTTGCATCAGTCAGTTATTAAGTTATGGTTTCGATGGTTAGTCTCAAAAGCCTGTAATTTTGGTACCCTTCAAACCTGGAAAACATTAAAGTTTACACACTACTGCTTGGCAACAGAATATCTGGTACTGCGATGGTACCCCTGCTAAGGAGATCTACCACCAAGTAAATGTCTGCTAAATCTAACACCAAATAGAAGTTTGAAGTCTTCTAAACCTCACTTGGCCAGCATGGTGGATAGATTTACCCTTACAATGAGAAGAGGCCCAGCAGTGGGACAGTTTATAACAACAGGATCCGAGATCCGAGTAGTTGAATACTGGTGTATTAATAGAAATATAAATAAATATTTACAGGTGGGGGAAGGAGATCTGGCCAGAAATGTGTTTGAATGGGGACAAAGAGCCACTGAGGAATGGCCCAAAAAGGATGTCCTTCAGAAAATGGCTAAGGTAAATATTGGCATTACATTTAATTGATTGCCCTATTCGCTCACTCGGTAGTTCTGCATCATGAGCTGTAAGGTGTGGGTTCGATTTCCACTCAGGGTAAACATTTATATGACAAACATATGTATGTATAATTATGTTTGCTATGTTTCTGACTGTTCTAAATATATGTATTACTAGCTTACGCCCGCAACTTCGTCCGCGTTGAGTTAAGAATTGTCCTTAATCACCTAGCAGTATGATATATACTTTACGACCTACTTGACCTGACTGCCCTGTTGGCTCATTGGCAGCATGAACAAACGCCTAGCCTGTCAGCCTTAAAAAAAAAAAATGTCTGTTTCAAGAGCCGTAGGGCGTGGGTTTGATTCCCACTCGGGACAAGCATTTTGTAGTATTATCAAAAATGTTTGTTTTGTGCCTGGATGTTCTGTATACTATAAGTATGTATTCACAAAAAAAAGTATTAAAGTATTTTATCAGCTATCTGACTTGCATAGTACAAGCTTTGCTTAGGTTGGGGTCAGAAGGCGCGATAAAAAAAATATTCTATTCTCCTACCTATCAAATATAATTTAAAAAAATCATAACTAACGGTCAAGCAGTTTCGGAGGAATGCAACCACAAACACCGTGACACGAGATTTTTATACATATAATAAATAATAATAATCGACATAAAAAATATAGTAGGTACATACAGATTTAGTTCCATAGGCTCCCGAACTAGTCAAAGACTGTGTGTCAGGAGCCAGTGGCTTCTCCTAAAACAAGATACATATATATGTCTAATAAAACAATATTGAGCAGCGAGTTAACTAATTTTGAATTTATAATAATGTTGCCAAAGATAAATATTAAAAAAAAAACATATGTAGATAAATCTATGTATACAAATATAAAAAATAAAACAATAATATATATATATATATTATTATTTAATTTGACCACATCGTCGTTTAACATCAGGTGAATCATGGCCTAGCTTTTCAAACATAAAAATAAAAATAAAAAAAACACCTTTTTAGTGATACTTTTTTCAAAGTAGACAAGTTTTTTGGTTTTACAAATTAATTTCTTATGTTATAATTTTTTCCAGGCATTCGATAAGGATATCACTCACTGGTGTGAACAGTACAAAGAAGCGATGGCAGCGGATGGTGACTGAGAACCTGTCAGGTCATAGACACACAATCGTTATTAAACCAGTGCTTGTGAAAATATTGTTACCATGACAAAGTAGATATTATTAAAGACTGAACTATCTACAAGATTCGAAATTCGTATAATGCAAAGTTACACGTGTCGGTAGTAGTAAATCGAAAGGCAAACATCAAAATTTATAAATAAATATTAATGAGCAATTCCAAAATGGACCACGGACAGCTGAATTCTCATCTTGATTTCAGAATTGGCCTTTTAAAAGTTTTACACGCCTTTCGGCTAGTACTGGCGTTACGCGTAACCTTATATCAGTAGAAACTGTGATTATTCATATGATATGTACATGGTTTGTAATAAATTTGTAATAAATGTATTTATTGGTTCCTCAAAGTAGTACAGGAACCCTGCTTGCAGCTTTAGCCTCCGCTGTTGTGCTGTAGACAGTGTCTTCCCACTAAAGGTTTGATAAAATAGAACACAATAACTAAAAAAAAACAAATGATTTCCGTGATGGATTTACATATGTATGTGTGTGAGTGAGTGTATGTGTGTGTAGTGATTATGTAAGTGAGTGTGTGTAGTGTGTGTGCGTGGATGTGTGTGGGTGTATGTGTGGGCGTGCGTAGTTATAAGAAATATAAGTAGTGCCAATAATGTATTTTAGCATAGCAGCAAAGGTTAATGTTCTATTATTGTTTTCCGATTGCCCCGGAAGGAAGTGATGTTTGCAACATATATTTTATTTTTACTAATTCTTATTCTGATAATTTTTGAGTGTTCCAAACAAACACAAAGACCAAAAAACGATGCTTCGTTTTAATTTTTTTTTTTATTCGTAGGGGCATTTTTTAAATTCATGTCTCGATGGAATAGGCAAATCACACCAATACTATAATATAAGGGCGAAAGTTTATGAATGTATGTGTCTGTATGTTTGTAACTTTTTCACGTTGACGGCTGGACCAATTTTGATGAAATTTGGTAGCTGACACACCTTTTTTTTTGTCCAGAAATTTAGTTTTTTTTTTAATTTAGTCCTTAAATCTGCCGCCCTAGGCTCAACCCTGCCTCCTGGTAAATCCACCCCTGGGTTTCCTCATAATGTTTTCTTTCATCAGTTGCTGAAACTCGTTGCGATTTGAATCGTGGGCTTCAATCCGCACAAGCAAACCACTAAGCTTGCGGTTAAATCTCCATGCGATGCTTCTAATAGTTTTATTAAGACAATACTTTGTTACGCCTGAGGAATATTTAATTTTACTCACAAGTGAGAGTTGCCGGAGTGTACCAGCGAGCACATTTCGATAAACTATTCTCCAAATAATCGTATAATTTTTTGCAATTATTTATTGCTTTCTAGATTTTATTCGACACTAGCTGAAATCCCGCAATCTACAGTAGCTTTCGGCGGCTGGCCTTTGCCCTCGAATATTTATAAACCTCAAACGAAGTATCACGACCATTTAAATCAAATTAATTAAATTGAAAAAAACCCGCATATTTTCATCAAACATAGCTAAGAACACTCCCAACTAATTCACATTTCAAACAAAAAAAAAAAATCGGTTCATCCGTTCGGGAGCTCCGATGCCACAGACACTCACACAGACACGTCAAACTTATAACACCCCGTCGTTTTTGCGTTGGGTGTTAAAAAAGGATTAGCTAAATTGGTTCAGTCGTTATGCGCTTACCAACAAACATCGTTTGATTTTTATTTATATAGATAGATGGTTCACTTATAGAATGGGATATTCGTGAAAAATCGTCCAATGAGAACAGTTTTTTTCCCAAAACATTTTTAGAGGAAATGTTGCATTTTGTCTTTTTTTATCGATTTCGCTAACAATTTATAAAAAGTCGACAATAAACTGACATAAGGACAGTTAATTTTGTATTTATAATAAGACTAGCTACATGCTTCGGCTTCTTATTTAAATAATAGTATAAACTGTATCAAAATCAAAATGGCAACTCAGTTAAAATCAATTCAAACTTCTTTGGAATTCATCTCAATTTCTTTTTTTTTTTTGTGGCTGACAGGCAAGTTATTTTATCACAGCTCACAGTGTGTGTTTGTGGTCGGAGATGGTAAACACACCTAACCTGGAATGGAACTGGCTCTCAAGTGAGTCTGCCGGAACACAACGGCTTGGCGGCAAATTTTCAACTTGAGGGTGGTAGCTCGCCAGCCGAGTACTAGTGAGTACCCACCACGCTATGGATTCCTTCATCGGCAGCTCAAACTCATTGTTGGGGTTTGAACCCACGCCCTTCGGCATGCGAACCGACCGCGCTAATTACTGAGCTATCATCGCTACATACCAACTTGAACTTTTTTTTTAATTTGTTGTCATATTTGTAGTGCGACGGTGATTGCTTACCATCCGGCAACTCTTCTGCTTATTTACCGTCTGAAAAATTAGCATTTTACTGTGGTCTTATCTCCAATCCATGGTAAAGGTTATGGATGGATGTTTACGTCAGTTTATCAAAATCATGTCCATGTGAAGTGATATCGTTTATACATACATGTAATTGCCTATGTCATCAATGGCCGTCTTAAAAACACCATGATAAGCGAACGATAACCCGACTTATATTATTTTAAATAATAATTATTCTGGTAATAACAAAGTATATTAACATATTGACCTTTAGTTTATTAGGGTTCCGTGCCTGGAGGTGTCAATGGAACCTTTTTACTTAGCCTACATCTCTTTATCTTTTCACCTAATGTAGGTAGCTGGTTGAAATACAAAATGCAAGTTCAAAACTATTTATTTGGAGTAGTTTACAACGTACCTAACTATAGAACGATGATACCCAAAAAAGTTTTAAAAAACTGTCGTGAGCAACAACGCCCAATCCGGGGAGGTACTATATAATATGCTAAGATAGATCGATAAAACCTCTTTATTGTACACATTGAAAATAGAAAAATGTACAGAAAAACAAAGGAATCTTATTTTGCTAGAGCCACAAGTGGCGGCCTTATCACTAAGACTGATCTCTTCCAGGTAACCAAGAAAAAAGTGAGTAAGTATTAAGTTAACAGTAGTTTAGTTAGTAGTGAGTTTAAAAAACATATGTGTGTATAAATAGTATATCTTCTTCACTGATAACAAAAACGATGTGAATATTAAAAAAAATAAGAGATAATAAGACCTGCTATTATTTTATTCAAGTAATAAAAATTAGCCAGCCGTGAGGGATTTGCTCTGAGGATAAAGAAACTGAAAAAAAAAACTTAATTAAATACTATTATTTTAATAAAACATCCTTATCACGGAACCCTATGACTCAAGTCTGCTTCGTACTTGGTTGATATTCTTACGTAATAGAACATAAACTATTTAAGACAATAAAGTCAGTTCCATTAAAATCCAGAAAATAAAACAATTTCGGTAGGTTTTTATAAAATTAATAAAATAAAATAGCTATTTTGTTTCACTTTACCTATAGGATTACTTACCTTTCGAAGAGTCGAAGATCGGGCTGAGTTGACGGCTGATTATGATGATGATGACTTACTATTAATTAGGTTGAATCTCCGACTATAGTTTAGGCTAGATCCGGTGGACTTTTTTACGGAGTTAAAGTACGAACGCACGCGGCCTCGTCTTGCCGAAATGTGGCTGATGCTACTGTCTAAGCATTCCATATACCTAATTAAACGTAAGGAATCCCGTGTATGTAAAACATAAATATGCAATTTTTTTTTTAAGTTTATTGGTTAAAATACATATTATTAGTTATTACTTCAAAACATGACGTAAAATAACTTGTAACATAACTTCTCTAGATAACATCTAAATTAATATAAGTATTGCATGTATTTGTTCACTTTCTGGAAAATTCACAAACGACGTACTTAATCGAGTAAAAATGGGTGAAATCGAGAAATTTATATAGAACTAACTTTTATCTGGTAAATCGTAGAAGATTAATGATGTAATTTTTCAGGATTGGAATTATCTTCAATTATACTACATTATTATTATAACTATATTACAACGCAACTTTTACTCATAATATAACCATATCTACGTATACTTGATAAGACTTCGATATTTTTGAATAAACGGTAAAAATGAAAAAAAAATATTTTAAGTAGGTGAACTGTACCCTTACTATTTAAGATAATTATGTAGCTTTATTAGCAAAAATATCTCTGTTAACCCAAAATAATCATGGAAATTGTAATGCAAAATCTTATTTATTTATACATGGGTAAAATACTAGGTAAAATAAGTATCTAAACAGACATATACATAGGTACCTACACACCTATGTATATTAAAATGCAATCGTATCTTTGTATGCATTTATGTATCTACCTATTATAGTTCTCATTTAAAAAAAAATTATATGGTCATACACAATATTTAGAGGATTCGTTGGTTTGTTCGTTCCTTTTACTCAGCAATGGAACAACGGTCAGGTCGATGCCTGACTATTGGCATGGATATCCGGAAAAACATAAGACTCCCATGGAATTGGCTAGTTGACTACATTTTAAAATATCAGTTATTACTGCGCCTAGATTTCTAAATTACATGTTCTTTTTTTTAAAAATCCGCAAATTCACCCTGTGTATTTAGATTTAAATTTACGCCGTAACGGCCCGGACTGTCATGGCGTCTGAATGACGTCAGACCGTGTCAAACAATCATATCAGTATGGCAGTTATTCTGCGAAAAGGCCAACAAGAGTAATAACGTTTCGCACGGTGTAACGTAACACTGTTTGGTATTGACAGTAATACAACTGAATGCCTAATTTTGCCGAATTTACTATCCAACAATAATTGTAATGCTTAGGTATCTTTCATAATAGACAATTGCGATTTACCAGTTTTCCGGGGGGATAATTATTCTAATCTTATATCTTCATTATGTTCTCTCGCCCCTTCAAAATTATATCAATTACTTATACGTGACAAGGTAATAAGTGATAGATAGACATACATTCGCATTTATACCTAATATTAGAAAAGTGATGATAAAATCGAGCTATCAAAAAAAGATAATTAGGCGTAAAGAATGACATATCTTTTGTTTTTACATCAACAATGTTATCTTACAAATCGGTATGGTGCGTGGGTATAGATTATCTACTAATTACTTTCAATACTGTTACGTGACAATAGCTAACTACCTACAAGATATAGGTTAATTTTTTGTTAGTTTAATTTATAGTACCTGGTTGACCGAGCATTGCTCGGCTGAAAACATGGATAAAACGACGTTTTCTGAAAATGAAACCTAGCTAGATCGATTTTTCGCCCCCGAAATCCCCTGGATACAAAATTTCATGAAAATCGTTGGAGCCGCGTCCGAGATTCAGAATATAAGTACATATATATATACCTATATATATATATATATATATATATACAAGAATTGCTCGTTTAAAGGTATTAGATAGATAGATTAGATTAAATAAAAGTTGAAAAAAGTAAAGTAGCCTCTAAGTGCCGGGCTACAGCACAACTAGATATTATGTGTACGTACCTACATATGTACGAGTTTTTTAAAAATAGTTCTAAAGCTAAAGTGCTGGATGTAGAGCTGGTGGTTTAGTATGACAATTTGCGTAGGTAAATCAATCAATTTTACGATACCATTTCATTTTGTTATTTTATGTCCCCACTACCCAGACACCTTTGTCAACCTAATTTGTTAATTTTAAAATTAGGTAGTTTACCTATTGTATACTATATAATTGAAATAATCTATTTTTCATACCGTTTCACGATTACTTGACTAAAGTTTTGCTCAAATTGCCATGTTATAGACCTTCTTGTGTGTGAGACAGAAGACTTGTGCATATGGGAGTTTTGGCGGGAAAGCGGAAAGGAAAGCGTCGCTGCAAAACTTACGTTTTTTCGAGTGTTTATGTATAAAAATAGTGTTTTATTTCTTAATTGCCGAATTACGTTCGCAATTGTACTTTTTTTTAATGTTAGACAAGGTAAGTGTTTTTTCTACAGCTCACATTGATGTTAAATGACGGTGTGGTCGTGTGGCTTGGAATAGAACTAGATCTCAAATGAGGCCGGAACACACAGTTGTGCTTGGCGGCAGATATTCAACTTGGGGGTGGAAGCTAGCCAGCCGAGTACTAGTAAATAACCTACCATCGTGCTATGGTTTGCTCACGATGTTTTCCTTCACCAACAGCTAAAGCTCATTGTTAGAGTTTGAACCCACACTCTTCGGCGCGTGAACCGACCGCGCTAACCACTGAGCTATCATCGGTACAAAACTTAGACTCGTATCTTTGAATTGAGGATCTACTCGTACCTTTGTTATATCTAGCTTTTTATCTCTGTCAGTGATACAAAAAGTACTGTATAAGTATTAACTAAAAAAAAAAATTTTGTGATATTGTTTTGGCCACAGAACCTTACACTCAACGTTGCTGATAAAAATATTCACAGATATTGATGTTACGTTACGTTGTTAAAATAATCTCCCTTAGATAAGTACATAGGTTATTAAAGCTAATTGATAGTACGTTCCTACCTACTAATTCTGACCAAAGTTTTTGTAAAGTGTAGTGACATGTCACTTGACCACTACCTACAAAACTTTTCAACGTAAAAAAAACGTTTTTCACGTTGTCAAAGTAAAAAAAAATATAGTTAATTACTTGGATACTCGATTTTTTGTGAACCGAATCCGGTAACTGTGAGCAGTAAAGATTATTTAAATGCTCGGTTGACCGTTTGTCTTGCAGTTTGATCTCAACCGTGGTTGACGTCGGTTGTGCTTGCTTACCTCAAGGTAAGTCCATGGCTGATTATTTGCACATCCTGCCATACGAAAGGTCAGTGGAGTCATGTCCAATATTTTTTTGAGGGACTAGCTTTTCAGTTATAGATAAATATTCAAGTTTTCGATATCAAAATCTATCAGCGACACCGGCGTATACAGAAACTAATTTTTTTAAAATGAATTATGCTGGTGTTTGACCATAACTTACCTGATGTTTAGGGACGGTGTGGTCAAAGATGGTAAACATACTTAGCGTGGAATAGGAACTGGGTGTCGAAGTGCGGCTGCCTGATCACAATTAAGTAGGTGCTTGAAAGAATTTCAAGAGGGTTGTAAGCCAGCCGAATAGGTAGGTACTGGGATGTACCCTACCACCATGCTATAGTTTCCTCATAATGTTTTACTTCATCGGCAGCTAAAGTTCATTGTTGTAATTTGAACTCACGACCTCGTGCATGGCCTCCTTTTTCAACTGTTTCTTTCTTTCTTCTTTAGTTACTGTTAGAGAGCAAGTACCGATAATGTTTAGTCATATATTCAATAATGCTTGTGGGAGAGACAGTCATCGAAATATGCATGACAGTTTCAGATTGACGTTATTTAAAACAGCGAATTCGATGTTGCGGAATCGAATTTGTCAGGCGTTTCCAACTCTAATAGAATTCTTTTCGAATCTAGTTGTAGACTTCTAGGCCCTTTTAGATATGCGCAGGTGCGTTTGATTTTTGCACTAAAATATTCATTAGATCTTCGCTCTAACAGTATCGGTAATTTTAATCGGCCTATTAACACGAATTACGAATTTAAAATAATGTGGCTTCAATGTTGTGGCTCTTATTTTATTAGACTTGAATTTTCAATTTTTTTTTTATAATACTTTTTTATTGTAATGTACCTAATGTAATTATCAAGTTAACACTAGCGAATGTTTGCATCGAACACTGCTCATTATTTTTTGGATTTTGCCTTAAGTATATAGGTTATGAAATGTAATAAACAGGCTACATGTATGGATATAGCTAAATTTAATTTCTAAGAAATTCTAAGCCGTATGCATATAGGCGTCAGAATTCAGCTAAAAAACTTATTTGTCTTTTTCAACACGCCCATTATTTTCATAATGTAGGTGCTTATTCATGTAAACATTATATGTTATAGTCAAACAATTACTATGCTTATGGAAGCTGTATACAGGGCTATAATCTTGGCGTACCTATACTAAGCCGTTACTATACCATACCTACACAAGAAGATCGTTATAGGTAATGACACAACTGAAATTAAAAAAAAAAAAAAAAAATTTTAGAAAAGGTTCATTAAAAAGCAATTTTTAGAGAGTAGGTGATTTTTTTTTCGCGATTTCATTTATATTCGCCCCCTTTCCACATTGTGCATTCCAAGCGTATACCCCTGTATCTCTATTGATCCAAGTGGATTGAATGGCATTCGCGTCGTTTGGTCAACAAAGTTTTTGTTTCAGTAAGGCGGGATTATTTACGTTTTTATTGTGTCCGATATTCTGACTATATACCTAATAGTGTCGGCCACATCAAGTGTGACCTTCATCAAGGAGTCAAAGCAAAGTACAACGTGCGCGCGGCCTCATCTTGCTTCCGGCCGCGCGCGTTTTAGTATTACAATCTTTTTGTCCACTAGAAGAATGAAACAACCTGTAACTTTAGTTTTATCAATAAAAGATTTGTATCTGTATTTGAACTACTTTCTCTATTGGTGTATTAATTCTGTGTCATTGTTTCAGAACCATGCCGAAGGTGAAATTCTTCTACTTCAATGGGAAGGCTCTGGGAGAGGCCTCCAGGATGCTGATGGCATACGGTGGCCAAGAGTTCGATGACAACCGCGTTTCCACCGCCGACTGGCCTGCCTTCAAACCTAGTAAGATTTTAAAACTGCAAAATCGATAGAGAAATTATGAAAAAGATGTTGAACCGTGATACAGTAGGACCAGAATGAGTAGCGTACAAGGGAGGAAGCTCAGCGGTGTTTGACGAACTGGTTCCATAATTGCCCCAGCAAAAGTTGTTTATAACGAGTAAAATGTCTCTTTTCAGCTTTATAGATCCCGAGTTTGTAACCCTTCATTTATATTATAAGAAAACGATTTTTTTATCTATGCTGAACATTTTAGGTTTCATTTCTCAGATAATATCAAATAAATCTTACTGCGGCTTATGTCATCAGATTACTATCTGATACTCACGGACTAAAGATACTTCTACTTAATCTATTGTTGTTGTTGCGTTGATAAGAAAATTGACAGGTAGATACACCAATACACTTCCACATGATATAATAATAAGAACTGTACATATTTCACTATCTATCAAAGATGATATAAACACCACAATTCCTAACAACCTTAAGAGGGAAAGCCGTGCTGTGCCGTGGTGGTGCCGGCGTAAGAATAGTACCCCACCTTCTCTACCCGTGGTTGCCGTAAGAGTCGGCTAAGGGATGTAATCCGGAAGATGGGCAGCAGCGTCTTCCTTGAACAATCACACCTAACTGCGCTCGCCAACCCGCCTGCCAAGCGTGGCGAGTATTGACTTCCTTGTTTCCTGGGAGATATAATCTAGATCTTTTTTGAAGACCAGAGTGAATGGGTATCTTCTTAGTCTGTGTGCCTCATCTTCGACCACATCATGGCTTAACATCAGGCGAGTTGTGGTCTGACGCGGACTTATCCGTAAAAAAAAAACCTATACCCTTTAATCTTACACCTGGGTCGGAAATCCTTTGCACTGAATGGTTTCTCGTCCCTGTGACGCGATGGATCCGGCACTCGCATGGTGATATTATTGAAGTACAATTTGGGTGTCTTTAAATCCAGAGTAAATAGGTTTTTATAGGTAAGAGTGCTTCACCATAAACTACATTCTGCTTAACATCAGGCAGGGCGTGGACAAACGCAAAACTAATTTAAAAAAATAAAAAAATAGGGACATTCCTACAGAACTGTGCTTATCACAACAAAACGAAATAGCATCTGTTATGCAATTGAAGTCCTATTATTCAATTTATATACATACCTATTGGAATAAATATATTGCTGACGTCCCTTGGAGAATTGCAAGTCATTGTTGACTCATATTGTTACATTTGCAGCGTAAAGATCGGTGCAAATAAAACGAAACGCTGCGCGGGGCAGTTTTAATAATCGAACATATTTTTAAGGGCCTAGACAAAGTAACATTAGATTAGAAACAATGCTTATTAGAAAAAAAAAAAAGTGATTGACATAAGCTATCGATATGTCACGTGGCCAGCTTATGTCAATCCCGTACATTTTAACCGTTTCTAATAGCGTTATCGCTAATCGAATGTCATTTTGTCTAGGCACTCAGATAATCTAATTTTGAGCTGTGTACTTTACCGAGCTAATATAATTTTTCAATTTCTTTTAAATCTACTTTTTACCTAATTGTTTAAACTGAAATTTTTACTATGGAAACTGACGTGGTTTTAACACAATTTTGTTTTAATTATGCGGGATTGCTCACGTTTCATTACGTTAGATACACCGGTTATAGTTTCGGCCACATCCGGTGGCTTTTATCATGGAGACAAAGCTCATAACCCTCGAGGCCGATACCCTACCTCCCCCAATTAAGGAAGAGGAAGAACCAGAGAAAAAAAAAGCTCATGATATTTAAATGATATGATGATATTTTAGTTACACTTTATTTTATAAAATGTAATTAATTATACACTAAACTATACAACTACTATTGCAATGTATTATTATAAACGAATTTTGTATATTTGGTAAATGTAAAAGACATTAAAAGATCTTGGCACACTTAAAATAAAACAATAATAATGTGTTTGAAGTTGTGTGTTGTGTGAATAACACACGCAATGATGATTTCGATAAAAAACTGCTTAAAACTCCAATCTGTTATGAAATCGGGCTGCTTTGAATCTAAAAGCTCGATCGAAAGGACAACTAAAACAGATATAGTACAGAAAAAAGACTATATAGTGGTCCTTTTGATTTGTTCTTTGTAGCATTTTTATTCAGTTCAACGTTGCATGCTGCGTTTTATTTCGTTTTGTCTACGGATACCCTAACAATTTGATGCCAAGGCCGTTTAACGTATGTTTTTTTAAATCTATTTTGGAACATATTCAACGTCTCGCCGGTTGGTAACAAGTGACATCGTTGCCTACGTAAATACCGATACCATTTAACCAAATTGCTTGGAGAATTGAGTAAGGGAGCCACTATCGTAATTTTTGATGATACTTATACTTATTTCTTGAAAAGTTTAGATAATCTCTTTTTACCAACTGCACTGATCAATTGGTTAAAGAGGAGTTTTCGATTGCAAAGTATGATATGCTATATTGCGGGGCACAGTACATATAAATATTTTTACTTAAGGATTAAGGACTTATCGTCCAATCGTTTATTATACTGAAAAAACGATCGGCCGATAAGTCCTTAATGACATTTTTCACGATAGGCATAGGCAGTATCCCTAGTATATTTCACTATAGATTTGACACTTTTTTACATTGCTGGGTTTCACTTGAACTACCTACTAATTATTTTCAAGCTTATCATAATATAGAAAACATTTTTAATGCTCTAGATAATTTTGAGGTGGATACATTTTTAAATTTGCTTCCATAGTGCTAGCCAACACAGAAAATTGATGATAACAAAATGAGGGAACAGAGTGTTACAACTCCATATTATTTACATCTAGAATTTAATTACAACCTTCGACTTAAAACACTGTTGAATGATAAACAATTTTTGTTTTATGATTTTTTTTACCCGACTGCCAAGGAAGGCTTATGTTTTTTGCGCGTATCTTGTATGTGTGTATGCATGTTAATTTCTTTATTTCCTCGCATCTTCCAAACGGCCGAATGGATTACGACGATTACGGTATCGTTAGATTCAGTGGCGTAGCGTGCCTTGGGCCCTGTATCAAAATTAGTTGGGGGGCCCAAATGAAGGGCAGTAAAGTAGCGTTAGACGGGCCCTGTATCAATATTTGTCGGGGGCCCTTCTACCAGACTTTCGTGTCATAGCACCACTTATATATACTGGGGCCCCAGTATTCCGGGGGCTCCGTATCATTGATACGGCTGATACGGCGGTAGCTACGCCCCTGCATACCTGCTATGTATATTTGGTGTACAATAAAGTTATATTCTATTTTACATCTTTAAATTTAAACCATAGACCACTCTTTGGGATATAAATTCTATACAGTTAAAATCTGCATCAAGTGGGCTAATATGTATACCTGTGATTCATCTTAACAAATTTATGTCTACATATACAAGACTGCCCTGTTAGTTCATTTGGTAGCGAGCTGGAAGGCGTGGGTTTGATTCCTACTCAAGACTAACATTTGTGACGAAGAATGATGCTTTTGTCTGGGTATTTTGTTCGTATTATAAAAACGCATTTAAAAAAAAGTAAATAATTATTATATTAGCTATCTGGTTTCCATACAAGCTTTTTTTTTTTTTTTATTGAACAATCGCGCTTGTATAGACCAAACCGATTCTCGCAACTTAAAGGCACAGAGATAGTCCCGGGGAACACCGGTTCTTGAGACATATATGGGAATTTCATATTGATAGGACTTTATTTTAAAACATCTAGAGAAAACTAAACTAACTTAAAATTAAATAAAAAGGCCGTCAGATGAGGGATATGTGGCCAGAATGCTGGCAGCATTGCCACGTTGGATGGCAATGCTAAGCTTTTGACCAAAGTAGATGCCAGCATTCTGGTCACCTGAAGCCTCCTTTAAACGTTTGGCCAGGTCCCGATACAGATCGTGAGCGGCCGGCCCCCACGGCCCTAAAGTTTCAACCCCAAACGGCACAAACAAGTACATTCTATCTAATAGGAATTTCATATAATTATGTTCTAATTTATTTGCGATTTTCTTTCTAGAGACTCCGTTCGGGCAGATGCCAGTGCTAGAGATCGACGGAAAGCAGTACGCACAGAGTTTGGCCATTGCGCGGTACTTCGGCCGTAAATACGGCTTGGCGGGCTCCACCGACGAACAAGCCCTGGAGATCGACATGAACGTGGAGTTCCTCAACGACATCAGAGCCAGTGAGTATCTGTGTGGAGCTACTGTCCTACTGGATGCAGATTCGTGTTGCTTTGATGTCTTCTATACTCCTTGCCAGCCTCCAATCTCAACCGCAAACGATCTGCTTTTTTCCGGTCATAGAATTAGGGGATTATCTTTTTTTTTTTTGTTGATGAGGGGGGATTTTGGAGCTATAATAGCTTAGTGGTTAGCGCGGTTGGTTCACACGCCGAAGGGCGTGGGTTCAAACTCCAACAATGAGCTTGAGCTCCTGGTGAAGGAAAACATCGTGAAGAAACCATAGCATGGTGGTAGGGTACTTTCGGCGGTACTTTCTAGTACTCGACTGGCTAGCTACCGCCAAGAACCTAACGCTGTGTTCCCGCAGCCTCACTTGAGAGCCAGTTTTATTCCAGGCTAGGATTGCTTTACCATCAGGTGAGCTGTAATGAAATACCTAACTTGTCAAGCATGCCATCTTGTCAAAGATCCCCTTGCATCTTTTCAAAGTTTTATGTATTTAACCTCCTCGGTAAGGACCGAGGAGGTTTCCTCGGTAGGTCTTGCTCGGTGCTTGATGGAGGGCTGAAGGATTTGCAGTAGAATGCACCGGAGGACTGTGCTTCCGCTCTTTAGGCGAATCGATGGAGCCCCAGTTTCAACTACCTTAAGTCTAGTCCTTTATTAGTTGACTCTTACAGCAGCCAGTGGACACCGATACCGGATTCCTTTGCCTCGGTAGTGGGGCAATAAGGAAATCATCTGGGTATTTTTGTACCTAAACTTATTGACAATTAGCATTTTGAAATTTGGGATTAGATTTAAGTCCTAATACTAAAACAAAACGAAGTCTTTTGTTTTTGGTGTCTGTCGCTTCTGATCAACATTGCTATGATTTTGTTTTAACGACTGCCTTAAAAAGTAGTGTAATGTTTTCAAGGTTCATGTATGTTCGTGAGTTACTTTATGCCACCATAAGTGTTTAATACCTGAAATGGGGTATTGTTAAAATTCTAACATCATCTCGATTAACACTGGCTATTAATTTATTGAAAAAATATATATATTTGTGGGTAATTGTGTTTCTCTAGTTTTCATAATTTGGCTTGTACGAAAAATCTTATGTCAACAAATTTTGGTTTCAATATGACGTTGAAATAACTTTAACGCTTTATTGGATACGCAGTCAATTCGATTTATAGAACATAAGCTTAGCCTTTTGTTGTTTCACATAGAAACAACAAATGCTATATATTTGATAGGTAGGTAACATTTAAGGCTTCAGCGCTTTTTAACCAACATTCAAAAGGAAAACCTACTCAATTCGACTTTTTTTGTTTGTTATCTCAGAACTTTCGACTGGCTGAACCGATTTTTATGATTCTTTTTTTATTTGAAAGCTGGTGCTTCCCGTGTGATCCCATTTCAATTTGGTCCAGTTCTGACAATGGCATCCATGAGAAAACCAAATGATGTCGGTTTTTTTGTTATTTTTTTTTGTATATACATATATATGTGCCATATTATCTTGACTGCAGAGGTCGCCATAATCTTCTACGAGGCTGACGAGACCCTGAAGGCCCAGAAGCAAGAAGACGCTGTCAAGAACGTGTACCCAGAACTGCTCGAAAAACTGGCGTCCATCATCGAGAAGAACAAGGGTTTCCTCGCTCTTGGCAAGGTAACTTGGAATTTCCATAGCATTACTAGCGTATTCAGTAAAATTTTGGTCCGGTGTCTAGGGATACCTACATTGGATTTTTATTCACTTTCTATTTTCCTTATTTATTATGTATAATATTGATTGCTTAGATCAGGGGTCGGTAACCTTTTTACAAGCAGGTACCACACATGCACCACACCACAAGGTAGCAAAATAAAGTAAAGGCCAAATTATAAAGAGCCTGAGTTGTAATATTAACCCTAGAAGCATAATATACGTATATTGGTCTTCGACCAGTGTAAGTTACCAGTGATGACTTATGGCGCTGAAACGTGGTCTCTGACTATGTGCCTTCTTGATAAGCTCAAAGTCACACAACGAGGTATGGAGAGGGCTATGCTCGGAGTTTCCCTACGAGATCGAATCAGAAATGAGGAGATCCGTAGACGAACTAAAGTAGCCGACATAGCCCAGCGGATTAGCAAGTTGAAGTGGCAGCGGGCAGGGCACGCAGAACTGATGGCTGATGGGGCTGCAAAGTTCTGGAGTGGAGACCACGGGCCGGCAAGCGCAGCGTAGGACGTCCACCCCCAAGTTGGACAAACGACAGGAACGCGCTTGATGCGAGCCGCTTCCAACCGGTCTTTATGGAAGTCAATGGGGGAGGCCTATGTCCAGCAGTGGACGTCCTATGGCTGAGATGATGATGATGATGATGATGAATAGGTCATCTCATATCCCAGAGAATAGAAAAAAAAAACAAAAACGCTATTAAAAATTGTTAAAATAAAGGCTTATACTTATGATAACAATAATATTTTCTGTCTAGAATCTCTAATATTTTTGATATTTATGACTAATTTACAAAACAATCACGGGCCGCGTGTTGCCGACCGCTGGCTTAGATTAATTTCAATTGATTTTCGATTTTGCTTGGATTGTCACTGCCGTTGACCAATTATATGGGGCAACTGATTTTTTCGCTATTTTAGAGCTGTCCTTCTTTATAATAGGTTTTATTATAAATTGTTCATGATGTTACGTTACATTATGTCCACAATAACCCCCTTTCGACTTTATACACCCTAAGTTTATAACCCTGTATATTATTTTCCAGTTGACCTGGGCTGATTTTGTGTTCACCGGTATGTTTGATTACCTGAAGACCATGCTCCAGATACCAGACCTTGAAGAGAAGTACCCAGTCTTCAAGAAGGTCCTTCAGTCTGTTCTTTCTATCCCTAAGGTTAAGAAGTATGTCGACAACATGCCACAGCGGGAATTGCCTTTCTAGATTTCGTATGATCCATGACTCAGAATAACCCTTAATGAACTGTCATTTTACAGAAAAACCTAATTTACAAATATTTTATCGATAACACCAATTCTACAAGTCATTTCCTTGAAATGAGTCAATGAGTAAAACAAAACGTCAAAATGAAGTATGTCAATGTAAAAAATATTGCAAAAATAATTAAATGTCAAAAAAAATCATAATCAGTAGATTTACTAGATTTTCCACTAGAAGAGATAGTTTGTCTAATACGTTTCAAATATTTTTTGTTAGATCTGATTTTAGATACATATTTATTCATTCGGCGAAATAAATAATTATATATAAGTTATAAAAAAGTTTAGTCTATTTAAGGGCTCTATCAATATAATTTTACTTTCAAGAAGTGCTGTGATATGTAACAGAGAAATAAATTGTTAAGTTTTTAATATTGTTTTTTTTTTTCTATAAAATGTGCTTAATTTTTTTTATGTCATTTGATTCCATGGTGGAAGCAAATTTCAATTTTCAATTTAGTATAACTGATTATAAAAAAATCGGGGGTACAGTTTGGGGTTGTAGCTACATATCTATAACCTACATCCAAACAGTAATTACACTACTCGATAGTTAAAGGATCAAATAATTACATACGCGAGTGAAACATGGAAATCTTAAAATCTTCTTAATCTTCTGAAATGTTGACGTATTCTACACACGGCCTTCAACATAGCCACACCCCGATACACACCAAAATATTTTTCCTCGTTATTTTACACTCAATGTGTAACCTGTCTGTGTATAATCCACATGTTTCTGTCATATGTTATTAACTAAAATATTAAAATGGAATTAAGCATCCATCGTATGGCGATTGTCATCAACTACCTAACTAATAAGTAGACAGGTTGAATTGCTTAGTTATGGGAACTAGAATTTTCCACACAAATCTATTACAGTTGTTCAGAAATTACAACGGTGGCTCCTTCATTCAACGTACATATAATTTGGTTTGTCTTCTGTACGTATGCTATACGCTTCCTTGTATTAATATAACAAAGCTGAATTACCGGATGCCAACCGGCAACCTCTTTGGTGTTGGCATGCGGAATGATAACTGCTTTTTAAATATTCTACCATATTGGTAGAAATTTCTCACTGTAGTGTAATCATGTAGGTACGGTAAGTAGGTGTTAACGTTTAAATTCTAAAAAAACTATAATATAAATATTATGACTTTCGTCCCAGTTACGAGTATGTGTTATTATTTTTTGTAGCGATGATAGCGCAGTGGTTAGCGCGGTCGGTTCACATGCCAAAGGCCGTGGGTTAAAAATTCAGCATTGATCTTGAGCTGCCGGTGAAGAAAAACATCGTGCCGGTAGGGTACTTTCTAGTACTCGACTGGCTAGCTACCGCCCCTAAGATGAAAATCTCTCGATAAACACATAACGGTGTGTTCCGGCAGCCTCAGTGATGTGCAATGATGTGGTCAAGTATGGCATAATTTTACCTAAATAGCCTTGATGTACTATATTGTACTTTCATTCATATTTATTAAAATCCATATTGATGAGTGAAACTAAAATTATGATAATTTTGCAACATACCTACATTGAAAAAGACAGTATCAATGAATGATGATGTGTTGATGTATATGAATGACAGCCCTGTTGGCTCATTGGGAGTATGTCTGCCTGAGCTGTAGGGCGTGGGTTCGATTCCCGCCAAGGACAAATGTTTGTTTGGTATAAACAAATGTTTGTTCTGTGTCTGGGTGTTCTGTATGTATTATAAGTACTTATGTATTTATTAAAAAAAAGTATTTATGTATCCTATCAGTTATCTGACTTCCATCACAAGCTCTGCTTAGTTTGGGGTCAGATGGCGCTGTGTGTAATGTGTCCTACAATGTTTATTTACTTAATGATTAATTAACGTAACTGGCTTTTAGCTGTTTTAACCATTTAAATTAATAATTTATTAATTATTATTTTTTCATCAAAATTGATCTCAACGTCCTTGCACTTGGTTGTATTTAGTGGTGGTGGTAGAATATAGTAAGCTTTGGTAGAAACTACACACTGCGAGCGACCACACCCGGTACATTTTTTCTAGATCTCCCACCCATCACCGACCGGCACGGCGGCGTCTAAATTGTTTTGCTTTCGCCTCTGTTTGGCTTGCTTTCCCGTTAGTTTGGTCGATAGCTTCACGAACAGAGGTGAGTTCTATAATTTGATTTATTTAGTTCTGAAACGCTTTATTGCCTCAAAGATTTTATTTTTAAGTTCGACATGTGTTTTTTGAAGAATAATCTTGAATATTCTAATGTTAAATTTGGTTTTGTAACCTTGGACTGTTTGGTAGCCATCGTTGCTGTTACCAACATACGAGTTAACTGATTGTTATTTTATCTCGGATGTGTTAACACGCCACTCAAATATCAAGCGATTCAAGTAAATTGTTATTCACACAATATTTTTTATCAGTTACAATGATCGATGAGTTTTGATTTGAGTGCCTTTTCGGAATCGAAACTTACATTTACGGAATAATCAATATTGAACTACCTAATTATTTGGCTCTCTGAAAATAATGTTAGCATGTACTTACTGGCTAACTCGATGACACAAATCGTCTAATGCCAGATATTTTAAAAAGTTTCCACCGGCTTCTAGCCTCGTGTCGGCTAACGTTTCGGCATTTTTCAAGTAAAATACAGAATTTCATACTTATACTTTCTATAATCACATATTTTTTATTAACAACCATTAAGTTACATGTTACAGCTTATACAATTATAAATAATATATAATTATTTATAATTAATCAACACATTTCCATCGTACTTCCTTTGTAGATTAAATACATTCAATAAATGCAAAAACTTGGTCAATAATATATTTGGTTTTACTGAAGGTAAGCTTGCATTTGACCGCCAACTCGCCTGATCTTAAGCGAAGAAAATAACGATAACAAATTCACAATATCAATTTAAAAGAATACAAGTTTATGTCCAGATAAACATCCCAATAATATTTTATTTTACCTTAGGCTCGCATTTTATAGTTATGATTTTAGATTTCGAAGAAAATACTTGGTGATATATAGACAAATAGGCAGTCCATTGCACTGGATACAATTCTGATTTTTATAATGCAAATGTAGGTAAACACAAGTTTTAAAATAATCTTAATAATTTTAATAAGGTAGTTATAAAAGTCTAATTATTATTAAACTAGTGACACGCCCCAGCCTCGCACTAGTGCAATTTAGATGCTAATGCGGTGCATATGCATGTATTATACATATTATAAACCTTCCTTTTGAATCACTCTGTCTATTGATGGAAACTGTATTAAAATCTGTTGCGTACCTTAAAAGATTGAGTCTATAGACGGTGGGAAGCGATTTTGTTTTATACTTACTATGTGGAGATAATAGTTAGTTTAATTAAACTAAATTATACTAAAACTTATTATACGGTCATAGATACAATCTGGGTGCCTTCAATTCGCGACTGAATCGGTTCCATCTAGGCGAGCGTGCTCCACTATAGACCGCATCTTCGCTTAACATCAGGCGAGATGGCGGTCAAACGCAAGCCTATCTACAATTAAAAAAAAAAAAACTTAACATTGACATACTCGTGCACTAATAAAATAATAATAAGTCGCGCCCCCACACTGAGGCGCCCACTTTCAATTTCATTCCAAGTTCAAGGCCTTACGTCAGGGACTTTTCAATCGACACGATCTCCTACAGTGCTTGGCTGAATAATATCTATGTCTGCCATCTTACTTCAGCACAATGCTGCCTACGTAACGAATGGGAAATACGTTTTTGAATATTCTGTTGAATGTTAACGTACGTTATTTTTTGCACACGTACTAGATATGGGGATGTCTTTTTTCTTTGTTCGCCAAGCTCGATGTTTGGCCACAGCTCAAGAGAACCGTAGCATGGTGATAGGGTATTTTCTATTACTCGGCTGGCTAGCTACCACCCTCAAGTTGAAAATATGCCGCCAAGCATCTAACGGTGTGTTCCGGCAACCTCACTTGAGGGACAGTTGCATTCCAGGCTAGGTGTGCTTTACCATCTTTGACTACACCGTCACTCAACATCAGGTGAGCTGTGGTCAAATACTTAGACTGTCAACCATAAAAAAAAAACAGGCACGCGTAATATTACCTCGTTTTATATTACAGTACCTGGTTGACCGAGCATTGCTCGGCTGAAAACATGGATAAAACGACGTTTTCTGAAAATGAAACCTAGCTAGATCGATTTTTCGCCCCCGAAACCCCCTGGATACAAAATTTCATGAAAATCGTTGGAGCCGTTTCCGAGATTCAGAATAAATATATATATATAAATATATGTATAAATATAGATAGATAGATGGTATTTAGTGCCACTGGAGTAGTAGGCGATCCGACTATTTCAGATTTCTCGCACCCAAAACGAAAATGATTTCGTTCCACCTAGTAGGCACTTTAAAAAAAACACTTTGTATTAAAACTTGCAATGTTCTTTTCTTTGTGACAATAACTTGGTAGTTATCAAATACAAGACAAGACCCCCTTGAGTGATAGATACGGTATTCGAGCGCGATAAGTGGTGACTTCACCATTATTTTATTAAAGTAGATTGTGTAATGAGACTACAGTTTTCTTTTATTTTATCACATTATTAACTTCTTTTTAGTCAAAATAAGTTTCGATAAGGTGCCTTGTAGACTTGTTTATCGCTTTATGGAAAACCCCTAATAGTACCTACATAATTATTATTTATATCTAGGTTGGTACCACCGCTGTACCAGATATACTGCCAAGCAGTAGTGTGTAAACATTACTGGGTTCCGGTTTGAAAGGTACTGCAGCTAGCAAAATTACTGGGCTTTTGAGACTAACCATCTAATGTCTCAAAGTAATGAACGCTAAAGCAGCGACGCTATGGGCTTGGTTTTGTTACTCAAAGTTCTGTGTATCGCTGCAATGGTCATGGACAGGCGTCGTCTCATAGCATTAGGAGAGCGTCTCGCTTGTCTTATTATTCTTATACACGTACGTATAAAAATATATCTACTTACTTCCGAATGAGCCCTGTTTTTTTAACTGTCCCACCGCTGGGCGTGGGCCTCTTCTAATTGTGACAAGGATAAGACCGTAGTCCACCATGCTGGCGAACTGTTTGGTGTACTACCTTATCAAGCCGAAGGTTGGTGTCTTGCTTCGGTTGTTTCTTGTATTGCAAGTAATTTTTGAGTTGTTAGATCAATTTTAATTTTACAGTCGCGCACTTACCTTTGACATTGACATTGACAGTCAACCCGCTTGATTGTCAATGTCAATGCTAAAAATGAATTGAATGTGTTTTGCGTTGTTATAAATTTATAAATTATTCATTCTCATATTTACTAATCTTAGAATTTTCATTCACATGAAAATTTGTTTTTATGACAATTCATCATGCCAATACTCGCCACGCTTGGCAGGCGGGGTTAGCGAGCGCAGTTAGGTGTGATTGTTCAAGGAACACGCTGCTGCCCATCTTCCGGATTATATCCCTTAGCCGACTCTTACGGCAACCACGGGTAGAGAGGGTGGGGTACTATTCTTACGCCGGCACCACCACGGCAAACATAAATCATGACAATTATTGGTTCCTAATAAAAAATGAGTTTTATCACTGAGGCATAAGAGTGTAAACCTCGGAGAAAACGGTCTCTTCAAAATTATTTAACATTGCGCAATATTAGTCCACCCAAAATCTGCTCTGTCATCTTCTTGATTATAAAACCAGTGACGTAAGTACCTACTAAGTACAGGTAGGTACGTATGTATTCCATTACCTATATCGCCTAATTTGTTTTACATCATTTGTCATGATAATATCAACAGGAGGTGTAATGAAAATTCAAAGAATATTAGTTCTCACACTACAAAAAAATTATGCAATTCATTTTGTAAAACATCCACATCTTGATTTATGAATGATTGTAAAGCCTAATTCACATTACGATGATAGAACACGGTAATGTGGATTTGACTGAAGCGTTAGTATTTTTATTTAAAATTAATGTGATGAGCAAACGTTTTCGTTACTTGGTGGTACCAGACCACCACCACCGTAGTACCAGATATTCTGCCGCCAAACAGTAGTGTGTAAACATTACTGTGTTCCGCTTTGAAGGGTACTGCAGCTAGCGAAATTACAGGGCTGTAGAGACTAACCATGTAATGTCTCAAAGTAATGATCAGACCACCATAGCAGCGATGACCTGATGAAGCTAGATCTTGTTTTGTCACTCAAAGTTCTGTGTATCGCTGCAGTGGTCAATGGTCATGGACAGACGTTATCTCTTACCATCAGGAGAGCGTCTCGTTACTTTTACATTGAAAAATAATATTTTTTTTATTCGTTTACTGGCACTTACTTTTAAATTGGTCCCACATGATTACATTAATATTTTTATCACTATTCTACCAAAAAAGAAATCCTTGGCGATGGTACATGCCTATGAATTTACCTTGATCATAGAACTTTACAACATATTTAAAACGACGGATTTTCTATCTCTGAATCTAGATTGGCTTATAAAAACTATTTTCACAATTTAAAAGGGACTCTAAAAATATTTTTTTTACATTGTGAACCCAAAACATCGGAGCGTACAATGGATTTCGGTGTGAATTAATCCGAATTTCGTACCATATAGTAACATACTTTATTTATATGCAATTCACCGTAGATAAAACAGTAGGTACTGATAAAGGCAATTGAAAAGGCTCTTTCAGCTCATTCAATAGGTCAGTCCTTTGACTCAGTGGCGATATATACTCGATAGAGAAAACAGTACCTTGGTTATTTCTAACTTGATATAAAATAAACTCTACCTACGCGCTTGAAATTCATTTAGCATTGTGAGTCGTTAGTGTCAGAACGTCTCTTTGGGTGAACAAACTTATTTAATGTAAGTAATCTAAAACAGTAATGTATTTACTAACCCAACTAGTGCCTATAATCTTAGGGGACCATAATGGATTTTAAATTTAAATTTACAAATTTAGTTTTAACGTTACTTCTTAACTAAAATTTTGTTTTATTACTTAAACTAGCGACCTGCAATGTAGATGTATGTATTATACCTACATATACCTAAACCTTCTTCTTGAATTGCTTTGTCTATTGATGGAAACCGCGTACTGACGGCGGGAAGCGACTGTTTTATACTATGTAGAGAATAATAGTAAAAAATTCAAAAACGTACAGCATTGTGCTGAAGTAAGATGGCAGACATAGATATTATTCAGCAAAGCACAGCAAAGCAAGGAGATCGTGTCGATTGAAAAGTCCCTGACGTAAGGCCTTGAACTTGGAATAAAATCGAAAGTGGGCGCATCAGTGTGGGGGCGCGACTTGTTGGTAGGTTTATTTTTATTTTATTAGTGCACGAGTATGTCAATGGTTAAGTTTTTTTTTATAATTGTAGTTAGGCTTGCGTTTGACCGCCATCTCGCCTGATGTTCAGCGAATATGCGGTCTATGGTGGAGCACGCTCGCCTAGAAGAAACCGATTTCCTCGCGACTTGAAGGCACTCAGATTGTATACATCAGGAAACACCTACTCGGGTAGCAAATTGTTTGGTGGTTCGTACAATGAATGTAGATTAACAGACGGTCCACATAAAATATTGTAAACTCAAACCCGCGGGTGAAGTTAGTTAAATGATAAATACACGAAATATATTTTGTTATTTTCCTTTTACTATCGTCCGATTACAATTTACTTATAAGTAGGTAGGTACTTAAAACTTTAATCAGTTTTATGATGAAAGAACCTAAATTATTTTATGGATTAAATTGATTTGATAGTCGCCTTCTGAAAGAGTTGTATTCGGAATTAGGTTTCATTTTAGGTTTATTATGTAACATTATGTTTGTGTTTGTAGTGTCTGTATACGCTATATGTATGGTAGGTACATACGGCTAGAAGATTTTAATTTTTTATCTTTTTATTGGTTGACAGGCTAAGTGTTTGACCACAGCTCACCTGATGTTAAGATACAGCGTGTTCGAAGATTCCATTCCAAAACTATTTCCACTTTTCTGAACTGTTTTTTTTTTTTAATACGTGTACATCTACTATACCTGTACTTGATTTGATTTAAGAAGTATACAAGTTTTGGAAAATAGTACAATGCGACATGCTTTTTCTAGTTCCCGCCACAATCCGCCTTTTTAATCACACTAATATTATAAAGGCGACAGTTTCTGAGTGTGCTTGTGTTACTTCTTCACGCACAAACGGCTGGACCAATTTTGATAAAATTTGGTATGAAGGCAGCTGACACCCTGGATTATCACATAGGATTTTGTCCCGACTAAATGTAGCAGGTAACACCGCGGGGCGCAGCTAGTTCTGTCATATTGCCGCGCGCTGAAAGACAATTTTGTCCACGGCACGTAATACAAATAGCCCAGCTATTTACAGTTTCTCGAAAAATCCATTGCAGTTCCACATTAGGCGAAAAGGATCGCTTCAATCGCATACTGGGAAGTTTATGTGGAATTATGGATAAGGCCATCTATCTCATGTTTATTATACAATCGAAGTATGTTCACAGATAATTTCTTTCCTTCCAGAAACATGCCTAAATACACGTACAGCTACTTCCCCATCAAGGCCCTCGGCGAAGGCCCGAGGCTGCTTCTTGCGTACGGTGGCGAAGGCTTCGAAGATAACAGAGTGCCTGCAGACCAGTGGCCTGACTTCAAACCCAGTAAGTACAACTTCTTTGTGATATAACGTTTATAAATACTGATTGTAAATACATTTTAGAAGTACTATCAACACTTAATTAAAATAATACGGTAGAGCTCATTAATCCGGCACGTCCAATAATCCGACACACTCCATCCACACGTCACTCATTCCGCGCTCGTGCTGCGGCTGAATTAAAAAAGCTTGTATAACATGGGCTAAAGAAAGCGGGATATCTACACAGGTCAATTCTTCGAAATTTACAAAAAAAAGTTTTAAACAAGAACTTGTAAAAACAGTCATCAATTACGGATTATTTTAAGACTAATTAGTTAAGTAAGTACGTCACTTCTATAAAAAAACGTTTAGTACATGAAAATAAATAAACATAATATGTATATATACCCTTTTTAGCGATGATAGCTCAGTGGTTAGCGCGGTTGGTTCGCATGCCGAAGGGCGTGGGTTCAAACTTCAACAATGAGCTTGAGCTGCCGGTGAAGGAAAACATCGCGAGGAAACCATAGCATGGTGGTAGGGTATTTCCTAGTACTCGGCTGGCTAGCTGCCACCCTGAACTTAAAAAATCTGCCGCCAAGCATCTAACGGTGTGTTCCGGCAGCCTCACTTGAGACCCAGTGCCATTCCAGGTTAGATGTGATTTACCATCTTCGACCACACCGTCACTTAACATCAAGTGAACTGTGGTCAAACACCTAGCCTGTCAACCATAAAAAAATGCTTTATTTTATTTATAAGACATTTTCTATACAATCCAGTTATCCGAACATTTGAATAATCCGGCATCTCTTAATTTTTCTCATTTATCTGCTCATTATTTCAGAGACCGTGTTCGGCCAAATGCCGATGCTCGAGTTTGACGGCAAGAAGTACGCTCAGAGCTTGGCCATTTCGCGTTACTTGGGCCACAAGTACAACCTGGCCGGAGCCGACATTGAAGAAGATCTGGAAATCGACATGAACGTAGAATTTGTTAACGATATCCGCGCTGGTGAGTACCAAATCTATATTTTTCCATGTCTATATTTTCCGTGTCTATATTTTTGACTGCCCTGTTAGCTCATTTGGTAGAATATCTGCTTTCAGAACTATAGGGTGCGGGTTCGATTCCCACCTGGACAAGCATTTATATAATATTTGTTGTATATGTTGTTACAAAAAAAAAGTATAATAGTATAAAAGACAGTAAAGTGTAATAGTATCTATAAGTTATCTGGTTCCCATCTTAATCGAGTAAAAAAAACTTTAAATTAATTATGTTTATCTGCCTCGACTTTTCGCCATGTTACAATAGCCATGGTCATAAGCTAAACGAGATGATTCCATAATTCTATAATTCGACCGTAGCAATTAACATTGTCGGATCTACATTTTTGCTATTTTCATTTCATTGCATTAAAGGTCTTAGAATATGTCTAAAAATGCCCCCGAAAATTATTAAATTCCTAAAATCAACCTAATGGTAAAACAATTAAGTCTTTTAATCGAATTTGATAATTTTTGGGGGCATTTTTAGACATATTCTAAGACCTTTAATGCAATGAAATGAAAAAAGCAAAAATGTAGATCCGACAATGTTAATTGCTACGGTCGAATTAACCGATTTTTCTCGTTTAATTTAAAAAATATCGGCCGCACATTAAAAATAGTAGGGGCTAAAATTGTTGTGAATTTTAACAACAACATAAGTCGCCACCAATTTTGTTGAAAAGTTTAAAATTACTGAGATATTGAGGAATAACGATTCCTTGTTAAATTCAAAATGGCGGCTAACGCATTGAAATACGCCATTTTGAATTTATACTACCAGTGTAATTTCGCTATCTGCAATACCCTTCAAACTAGAATACAGTAATGTTTATGTTGCTGTTTTTACTGTGGAAGTTTGTAATAGTGAAATACGAATGAACTAGTTTGGTATTTAATTACAACCATATCTACATCCTTTATTTATCTCTGTTTGTCTTAGATAAAAGGCGTTTGCCGTACATTGCTGATTAAAAATTACGTTAGTTAAAGTGCTTAGGTAATGTAATCGTGTCGGTACCTTACCTACACGGCACTTATCAACGCTTTGTAATCTGATGGATTAGTTATTCGATAAATTGAAATAATAATTATATCCACGTAGGTATAGGTATTTGTATTTCAAAAATAATAATCAATGATCTTTGGAGTGTCATCAAAATATTATGTCATTTTTGCTTGTACGTAATGATAAGATACATGACTGTAATCATTATGTAAATCACAGAGGTAACAAATAATTAGACATCCTTCAAAATGATTATAAGCCGTGAGATTCGAAAATTTTGAATTTAGTTGTAGTAATAGCCGATTAAGTGATGATAATTAATTGATTGATTCGGGCGTTACTTTGCGGAAGTTCATTTTAGGTCATTCGTTACTCGAAAATAAACTAAATACTTGAACACTCAATTAATTGATGATTTATTTTGGTTTTAATTTTATATTCGATAGTACTTATTCTGTTTTACTTCGAAATACAAAATAAATAATAATTTATTTTATTTCTTATTGAGACCATTTCAAAGCCCCGTAATCAAGACCGTTTCAAAAGCGCGTAATCGTGACCATACCGAAGACTCGAAACTGTACGAAGCGGCTTATCTACAACGATTTATCTCCATTGTTCAAGCTGAATTTCGTAGCCCTGAATATCGTCGCAAACTTAGGTCTATCGTCGCCTACTAGTTTATTGTTTTTATCGGATTTATTTCGGAGAGTGTGCTTCAGATCTGCGTGGTTAAATTCTTCCATGCACATCCGTCTATCGGACTGCCAGTAGTGTAGTGTACATGTGAGCACTAATCGTAGTACCAGCTCGAATAGTTCGTAGCTGAAGTATTTTTTTTTAATAGGCCAATAACTTGAACGAATTGATTTGATGCCACTTTTATCGTGCGAACCGCTAAACAGTTGCCTGAGTAGGTGTTCCCTGATGAATAAATTCTGAGTATCTTCAAGTCGAGAATATCGATATCATTTAGGCAAGCGTGTTCCATCATAGGCCGCATGTTCAGATGACACGACGGTCAAACGCCTATTTATTATAAAAAAGACTCGTAATCGTTCTGTTCGTTTTCAGCCCGTAATAGAGACCACTTTGAAAGACCCGTAATTAATACCGTATCAAGACTTGTGTTATTCTTCCACAGTATCTGCTACAGTCCACTACGAGAAAGACGAAGCCTTGAAGGCAAAGAAACACGCTGAATTCAACGAGACACGCTACCCAGCCATGCTTGAGAAATTGAACGAAATTATCAAGAAGAACAATGGACATATTGCTCTAGGAAAGGTGAGAATCATTCGAAAACCATAATATTATGGGCAACGGTAATAATATTTTCATAATAAGTACCACTCGGTATCAATACATCGGTTTTGCGGAAAGTGGATATAATTTGTTAAAACATGACTTTTTATGTATCTTCCAAAATTGTCTCACAGCTTTTACTACAAGCTGTCACTGCTAGAACATATCTGGACTCGTTTTTGATTTACTTTATATGTGACTGACAATGAGATTTATTTCACTTGATTGATTGACTAAAACTAATTAAATAAATAACTACTTAAAACTAAATAATTACTTAGACTTATTTCACTTGATTGAACTAATTAAATAAATAGCTACTTAAAACTAAATAAATACTTAGACTTATTTCACTTGATTGAATGACTAAAACTAAATAACTACTTAAAACTTAATAATTACTTTATTATTTAATTGACTAAATTTATTTGTAGCGATGATAGCTCAGTGTATAGCGCGGTCGGTTCACATGCCGAAGGGCGTGGGTTCAAACCTCAACAATGAGCTTGAGTTGCCGGTGTAGGAAAACATCGTGAGGAAACTATAGCGTGGTGGCAGGGCACTTTCTAGTAATCGACTGGCTAGCTACCGCCTTCAAATTGAAAGTCTCAAAGCACTTAACAGTGTGTCCCGACAGCCTCACTTGAGAGCCAGGTCCATTTCAGGCTAGATGTGTTCACCATCTTCGACCACACCGTCACTGAACATCACGTGAGCTGTGGTCACAAACCTATCATGAGAATCATAAAAAAAACTTTATCATTTCTAGTTGACCTGGGGAGACTTCGTTTTCACCGGTCTCTACGATTACGTGAAGACGATGCTCCAAAAGCCTGACCTGGACACCCAGTACCCAGCATTCAAGAAATTGCACGACATGGTCCTCTCACTGCCCAAGGTCAAGGAATACAATGAAGCGGCTTACCCGCAGTAGAATAGTTAGATCTTTATAATGAGTGTCTTTGATAAGTCTGCTAATGATTGTGGGCTCAACCGATTCTGACGAAATACTTACTCATAGAAAGACACTTGACACTTTATGCTAGCGGAAGTTCTGACAATCGCGACCAAAACGTCATCCGTTATGTTGGATAATCCCCACGTACGCACAAAATGTTCTTCGCATTTTTTATTCGCACAGTGAGATTGTGGAACTCTCTGGAATCTCTGTGGATACTCTCTCCCGAAAGTACAAAAGTTCTTTCTAGATAAGCGTGCTCCATCTTAGACCGCACTACTACTTAATATTAGCCAGGGTGTGTCAAATTTATCAGATAACAAAACACAGATTTAAATTCTTTTTTGTTTTACTTACTCGGGATTACTCACGTTTAATTATATCGGAAACTTCGACTATAGTTTCGACCACATTCGGTAACTATAGTCGGAGTTGCCGATATAATAAACGCGAGTAATCCCGTATAAGTAAAACAAAAATGTGTCAAAACCACGTCAGTTTCCATATTTAAATTTCTGTAGGAAAAGATCCTATTTTTTTGGCAAGTGCATTGTTTTGTTCTATATTTGATTCGTCTTGAAGTCTTGCGTCTTAAGCGGATGAGCTAAGAATAAAAGTTATTACTACATTTTAAGCTTTTCGTATTATGTTTATTCTTAGACAAAAATCTCTAAATTGAACTGTATTTTTCATATAAATTCATATAAGTGAATCGGTTAAATTATATTATCTACTGTTATATCGTAGGTATAAGCGAACACAGTATATTTGGTGTAATAAAATTATATTTACCTTTAATTTGGTTATTTATTTTATGATAAAAATTGTTAGTTTTTGCCAAGATAAACTAAATTGTTAGTTTTTGCACGTAAGATAAGTGACAATGTCTCGTTGAAAATTGTTATTTGATAAATGTCTTGCCGCTTGCCATAAAATTGAAAATGGGCACCAAACGGCCCCACAGAGAAAATACATTTGTCTTTGTTTCGTTTCTTTTTGCAGAGAAGCTCATACGAAATGAGCACAAAACACGTAACGCGGCCGTGTTTAATTAACATTATGCTAGTTGGGTTCAATTTGATGGAATGGTATTCTTTACGCCATGTCAAATTTAAAAATGCACACGATATGCTGCGCTCTCGTTTTGATCTGTCATAATGAACTTTATAAGGGTATGATGTTATAAACCCTATATGCATTTTCGACAAGGATTCTTAGGAGAGTTAGAGAATCAGGGTCTTAGTTACATAATCGAGTACTATACTTATTATGTAAACAATTAATAGCTGAACAATAAGTAAAATGTGTATTAAATAAAAATATTTAATAATATGTATCAGGTCTTCAGAGCAAAGAAAATAGTTTCTATACTTTAGACTAAAATGGTTAAAGCGTAAAAATAATTTGTAAAATGTAAGTATATAGAAAGTTTGAATACTATCAAGTATCTACTAGTACTTTTTCTCAACTGTCCCGAGTCACCTTGTGATATTACTCTAGCGTCAAAAACGTACCAGGAAACCTTCGACAAATAGAATCTTGATAAGTAAAAAAGGCATTTCAAAATTGTATTTAATTCAATTCACTAACATTTTAATGCATTGGTTAATCCACAGATTTACTTAGCGCCGGCCACGGTACACTATCTAAATTATGAGAAAGATAAAACACTTCATCTTTTTTCCAGGCTGTTTTGTTTTATTTCTACGTGATTTATTCATTCTCCAAGTATAGTTTTCATCATATTCGGCGCACTTTCTCAAGGAGTGAAAACAGGTAGCGGCTTCGTGTTTTTGTCAGCTCAATAACATTTAATGGATCAATCAATATCGCACAAAATCACTATCATAGTTCTTTCAAAGGTATCAATGCGTCTTTTACATCCATTTCAGGGTCCATTTCTTGTTGGTTCTTCATCAATGGCTTTGTCAGCATAGCAGTTTTGACGCTTTCTTCCACCTGCCGTATGTTCTCCATGAGAGGAAGATCTTTGGTTTCCGGAGTGAGGGTCAGAAGGATCGCAGACAAAAGTGTAAAGCAGCCGAAGAGAATCGATGGTAGTGCTTCGAACATTGAACTCTGAAATTTAAAGCTTTCTTGAAGACTGGAAGTTTGATAAATTAAGAGTAGGTATTTGTTATGTTAATTTTACTGCTGAGAAACGACTTTCAATCGACATGGAAAACACAGATATGTATAAGATACGTACATTCTGATATTAACAATAGTATATTAGATACATAATAAATTTCGGTCGACAGTTCAACAGCGGCATCTAACACAAAAATAAACAAAGCTTGTATAATATTTATTATTTAAATACCTGTAATACTTATAATACATAGACAGCCAGACATAAACACATAAATTTATTATCCTGGGCGGGAAATGAACCTTCTACAGCGTATACAAAAGAGATACTACAAAAAGAGGTAACAGATGACGGACATATTCGAGGATATCATTGTATTAATTATTACGAAAAAGTATTATAATGGGTTGTACCTGAAGATATTTAAATATATTTGATTTTCCACACAATGTCATTCACTTTCAACGAAATGTATACTAGTTTTTTTTTTTTACATTTTAGTTCTGGTTTCATGGTTCAATTTGTTGAGTAAAATAATATATTATGTTGTGTTTTGTAACGGAATACTCAAAGTACCTACAGTTAAGCATAACATAAGCAGTTACCTACCAATACAGGTGTCAAAGGAGCCAGCATACCGCCAACTCTGGAGGCGAAGGCTACGAACCCGAGCAGTGTTCCTCGTGCGCTGGTCGGGAACAGTTCCATGACATACGTGATGACTCCCGTGAAGCAAACTGATATCAGCATCTTACCCAGCAGGAATAGTAGAATTTTTGCCCAAGTGTAACCTGAAAAAACCAAATGTTTTAAATAAAAAATTAGTACAGGTTTCCTCGTAAATCTAAAAAAAAATTTGGTCACACGATCAAGGCACCTATGGATAAACGTTTGTTTGTCAAAGCTACATCTGTTTGTTGTGGTAACTCCTTATTAACCGACAGAGCAAAATCATAACAAGTATAGTACTTTAGGGCTATGTTACTCAACATTTTTATACGTAATAAGACGAACGAAACGCTCACTTGGTGGTAAGCGATAACGCCTGCCCAAAACGATTGCAGCGGTACAAAGAAATTTGACCAATAAAACAAAATGCAAGACATTGCTGTTTTGGGGTCATTACCTTGAGACATTCAATGATTAGTCTCAAAAACCCTGTGTTCCGCAACCTGTAGGAACCTTCAAACCGGAACACTGTAAAGTTTACATAAATGGTAGGTAATAGAATATCTAATACAGCGGTAGTGCCTACACCTGCAAAGGTTATTTACCTGGTACTGTTAGGTACATAAAATACAATTAATACAAATTTGCGTTCATATTACGCTCGTGATAAATAGCTCAGTACAATGTAAGTTTGAAAATGAAACGCCTTTTTAACGAAAGGTTTTTTGCTAGACAGCTAAATCGCATACTATCCATGGCTATTGAAGTTTTGTATGTAGCTTACTTACTTGCTGGTACATATCCCGTAGCAACGCACAAAACACCAGAAATTAAGAATCCAACCAACAGAGGCATCTTCCTACCAATCTTGTTCATCAAGTAAAGGGATATCAGCTCTCCTGGAAAGGACATCACCGTCGACAGCAGAAAATTGGTGTACTTATTCCCAGGCAAGAATACTGAGTTAATCATCAATCCGTAGTAGACAAAGCTAACCGTAAATCTGCAAACAACTGCAACTAAAACACGCTTTATGATCTCCTTCGACTTTAAAATTTCTTTCAAACCTTCTCTCTTCTCTTTAGCAGCAATATTGAACTTGTTTTTAAGTTCCACTCCATCTAGATTAGTCAATTCTTGTCGGTTGATGTTTATATTGTTCATATGGGAAATTGTTAGCAATGTCTTTTTTGCTTTTTCAGTGCTTCCGCTGATAATCTGCCAGCGAGGGCTTTCTCCGATGAGGAAAATGTAGGATAGGAATAGAATAGATGGACCATTGATGATGTGGATAAGAGTCTTCCAGTAAGAGACGTTCATGCCAATTATTGCGAATAGACATTCTCCTAAATATGTTGCGTAGGCGAATGTAATTCCAGACATTATTCGATTCTTTTTACCGCATATCTCCATCACTGAAAGCGAAGCAGAATATCATTACTCATATATTGCTATGGCAATTTCAGAAGGCACACAGAACGTCTTGTAGCAAGTTTTAGTTGCTATAATCGCTATTGTTGCCTAAGTTACAATAAATACAACTACTTCTCTTCAACAGACGTTTTGTACGAGCCTAGATTATCTTTTTTCAGTCTTCAACAGGCTAGGTATGACCACAGCTCACCTGATGTTAGGTGACGGCGTGGTTGATGGTTGTAAACAATACTAGCCTGAAACGAAACTTACTTTTAAGTGAGGCTGTCTTGGCGGTAGATTTTCAATTTGAAGGTGGCTAGCAAGCCTTGCACTTATAGTTTTCTTCTAATGTTTTCCGTCATAGTCAACTCAATTTCATTCTTGGAATTTGAATTCACGCCTCTCGTTATGTGAACCGACCGCGCCAACCATGTAACTGGTTCGATTTGTAAGCTTCGCTACGAATTGAACTATAATCAAATCATATCGAATCTAAATCGAACTTATTTTACTCTACTTAATCGTAAGCCATAAATGTACGGGCTTGACATGAGCTGTCCGCGTGATATGTATATCGACAGCTTATGTCAATATACATTTTCATTATATACATAATAGGTACATTTTCGACTTTTCTATCAGTGTCTCTGTAACTGATCTAATTTTTCAGAGTTTTTCTAATTTCATATTATATATTATAATATAAGTCATTATACAAATTCAATTGTAAGCGTTTTTATGGCCAATAAATTAATTTTGTATCTATCTGTATCTCGCTAATCGAATGATACTTTGCCCTCAGGACATAAACTTAGTTATTTTGGAATAGATACAAAAAAAGTACAGATCTTGTATACCTGAACACAATTCTAGGATATTTACGTAAAAATTTTTGGTGTTATTTTCTTTCACTACAGTATGTAGAAAATGAAATCAAAACTGTGAGATTTAAAAATCCTTACCGTCGCTTGCTTTATCAACATTTGGTTGCAGTTTGAGCTGGAGTTTCAACAAAAGCTAATACCAGAAATGCTTTTACAAGCATCCGGTACAGTTCATGAAAAGTATTTTTTAGAGCTACTTACAAAGCACCATTATTGCTGAATAGCTGCCTGCTGTGACAGCTGCTTCACAGAACTCTATAGTTACATATAAATAGTAAGAGGTGGCGAAGGTCTTCAGCTGACCTATCCAGCTGTTCACTATACAGAATATTAGGGTTGGCTTTCGGCCAAACCTGAAAAAGATAATCATTTTTAGGTCTTGTCTGGTGGTCTTATACTATTTATGTCATTGATCTCCTTAGCTATGAAATAGTAAAAGTAATTTCATATAAACTGAGTGGCTAGCTCAAGCGTCAGAGTTTAAGGGCCGCCTGAAGTGCACTGACATGGCTTGACGGTTGCTGTGATAGAAATATAATTTGTCCTGTTTTTTTTTTTCATGGACGAAGGAAACATTGTCCTAATTTTAAGAGATAACGCCTACCTTGGCCATTGCAGCGGTACCAAGTTCTTTGAGTATCAATAGGCATCGTACTTTTAACGTTCATTACTTTGAGACATTCGATTCGATATTTGGTTTCAATAGCCTTCTAATTGCTAGCAGCAGCACCGTTCTAACTGGAACACATTAACATTGACACACTACTGCTTTATGGCAGAATATTTGATACTGCGGTGGTACCTAGTTGACTTCCATTTAAAGAGATCTCATGTCATGACAATAGGAGATCTCCTTATCCTTAACATCAATCATAACAGGAGTAACGACACACCACTTATTTATAACTTAAATTTCTTAAATTTGTCTTGAAATATTTGTTTTTGCCACCTGTCAGACATCCATCCTCCAACAATCATGGAAATCAGCATCCCCGCGCTGTGTATTGTTCCGATGAGGTTCGACAGCCAGGGTCTGCAGGCCAAGTTCAGCTGGAAATATTGAGTAAGAAATCTCATCCAATGCCATGTGGAGTAGACATATGACTTTGAGACCTTATCTCTGCAATATCCCATTCGTGGCTTGACGCTAACGAATATTAACAAATGGCAAGTCAGCAGCGTGGTCAGCCTGATTGCCACGTCAAATAACAATGCATTGGGCCAAATAAGCGCAAGCAGTTTGATCACTCGTTGACCAGACCACCATTTATCTTTGAAAAAAGATGTATGTTCCCCATGGAATTAATGTATCAGCATCAATATTTGCGTCGTTGATTGATTTTATTAGTTCTATAACAATTCCAGTTGCTTTCGGACTGTACATCAGTTTGGACTGTGCTTCATTAAGTTTATACGAACTTACTTCTGCAATAATAGTATTGTTGGTCTCGTACACCCATTCCTGACATGTCTCTAGAGCTCCACTGAAACTCTCATTGGAGCACGCCGAGCCTGGGATGAAGTCTGCTCTCAGCAGCGGCTTAGAGCAGCGGTCTATTGTTGCGTTTGGCCACCAAGCTGCTACAAAGTTTGCGCTAGAATTTTCGCATTCCGGAATTTTACACCTGAAAAGTGAATTTAAATCTGTTATTCTGGTAGTCTTTGACTTTTCTATTGAACAATATTTTGTTTCTAGGCCTACCAGCCTTCATTAAAGGCTTGAGTGTCAGTCCGCATAATAGGCTTGAGAGTTAGTTTTCATTAGGTTTGAGATCCAGCTTTCATAAATAACTTCAGAGCCAACCCTCGTTGCAAGTTTGAGAGTCAGTTCCCATTATATGCTAGAGAGCCAGCCTTCATTACAGGCTTGAGAATCAGCTCCAATTATAGGCACGAAAACCAGCCCTCATAACAACCTTGGTAACCAGAGCCTATTAAGCTTGAAGCCCACTCCCCATTACAGGCTAAATATAAGCACTGGAAAATTGGAACCAAACCTGGGGAATCTGCCAGTATCTAGTATAGTTTATCATGCTCACCTGTAGTTTAAATCTCCGGCTGTAAATATGTAGTTGATATTGACCATAGTGATGAAAATGGCGGGCAAACATAATAGCGTGAATTGAATGAATTGATATTTTCCAAAATTATCCAGCACTTCGGTAACATCATACACTTTTGAGTCATGATCTAGTTTTTTTGTTTCTTCTACCATGTTACTTTTAATTTTTAGTTAAGTTATAGTTAGATGCACCAGTGCCGTATTATAAAATCGGTAAGATTAATAATTTCACTGACCCGTGCCTAAATTCTGAAAAATATTTTGCTTTGTAAGGTCCGAGGTCAAATTTTATCACATTTGTAAAGTGATGAACTTTACAAATGTGACAACTTCTAGCAATTATTTTTACCAACAGCTTCCTAAAATTGAATATATAGTTTCACTCAGAAAATTATCACTTCTATCTTGACACAATTTTCGTCGTTCGTAATTTATTTCCTACAATAAAGCAGTTAAGTACCTACACATATAGGATGACTATGAAATCTTGGTCGTTTAGTTTGATATCTTATTACATAAGTACCTATCGCTGAATAATAATATAATTCATAGGTACGTTGAATTACCATGGACACTGCCGTGGTTTGATTTTTTATTTATGCGGGATTACTCAAAGATAAAGATATATTTATTTGCAATAACATGAGTATGATGTATGATGTCCGTAACTAAATTAATGAGCTTCATATTATGCCTGAAGAGGCGTACAAATTTTTGAGAGCAACACAATATTAGTAGTAATTAAATAATTAAATTTAAATAATTTAGTATTTAATTAATTGTATTAGTAGTTATTTAATTTACTCACGTTTAATTATATCGGACACTCCGACTATTTCGGCCACATCTGGTGGCTTTCATCATGGAGACAAGGCTGAGTACAACGCGCGTGGCCTCGTTTTGCTTTGCACTGCAGCGCGTGGAAGTGGCCGAAACTATAGTCAGAATATCCAATATGTTTTAACGTGAGTAATCCCGCAAAAGTAAAACAAAATATCAACTGTGCCAGTACCATTATTTGACTGTCCTGTTGGCTCATTAGGTAGTATTTCTGCTTTTAAGATGTCGGGCATGAGTTCGATTCCTAATACGAACATAGATGGTTGTACATTGTAGGTATGTACTCTATAAGTTATACCTATATATCTCATGGTACAAGCTTTGCTTACTTTGTGTTAGTTGTACGCAGCTTTTTCTCTTCCTTCCAGTATCAGACAGGCTAATTCTGTTAATATATTTAATAATTTAGTATATAAACATTATTTATCTGCATGTTAATGTATATTTGTATTCTATATATATATTTTTTGTATATTTATTGTATGTTTTTTATTTTTATTTTTTTTTATTTATTTATTTATAGTAAGTATGTTTTTCTGTTTGTATATATATAAATATTCTCTCTCTGTCATTTTATATAATTATTATTATTTCCTTTTTTTTACACCAACTTAAATATCTATTCTTTTAATTTCCATCCTAAGGTTGTCTGGAAGAAATCGCTCTAGGCGATAAGGCCGCCCTTGTACACCGTTTATTTGTTGTTTCTATGTTGTATTTTTTGTTTTGTTACTTTCTTTCTCTTCTGTTTTTAATTTTTGTATGTATTTTTATAATGTTTGGTGTATAATAAAGTTGTATTGTATTGTATTGTATTGTATTGATGAAGGCCACAGGATGTGACCGAAGCTATAGTCGGAGTCTCCAATATAATTAAACGTGAGTAGTCCCGCACAAGTTAAACAAAAATATATCAAAATCACGGCAGTTTTCATAGTAAATCTTTGCTTAGTTTGAAGCTAGATGATGCTGTGTCAAATGACCCCTGATATCTATTTATTTATAATAATTAAAAGAAAAAAGCAAGTATGTCACTCAGATATTAACATTAACAGACTAAATCTTTCCATAAATATGTAGATTCGCGAAACCAAAGAAGTCAACTTGGGTCACCAAAATACAGGCTATGCTTAGTTTGGGGCCCGGTGAATTACGCTATACAAATCGTAAATCTGCCTGGAGTCGGCGTATGACTTCGTACCGCTTGCCGTTGAGACGGCGGGACCGTGGTGTTCCGAGGCGCGGATGTTCGTGGCGGAATTGGGGCGGCGTCTCTGTGAAAAAGGGCGTGACCCCCGAGCAGGATCCTATTTAGTACAGCATCTGTCGCTGGCTATCCAGCGTAGTAACGCCGCAAGTATTATGGGCACTTTTGGGCGGGGGTCTTTGCGTGGGGGCCTTTTTGACTAGGGATTTGTTGACTCGTACCTACTAACATCTTTAGCGGATGGCACATTGATGCGCGTCAACAAAGCCCTTATGATATTTAATGTGTAATTGACATGGACATTTTAATGTATAATTGTCGAATAGAATATATCTAGTTTATGTACATAAATTATACACATATAAAAGTCAAGTAATAAAGATTTAAAAAAAAAAAAAACGTAAATAGTAAATTAATTTGTAAAATTGTAAATTGTACGTATGGTAATAAAGATTATTCTATCTATTTGCAATTTTTTTTGCATTTATTCTGTATTCTAAATGCTATTCTGCTTATTTCAGCCAAAATATTGCTTAGTAAAAAGTATTATAGCCAGATAATAAAATCAATTTAGATGTTTACAGATACAAAACTTTCTAATAAAGTTACTGTCATTTCCATTAACTCCATTAAGAGTATTAAAAATAAGATTTTAAAGAATTAAGTTTGCAAAAAAGGTATGAGTTTTCTAGACATCCTTTATATTAAGTATATCTGCGATAACTTGCTGTCCGTATATAAGATAAGATTTTGGGGTGATCAAAAAGCAAACAGCGAAAACGAGATCATATAAACAATAGTTATAAGTTTGAACAACGTTTACTTTGTCAAGTATTATCTTATCCGAAAACTTAAAGTAAACTGGTTATTTATAGGTATTATTTACCCAGTCTGAAACTTTTGGCTAATAATTTCGCTCACGATGTGCAACAGTAAGACTTAGGATCGAGTACGTTGATAATAATTTTCATTATATTATAGTTCTTTATTCTATTATAGTTTTTTTATTGTATTATAGTTTTTTTATGTGTAAGTGGGATGGTCATACTATCGCAGACTTGATAGACGCTGAGATAAGTACACATGCTCTAGAGTAGAGATTGCGAATCGGCAAATGCAAAAGATACGAGACGCAAACTACCTGATAATAAATTCGTATCTAAAATGGCGTAATGTTATATTGATTCTCCGCATCTCCTCTCTAACATACATCTGAACGTCCCTAGAACATCCGCAAGACATCCTAAATACTTATAATATAGTGCGACTAATTCAGGCGAAATTCGATTTCATTCAATTTTTGTCTTACTTCTGAAATAAACTGGAAGATTTTCCTTATTTGACTGATTTAATACCAATTCGGGCTTTCCTATCTTGGTTGACTGGAATAGATCTCTCTTAGCGATAAGACCACCACTTGTGGCGCATAAGATTATATTTCGTTTTCTGTACTTTTTTTCTATTTATGGTGTGCACAATAAAGAATTTATATCTACTAATTTGGTTATGCTAAATATAACTACAAAATAGTTTAGTTTGTCCCTTATAGGTACCTATACAGTCTTTTACTTCATACTTTTTTCCTCTCTTTTAGCAAACAAGCTTACGTTCAATATGCGAAAACTGATAAATAGTGTTAAAATAGTAATATTGATTAATAATTAAAAAATACTATTTACTATAGTACACATATAGTAACTATATGTTACTATAGTAACATAAAGTTAAAAAAAATACTAAAAGTAAAAGAGTAGTAGTGGAATGCGTAATATGAGAGAGCGACATTTCAGTCAGGAGCATAGTCAACAGTTCAACACTGACTCAACTGACAATAAAACATACACATAAAATAGTTTTTGAATACTTTAGGGCTCCGTCAAATATTCCGTTTTCAAAGGCTACGTCACCAAAAAAGTTTGAGAACAGCTGCTCTTCTATATATAGCTACACTACACTGTACACCATATAACTATTTAATTATGGAAACTGACTTGACACCTTCAGCTCAGTCTCGTATCCATGACGAAGACCACCGGCTGTGGCCTAAACTATAGTCGAAGTTTCCGAAAAAAAAACTATATAACTACAGTACACTATGAATATTAGTTTGTTATTTATTGGTTGATACATAACGGTGAGGTGAATTGAAAGATGTCGAACTTCTAATCGCTTTATTTTCTCTCTTTCACACCTTACTAAACTAATAACACTATCCCTTTCACACTTTATCTATCTCTTTCATACTTACAATTATCTCGCATCGAGGCATCTCTTTCATATTGTCTTTACGTTCCATTGATATCTTCATATCCTTTCACTCTTTCAAACGTATTAATTACTCATTTATTCTGTCTCTTTTTTGCTACCTTACGTTCCCATTTCACGCAGTATCTACAGTTTACATGCCCTTGAAATTTACAAAATTATTGACTGGATGGACTTAAATTTTTTCACTATAACTTACATGCTTTTTTATTTTTCTATTCCACAAGATTATGTGATAAATTTGTGCTTTAACATAGTAATTTAACTTCATATCTAGATGTGTTATATGTCAAAAAAATATAAAATTTTATAACCATTAAAAAAATGAACTTGGATATAATGTTATTGTACTACTAACGCCATCTGTTAGAAAACCAAAGAGTTAACATCGTTGCAACAGAACTAAACTCAATACTCCAATACATTGTAGTTAATCTACTTAATACTAGATGACACCACTAGAATCACGTTGTAAAAAATACATAACTGTCTTAAAAATTATTACCCGTTAGAAAAACTACGCGAGCCCTCACAAAGCTCAGCTTTTTACTAGTTTTTATATGTGTTAGTGTCTATCTTACATACAATTAAAGTTTTAATTTACATTTAAGATATACATATAAAGCAAAATAAACATTACTCTTATTACATATCAAATCATTCAATACTATTTATTTAAATTGACATCTTATATTTTACTCATTTATGCTTACGTAATAATTAGATACTTATGTAATAATACTGCTATTACATTTTGCTATTAAATTTAAGAAAAAAACTAACATTTTATTTAATGAGATTTCTTGCTATCTTATCTATCTAATTCAATCCAATACCTTTAAACGAGCTATTCTTGTATATATATATATAATCTAAATCTCGGAAACAGTTTTTATGAAATTTAGTATGCAGGGGGTTTCGGGGGCGATACATTTCATATTGTCTTTACGTTCCATTCATATCTTGATATCCTTTCGCTCTTTCAAACATATTAATTACATGTACAATTATATGTACCTACTCATTTATTCTGTCTCTTTCTCGCTACCTTATTTTCCCATTTCACGCATTATCTACAGTTTACAGTATATAATTCGATATTTTAATTCGATAATACTTTGTGTAATTAAAAACTCATCGATTAACATACTTGCTGCATATCTTAATAGTATATTAATATATTGAAAGTAGATTTTAATAACTCTCATTTTTCTTTATCTAAGTTATAGTGTGATGTACCGACACATGTATCTAGCGTGGAAATTCTTAAAATGATTTGTCGCAGATGTCGGATTTTTCATACATAATCTATTGCGTTTATAGGTACCTACAACGGATAGTCAATAAAGGTAAAGAACGCCTTTCCTTGGCAGGTACTTATGCACAATTGCAAACCAATGAAATTTTTTTTTTATACAATTGGTTACTTGCCCTTAGAATTGGTGATACACATACAGCGATGATAGTTCAGTGGTTAGCGTGGTCGGTTCATACGCCGAAGGCCGTGCGTTCAAACCGCAACAATGAGCTTAAGCTGCCGGTGAAGGAAAACATCGTGAGGAAACCATAGCATGGTGGTAGGGTACTTTCTAATACTCGGCTGGCTATATAGCTACTACCCTCAGGTTGAAAATCTGTCGCCAAGCACCGATCGATTCCGGCAGCCTCACTTGAGAGCCAGTCCCGTTCCAGGCTAGGTGTGCTGTATCATCTTCGACCAAACTGTCACTTAACATCAGGTGAGCAGTGGTCAACAAAAGCTAGGAGTCAACGATAAAAAAATGTGAACAATATATTGTACCAATACACGACCGACTATACTTAAATGATACCTTTTATCCCGAAATAATGTTTCAAGACACATCTGTACAAAATTTTAAGTAAATACGTGCTTTAGTACGTTTTTTGATAATCCTATAGAAACCTAACATTAAGTATTCCAGGGGTAAAGTATACTGTACCTATGTGTTAATCCAGGTATGTATTATAATATAATAAGTGTGCCAAATTTCATTCAAATTCGTACACGTACAGCCGTTTTTACGTAATTGTGAAACAAACATACAAACATTCACTTTTAAATACTAAGTAGGATTAGGTCAATTGAGACAACAATTTATTACTGTACTTGATTTCTGATATATCTAGGTACATTTTATTTAAAACCAAAATCACAACTGACCACATCGCTTTCAGACAAATATTTTTTATAAAATATTCAAGTAAGAAAGGTAAAATGTAAAGCGTGATGAACCTTATCATGATGTTACCGTCAACATTTTTCGAGTCGAACTAAGAGTTTCTGATATCTGCCAGGTCGGTTCCGGAGCTGGCGTTAGCTCTTTTCTTTATTTCTTTAGCAGTTCTGGTACTTTCTTCGACGTGGCGGATGGTATCCATCAGAGGAAGGTCCTTGGTCTCCGGGGTAAGGATTAATAGGATCCCACTCAGTAAAGCTGAGCAGCCAAAGAGAATTGAGGGAAGAGCTTCGGAGATTGGGTTCTGCAAAGTAAAACGTAGGTGATAAATTTAGGCATCTTTCTCTCAACTTTTCTTAGTCCTTGTGGTTAAAAAAATTGTTTTATTTTCTGTCTTCTATGCAAAAATAGTAAAAATTTACATTTAAATCAGTAAAAAATGAAATGAAACACAGGGTAGGTGATCATCATTATCACAGCTGTAGGACGTCCACTGCTGGACATAGGCCTCCCCCATTGACTCCCATAAAGACCGGTTGAAAGCGACTCGCATCCAGCGCGTTCCTGCGGTCTTTATTAGGTCGTCTGTCCACCTTGTGGGTGACGTCTTACGCACTACGTGCTGCGCTTGCCGGTCCATGCCGGTCATTTTGCAGTCCCATCCATAAGTTTTGCGTGCCCACTGCCACTTTAACTTGTTAATTCACTGGGCTATATCGGTTACTTTACAGGTTTTTACGTTACAAGGCAGGTAAAACCACAAAATATTGATCATCTCTTTCACTCATCGTTTTGACGGGAGCTTAAGATTGTGAAGTCTTAAAACAAAAATATAGTTCCACGTATAGGGGGAAGCCTGCTGGATTTTATAACAACTGTAAAATATAATTATCGACACAACAGATCATACCAGTATAGGCGTCAACGGGGCCAGCATACCACCGACCCTAGAAGCGAAGGATCCGAACCCGAGTAAAGAACCTCGTGCACTGGTCGGGAACAGCTCCATGAAATAGGTGATGGCTCCCGTAAAGCAGACGGATATTAACATCTTGCCCAGCAGGAACAGTAGAATCTTCGCCCAGGTGTATGCTGGAATATTAACATCAAATTATTTTCGTTGTAGCTCTCGTGGTGTGATTATATGTTCTTTAAATATCACCAAAGCTCAAAGTAGAGGACGAACCGCTCAGTCTTCAATTCGGCGATGACTTGTTAAAAGACTGGTCTTATTTTTCTTCTAAGTAAAACAACAATCGTTTTCCCTTTTCACAGGCCTTTGGACGGTAGTAGATATCCTTAGGTCGTCTTGGTAGGTACCACCGCAGTACCAGATATTCTGCTGCCAAGTAGTAGTGTGTAAACATTACTGTATTCCAGTTTGAAGGGTGCTGCAGCTAGCAAAGTTACAGGGTTGTACAGACTTACCATCGATAGTCTCAAAGTAATGAGCGCCAAAGCAGCGATGGACTTTGTTTTCAAAGTTCTGTGTATCACTGCAAAAGTCATAGATAGGCGTTTTTTCTTACCATCAGGAGAGCGTCTCGTTCGTCTTATTAATTTAATATAAAAAACGGTATATTAACTGTTGCCTTTACGAATTTAATTTTGTATATTTAACGCTAGCTATACTTGTGTCTAGGAAGGAAATTGCAACTTACTAGCTGGTACGTATCCCGTAGCCACGCATAGGACTCCAGACATCAGGAAGCCAACCAACAGAGGCATCTTCCTACCAATCTTGTTCATCAAGTAAAGTGATATCAGCTCTCCTGGAAACGACATCACTGTCGACAGCAAAAAGTTAGTGTACTTATTCCCAGGCAAAAACACAGAGTTTATCATCATTCCATAGTAGACAAAACTGGTAGTGAATCTGCAAACTACTGCCACTAAAACTCTTTTCATGATCTCTTTGGATGTAAAAATTTGTTTTAATCCTTCTCTCTTCTCGTTAGCGCCAATATTGAATTTGTTTTTCAGTTTGATCTCATCAAGATCCGCCAGTTCTTGCCGGTTAATGTTAATATTATTCATATCAGCAACCAGTAATAGAGTTTCTTTTGCCTTTTCTGTGTTTCCGTTGATGATCTGCCAGCGGGGGCTTTCTCTGATAAGGAAAATGTACGTCAGGAACAGGATGGATGGGCCGTTGATGATGTGGATCAGAGTCTTCCAATAGGGAACAAACATGCCGATAACAGCAAATAGACATTCCCCGAAGTAGATGGCGTACGCGAAGACTACTCCGGACAATATTCGGTTATGTTTTCCACAAATTTCTAACACTGAAAGCATAAGGATTTATTATAGACTTTCGATTTTTTGCACAATGCTATGTGAATATTAAAAGGAACCAGGCTACCTACACTTAACATGTTAATCTTTTTTAAGTGTCGAATGTGACCCTTTCCAATTTAGCTTTGTTTAGCTCTGTTCTATGTTTAGTGAGCCGTATTTGTATCTTTTGCGGCGTAATATTCAGCGGTAACCCGTAATAGACTATTTCAACATTCGTAGATTATGCAAATGTGCATATATAAATATAATAAATTTAAAAAAGTTTTTTGTTGTAACGAATAGACTTGCTTTTGACCGCCATCTCGCCTGATCATAAGCGAAGATGCGGTCTACGATGGAGCACGCTCGCCTAGAAGAAACCGATTCACTCGCGACTTGAAGGCACCCACATATTACCTATCGGGGAACACCCACTCGGGCAGCGAATTTTGCGAATTTTCTAATGTCTAGCGGTTCGTATGAAGAAAGTGGAACCAAACCGCTTAGTTCGAGTTTTCGGGTCTATAATGATTTAATATCTATTTTTAAGGTTAATTGATCACAGCTCACTTGATGTTAAGTGATGGTGTGGTCAAAGATGGGAAACACACCTAGGCGTGAATGGAACTAGCTCAAAAGTGAGGTTGCTAAAATAAACAGTTAGGAGTTTGGCGACAGATTTTCAACTTGAGGATAGCTACCAGCTAGCCAGCCAAGTATTAGAAAGAACCCTCCGACCATGCAATACAATCACATTGTATTGCGACCTTTGCATTTCAGGTTTCCGCTCAATTTTTCTTCACTGCAATCTTAAGCTCGTGGTTTAAAACCACACCTTTCAGCGTGTAAATCGACCGTATTAACCACAGGTATCATCGCTAAAATATCGTTGTAGTGTCTTAGGCAAAGAAGAGATAAAAACTGTAAGATAGCAAGTTATCGAGAAGTCATATCAAGTTAATTAGAAATGATTAAATATGCCGAAGCTACTTACTAAGCATCATGGCAGCTCCATAGCTACCTCCCGTGACGGCGGCTTCAAAGAACTCTATGGTCACATAAAAGTAGTAAGATGTTGCAAATGTTTTGAGCTGTCCTATCCAGCTGCTCACCACGCAGATTATCAGTGTGGGTTTCCGGCCAAATCTAAAGAATAAATAATTTTAAAGTTTATGTTTAACGGTATAATGATTAATCTACTTTGGATCTTAGGTGTGACGTAAAGCTCTTTATTTTTTTTTATACTATGCTTTATCATGTACCTCCCTACTTGGTAAAAAATATCTCACCTGCCAAAACCTACTTGATGGATATAGCATAATTATGTGCCTACCTTGTAATTTTTCTGTGTCAATTTTTTTTTATGTTTGACAAGCTACGTTTTTGTCCATGGCTCAACTGATGTTAAGTGATGGCGTGGTCGAAGATGGTAAAGCACACCTAGCCTCAAATGGAACTGGCTCGCAAGAGAGGCTGCCAGAACGCACCGTTTTAGGTGCTTGGCAACAGATTTTCAACTTGAGACTTGAGACTTTTCAGCTAGCCGAGTACTACAAAATACCCTTCCACCATGCTATGGTTTCCTCACGATGTTTTCCTTCACCAGTAGCTCAAGTTCATTGTTGGAGGTTTGAACCTATGCCCTTCGGCGTGTGAACCGACCGCGCTAACTATCACTGAGCTATCATCGTTACCGCCAAATTATTATTATTATATATTGATAACAGCCTTACTAATTTAGAGTGTATGGATTTATATTGTATCGAGCTGGAAAATATTTACCATACGTGAACTAGACTTCAATCAAATGACTTAACAGTTTTCCAAAAAAGTTAGAACTTCATAAAATACTTCGCACTGTGCAATGTAGATACTTATGTGGTGCATATGCATGTGTTATACATATAAACCTTCCTCTTGACTCACTCTATCTATTGATGGAAACCGCATTAAAATCCGTTGCGTAGTTTAAAAGATCTAAACGTACTGACGGCGGGAAGCGACTTTGTTTTATACTATGTAGAGAAGATAAAACGCGCTATACATGTCTGGACTCTGAACCAATAATGTTTAGACGATCATTCATTGACTTAAATTAATGTGATCGAGCGTCAATCAAGAACGACAAGACAATAGAATGCGACCAATCCATTAGTTTTATTTCGCAAAAGGACTCAATTTTGGGTCAGCAGTTCTGATTGTCTTAGGCAGTGCACAACGTTGCAATGCCCCCTTGTAAACTATTGCGGCAAGCTGGGTCTCTTGGTCTGAGCATTTGAAGCAGGTGATAAATATAATTATTATAAGACAAATTCGTGGAAATGGTTACAATTAAGGGATCAAGGAGAATTTACCTGTCAGACAGCCATCCTCCAATAATCATGGAGACAACCATCCCCGCGTTGTGTATTGTTCCTATGAGGTTCGACAGCCAGGGTCGACAAGCCAAGTCTAGCTAGAAGAGAACATACAAAATAGAAATTTAGTTCCTCTGCCCGTTCTTATTACCGGGCGGCTAGGCAGACACGGCTAAAGCGCCATCCATATTTGGTGGATATATCCCACGTACGGATTAAAACGCTTCGATTCCACTTTGGTCATACGTATAACTAAAGGATGTGGAACTCTTTGCTGGCGTCTGTTTTTCCCGCGAAGTACAACTTGGGTGTCTTCAAATCTAGAATAAGCAAGTTTTTTACTAGGTAAGCGTGCTTCATCTTAGACTGCATCAAACGCAAATCAATATAATAAAAAAAGAAAACTTTTAGGAGATGGGATTAAAAGTATTTATATTATAAAAATTAAGCTGGAAGCTGCGGGTTTCTAATGAAATGGCTTGGTTTATAAGCTTTTAGCCAAATTGAGGATATATCTGTGTAAATTAATCAACAAGTAGATAAAAAATATCCTAAGCTTACCTAAAAATCATTCTAAGTAATTATTTATGACAAAACATCGTCACAACAATGTCATTATAATGATTTTCGCTTCTTTTATAAATTAAGTAGATGCTCAAGATAGTATCACTTACTTGTGATATGGTTTGATCAAGAATGTTGACAGGATAATCTTTAATTAGACAACGCGCTACCTTATACCTTGTGCAGAGGTAGTCTATTGCCATTCAGCGGTAATGCGGCAGCGTGATGGATATCTTTGCATCAGGTACAGTTTGGAGCGGTTAGTTAGCTTTATATATTGACCAAAAAAAAAAAAAAATTGATTAGAAAACCAAAATTTTCATTGGTCAAACATCTATGGATCATGACAGTTACAAGATAAATCCACAGAAATGAAACAGTCTGAATTTTTTTAATGCTGATTGGCATTCGTAAGATTAGCAAGATGCGCATTTCTTTAATCAATAGGTTGGTCTCTGACTATGTGCCTTCTTGATAAGCTCAAAGTAGCACAACGAGCTATGGAGAGGGCTATGCTCGGAGTTTCCCTACGAGATCGAATCAGAAATGAGGAGATCCGTAGACGAACCAAAGCTATCGACATAGCACAACGGATTAGCAAGTTGAAGTGGCAGTGGGCAGGGCACATAGCACGCAGAACTGATGGCCGATGGGGCTGTAAAGTTCTGGAATGGAGACCACGGACCGGCAAGCGCAGCGTAGGACGTCCACCCACAAGGTGGACACGCTGGATGCGAGCCGCTTCCAACCGGTCTTTATGGAAGTCAATGGGGGAGGCCTATGTCCAGCAGTGGACGTTCTACGGCTGAAATAATGATGATGATGATAAGTTGAACCTTATACAGTGATCTCACCTCTGCAATGACAGTATTGTTGGTCTCGTACACCCATCCCTGACATGTCTCCAGTGCTCCGCTGAAACTCTCATTGGAGCACGCCGAGCCTGGGATGAAGTCTGCTCTCAGCAGCGGCTTGGAGCAGCGGTCTATTGACGCGTTCGGCCACCAAGGTACATCGTAAGTGGTATTTGTGTCTTCACATTCTGAGATTCTACACCTGAAGATGAAAGAATTGTAGATAAATCCTTAACATTCGTGCTTCGTGCTTAGTATTAGTTACCTGCTTTTCCTAAAATGCAACATATCAGATAAGGGTGAAGAGTCGCAACAGACGAGTATATAAAAATACAAATTCAAATTCAAAATTCAAAATCTTTTATTAAAGACTGTGTTTTAAATGTTGGTGTCATCAAATTGGTATCAACAGCTACCCTTTTGGGCATACAATATTTAGTACGTACTTATTATAGAATCTTAACTACCAATTAATTATAACAAAAAGTGTATAAGTATTCTATCAGTTATCTTTTTTTTTATTGCTGACAGGCTAGGATCACAACTCACCTGATGTTAAGTGACGGTGTGGTCGAAGATGGTAAAGCATACCTAGCCTGGAATGGAACTGGCTCTCAAGTGAGGCTGCCGGTACACACCGTTAGATGCTTGGCGGCAGATTTGCCACTTGGTAGCTAGCCAGCCGAGTACTAGAAAGTACCCTACCATAACGCTATGGTTTCCTCAGGATGTTTTCCTTCACCGGCAGCTCAAGCTCATTGTTGGGGTTTGAATCCACGCCCTTCGGCATGCGAATCGACCGCGCTAACCACTGAGCTATCACCGCTATCAGGTTCCTATGGGATTATCAAAAAACGAACTACTCGTATGTACGTATTCACGTGAAATTTGGTAGATGGAACATTATTCCGGGATAAAAGGTATCCTTTATTTTAATCTAATAATATAATAGCGCAAGTTTCATGACTGTTGATTATTTATCTATTACTTACATATGTTTGATTTCTCTCTGAACCTAATTCTAAACTTAACGCGGACGTACCGTAGCTTAAGCTAGTACTTTAAGTTTGACATAATATTTGAATTTGACATTTTATTTGATTTTGAACTTGACATGTTTTACTTTTTTCTTATTAATTAATGCATAAGTCTGTGACATAAATGTAATTGTGTAACGTTTTTATGTCAATAAATAAATAATAATAATAATAATAATTATATAATTTTATTCGAGGCCAATTTTGGCCTCGAAGAAAAAGAAAAGTCTACCACAGAATTATTGCAAGAATTAAAGGAAAATTTGAAACACGACCTAAATATTAATTTGGAAGATTGCGAAATCAACAAAATCCATCGTTTAGGTAAGAAGAACAGAGAAAGTAACAAACCGAGGCCGGTATTATGTACATTCATAAACAACTGGAAAAAGAACGAAATTATTAAAAATAAAAAGAAACTGGAGAAGATTCATATCTCTGAAGATTACACAAAGGATGTATTAGAGAGGAGGAAGGCACTGCAGGCAGATTTAGTTGAAGCAAGGAAAAACGGCAATATAGCATATCTGAAGTATGACAAACTAATAGTAACAGAGAACAACTTCAGCCAAGAGAAAAGGAAAAGAGAACCGTCTGCTTCACCTTCTGCATATAACAACCAGCCTAAAAAGCAACTCTCTGTTTACTCAACGAAGACAAACAGGACAAACGCTTTCGATATGATGCGTTCCAGATCCAGCTCTCTTTCTAATATATATAATACCAAAAAACAATAGCAACCAAGAACCGGCAAACGGAACCCTAAACTAATCGAAGAAACTGACAACGAAAAAACAGGAAAACACCAATATCCCCCAAGCCGACTGGTCCTCGTGGGGGGAAAAGACCACAACCCTCCAGCAATAACCGAAAACAATATCCATAAACATCAAACATCCAAATTCTACATCGCAGCTCTTAACGTACTCACTCTGAAAAATGAAGAAAATCTTACAGAGCTATTATATGAATTAAAATCCATCAAATGGGACATCGTTGGCCTGAGTGAAGTGAGAAGAATGGGTGAAAATATTATATCACACACAGATTATATACTGTACCATATAGGTGAGACACCGGGCCAATATGGATTGGAGGAGGCCTTTGCCGATTGGCAAACGGATCTACAGAAAACAAGCAAACAGCAACTACTAGAATAAGTTTTATATTTACTTTATGTTTATATTATAGCATCTTTATTAGATTAAGTGGATCCGAATAAAAAGGCTATATTATTATTATTATTATATAATTTTATTATAAAACGAATTTAAATTCCTACTGATGTCAATAAAAATCAATTCAATTTAATTTCAATTTTCTATCCAATTTTTTAAATTTTTTTTTTTATATTTTCAATTCAATTTAAATTTATTTATGATATTATAACAATTCTAGATTAACAATTATAAGATAAAATATCATAGTGAAACGTTTTTTAATGTATAGGTTTGAATAGTAATAAAATTCTTACCTATAATTCAAATCTCCAGCGGTAAATATATAATTAATATTAACCATATTAATGAAAATCCCTGGCAAACATAATAACACGAACTGTATCACTTGATACTTTCCAAATTTCTCTAACACTTCAGTAACGTCATACACTTTAGAATCTTCATCAAATTTCTTTGTAACTTTTACCATTTTTTATTATTTTTTCACGTCAATAATTGAGCCACTATTTTAAAGAAGCGATCTAGCGCCTACAGCTGCTCCTTTAATTGATATGACAACTACGAAAATTATCCGCTGACATCAACATGGGCCTTAAATGATAGGCAAAGAGGCAGGTGGTTACTAAAATTGTAAAAGTTTTGAGATTATAATTTTGTGGTTCATGTTTGGGTACTTCCTTGAATACTTATTTAGGCTTGGGTAATATAAGATTTTATTTAAATAACATTTATTACATACGTCTAATTACATTTATACCAAAAAATTACGTTTATTATACTATACAGTATAACATCAAGGATGTGTAAAAAAGTAAAAAATAAAAATTTACTTTAAATTAACACTAATATCCATACACTTTTAGTTGAAAGTTTTGGCAGCCTAGTTGGGAGATCGTCTGACTTCCAATCTGGAGGTCCTGGGTTCCAATCCTACGGCACCCACCTCTCTTTTCTAAGTTATGTACGTATTGCCAATATCGTTTAACGGTAAACGAAAACATCGTGAGAAAAACTAAGTAAAAGTTTTCTTCTGTAATAGTTAATAGTTTAATGGCTTGGAAAAAAATATTTGATTAGTTCGACATGTTTTTTTAATCGTTAGTATTTGACCATAATAGATTTGCCATTGGAATCTATCAAGAGACACGCCAGGAGACTAAATTGGCAACGATACTTTACTGGAGCCTTGAGAATTGTCGTAGAGTTGCTGGCTTGTCGGTTTTCTGCCCGATCTATTTCGGAGAGTGTGCACTTGAATTGTACAATTTAGTTTAGTACATGGTGGATGTTCTCCATATACGCACAAAGCGTTTTGATTCTACATTTTTTTTTAACGCATTGTGAGGCTGTAGAACTATCTGCCGGAGTTTGTGTTAGGTACTATATGGGTGTCTTCAAAATCTGGAGTAAATAGGTTTCTGCTAGGTAAGAGTGGTCCATCTTAGACCGCACTACTGCTTAACATCAGGCAGAGTGTGGTCAAACGCGAACTTATTTTAAATTATAAAAAAATCTACAGCTCACCTGATGTTAAGTGACGGCGTAGTCGAAGGTGGTGAAAATATCTCGCTTGGAATAGTACTGGTAATCTCAAGTGATGCTGCCGCTAGACGTTTAGCGGCAGGTTTTCAACTGGAGAGTGGTAGCTAGGCAGAATAGTGCTAGAAAGTACCCTACAACCATGCCATGGTTTCCTCATGTTGTTTTCCTTCACTGGCAGAGTTCAAGCTCATTGTTGAGGTATAAACTCAACGCCCACTGGCATTTAAATCGACCACGCTGACTACTAAACTATCATCGCTACAAATATCTACGTGGTGAATCAAATAAAACAAAATAAATTGCGTGCAAATCAAACCCTAGAAATAAAAATTCAAATCGACGAACTGTTGTAATAAATACGCCTCCTAGACTATAATCACGAGATATACACAGAGTTTAACAATAAATGTTTGTTGACATGTATATATTTGTGTTGGCATTAAGGTCTAAAGTTTAATATTAGCATTAAGTTTATTTCAAAAGATCTAAGACAACTATTACAATACTCTATAAAGATAGCAGATTGCATGAGTATTATTGTCGTGTTGAATATTATATTTACTACCACAAAAAGACCATATAGCACAGAAAAAAGTTTAATTCTTTTTTAAATAAACATTGATTTGCTGTACTCCAGCCTTAGTGCTGTAGGGGGCCATTCATTTTTTACGTAAGACAATTTATGGACCATGTCTTATTTTTTCAAAAATTGACAAAACCCTAGTAGCCCCGAGACGGCAGCGTTAAAATAATTGACCATAATGAAGTATTGATGATAAAGTACATTGGTTCAGAAAATACCGATAAATATTACAAGACAGATTTTAAATTTGAGGGTTTTTTTAAATCAAACCCAAGCCCTGAAACTCTTGAAATATAAACGTATATTACCAAACGAGCTAAGAAGGCAGTCAATATGGTTATTAACTAATACTACTTGAACAAAACACGACACCGTTTTCGCGTGTATCGTTCCTTTTAATGTGTATTCACATTATTTTTACAATCTACTAATTTTTAGTAGTTTATCCATGTTTAGTCAGGAAGTGGTCAAACGTTAACCTATTAAGAATATAAAAACAATTAAAACAAACAATTAAATTAAAAGTAATTTGTCCTTTTAGGAAAAACAAAAACCCGATTTTCCGGATATGACCTTTATTAATATCTCCATTATTAGATACTATATGAAATAACTACCTTGTACGCAATATGAATGAGGTTAATACATTTATGGAACAGGTTATATAAAAATACGTTTACGTTTAACGTAAATTAAGTGAGTAATTTTAATTAGTTCTTTATCTATACGTATATATAAAAATTAATATCTGTTTCGCCACATCAGAACTTGAGTACTTTACCGATTAATATCAAATCAAATCAAATCAAAAAGTCATTTATTCAGTTTAGGCCCTGGTAAGGCACTTATGAACGTTAAGTTACATGTTTGAATCTACCACTGGCTCGTAATTACACTTCAACTGAGAAGACTCCGGTAAGAAATTCAGCAAGGCATTTTTTTTTGTGGATCTTTCTTTTCATATCAGGTTACAGTTTATACAGTTTACAGTTACAAATTTTAATACATTATGCTTACTACAATTGTCACTTAGCCAGGGGGATGCAAGTGCAGAGAGAAGCTACTACAACCATATATTCCTGTCTTCACGTAATGAGCCACCATAAAGTAAGCTTGTCACCATATCATTGTCAAATGTCAATATTAATTTGTACCACTCAACGTTAATTAGCATATTAGGTAAGTTACAAGATAGGTGTAATGATGATAGCAGCTCGATGATTAGCGCGGTCGATTTACACACCGAGGAGTGTGGAATGTGGATTCAAATCCTTACAATGAGGAAACTATAACATGATTGTAGGGGGTACTTTCTAATACTCGGCTGGCTAGCTACTACCCTCAAGTTCAAAATCTGCCGCCAAGCATCTAACGGTGTGTTCCGGCAGCGTTTGACCACAGCTCTCTTGAAGTTAAGTTACGGTATGGTTGTACATAGTAAACACACCAAGCCTGGATAGGAACTGGCTCTCAAGAGTGGCTGCAGGAAAACATCGGCGCCGTTAAGCTCTTGGCGACAGATTTTCAATTTGAACTGGTCGATCATTCGAGTACAAGACATTACCCTTCCATCATGCCATGGTTCCCTTATGATGTTTTCTTTCACCGGCAGTTAAAGATCGTTGTTTAGGTTTTAACTCACGCCCTGCGGCGTGTGAACCGATCGCGCTAACCACTGAGTTATCATTGCGGAAATTAATACGCTAGAACCACTGTTTACAATCTTAAAGTTGATATATGACACTAAGCTGGGGACAGAATCCTTTCATAGAAATCGTTAGCTTGGGGTCCATGCAGTTCATGCAAGCCTCGTTCCAGTAGGTCTTCCCGTTTGATGCACATATCGGATAGAAACCTTCATGGCCAGCGCAGGAGGGACAGGTTCCTAGTTCGTACACCGTGTAACTTAAGGCCATAGAAATATAAGCCAGGAAGATGACGAGAAAAAACGCTGTGAAAATAAAATGGAGCATTATGTAATCAGCGAAAGTAATAACCAAAATAAGCTATGTATAGCTTAGTGATTACCCCGGTTGTTTCACACGCCGAAGGGCGTGGGTTCAAATCCCAACAATGAGCTTGAACTTGCCGGTGATGGCATGGTGGTAGGTTACTTCAGGGTACCTACTCGACTGGCTAGGTGCCATGATGAAAATATGCCGCCACGAAACTAACGGTGTGTTTCAGCAGCCTCACTTGTGAGGCAGTTCCACTCCAGGCTCGATGTGTTTACCATCTTCGACCACGCAGTCACTTAATATCAGGTGAGCTGTGGGCAAACACCTAGTCTGTCAACCATAAAAAGACAAGCTGTCCACTACCTTTCGTTGCCGTAGGTACCTATATGATTCACATTCCAGTCTAGGTGGGTTTACTATTTTAGGCCACATCGTCATTTAACATCAGGTGAGCTGTGGGCAAACACCTAGTCTGCCAATCATTAAAGAACAAGCCACCTTCTTCCGTTCGTTGCCATGTTTCTGATTCACATTCCAGTCTCGTCATTCACAGACGGGTTTACTATCTTCGACCACACTGTCACTTTGCATTGCGTTTGCAATGGCATTACATCTATCTTATTAAACACGAAAAGGTTATAATGGAAAGTTCCAAAAGATTACGATGTACTTTATAATAAATGTAATACTCACAGTGCCTCATGTTTGTAATCGCAGTAAACACCGTAGTAGGATGTTTACAAGGTGACTTACTTGTTCAGTAATAATATTATTTGTGTTATATATAATGTTGATATGCGGGGTATTTACGGTCCGTTACTAATGGTACCTACTTACTGAGTATAAAAGAGGTTTATTCTGAATTATGAAAAAAAAAAAATTGGGTTATTATTATTTTTTGTTATTTAACTTGCTTTAGAGCAAGTTAAATGGTGGTGGTGCCGGCGTAAGAATAGTACCCCACTCTCTCTACCCGTGGTTGCCGTAAGAGTCGGCTAAGGGATGTAATCCGGAAGATGGGCAGCAGCGTCTTCCTTGAACAATCACACCTAACTGCGCTCGCCAACCCTTCTAAGCGTAGCCAGTATTGGCAAACAAACATTAGATGAATCGCAACTTACCATTTTTTATCTGTTATATAAAAGCAATGAGATGAGGGTACCTTCTCCTGATGGTAAGAGATAACGCCTGACTCTATCCATTGCAGCGATACCCAGAACTTTGAGTAGCAAAACAAAGTCCAGGGCATCGCTGCTTTGGCGCTCATTAAGACATTCAATAGTTAGTCTCTCAATAGCCCTGTAACTTTGCTAGCAGTTCCATTTTAACCGGAACACAGAAATGTTTACACACTACTGCTTGGTGCCACCAACCACCACCATTACCATTTTTTTGTTTGGCTTAGTGAAAAGGTACTTTGATATTGCTATAGTTTACTATTAGAGGCAATTTGGTTTAATTTAAACCAAAATCGAGACCTAGAATAGGAGCACACGTAACTTATCAGTTCCGCAACTAAACAGGAAAATGTTTACATTTAAATACGAACTTAAAATTACCAACTAATAAAAATAATTGTTGTCTGTGTTATTCTGGCTAACCTGCTATTTGTATTGTGATCTTTCATGGCTCAAATAAGTTATACACACGAACTGCAAACGCAAATCTTAAACAAACATCAAACAAAATCAGTTTATCCCTGACTAAGTCCGATAATTCGGAAGATAACGCATTCTATTAACACTAACAAAGATTATTGAATGAAAAAACAAAAACTTCAATATAAGAACTGGCTGAAATCATATCGAGCCATACTGAATTTGAAATTGGAAAGACGTTCAACAAAAATCAAAATGGCGATTTCGAAGCTGACAACTGTCATGTTAGTGATGTGCTTGTTGGCGGTAATGTGTGAAGCGCAAGGGCCGAAGAAACCTCAGAGACCAAGCCAGTCGCAAGGACAAAATCAGCCTGGGAAACCTCGGGGAGCTCATTTTGTAAAGAGAGACGCTGATTATGGAGATTTTGGAGATGCCGACGGTGGATATCAGGACTCTGCTGCATTCGAGCGCTCGTTTGAAAGACCGCACAGGATTCGGGTGCTGCCAGGTTTCCTTCACTAGACGACTGTAGACTTCAATATGGGTAACGTGCAATCTAACATTGACCTTAAATATAAGTAAATCTTGTAAGTTTTTTTAGTTATTATAATAAAATGCTAATCAATGTCACTTTTGTTTTTTTACTATTAATACACTTTATAGTTTAAATTTAATATTCGTTTGTATGTAGCCAAAAGATTTATACTGAATGTGAAATGAATTGATCTGAAAATGACATGATTTTTTTAAAATTCGAATAATCGGGTCTATAGGCGAAAGTAAAATAAAAATATTTCTTAATAAATTTTATTAAAAACTAAAAAAATCATGAATAAGTGATTTACGTTCTACAATATTTAAGTAATAAATTACAATAATTATGTTCACCGACGCTAACACGATCAAGCTACAAACTCGCACTATAATTACAAGATTAAAATAATGATAATAAAAATTTAAATCATAAAAATAAATTTATTCTGGAATATGATCCTCATAAGTAATAAAAAATCTTTTGTAACGCAGTACAACATTCTGTTCGTTGATTTTTAAACAATAACAAAAGTTATAAGCGCTCAAACATCTCTATCTAATACGCTAAAATCGAACAATAATTTTTGTTCTTCTGCATGTTACATTCGGTGTTTTACAGTTTCATTATTGAGTAACAACTAATCATTAAAAAACAAGCTATGTAAATAGATGTAATAATACCAGTACAATAAGGTAATTCAGTTATATAGTTTTACAATGCAGGCAATGTAGGTTGTTTTATTTTTAAGGTAATTCAGTTATATAGTTTAACATACATATCTATTTTTTTACAACCCTAATCCGAACTGATAAGTACATTTCACATCTTAAATTTTGTCAGTAAAGTTCAAATAATATATTTTCATTTATTTACTTCTTGTTGCATACAGAATTATTGATAGTTACATTCCTTGCAAGCTTATAAAGTTCATTGTGAACATAATAAATTAGAGATTGAATTGAAATTTAAAAAAATATTTAATCAATTTAATCCTGGGGATCCGGTTGAAGCTTTGGAACCGAGATTTAATAAAAACATGCAAAATAGAAACAATATTATATTTGTAAGATCGTTGGGCCAAAATCAAGACAGTGTTTCCCTCAAGATGGCAAATGATCTCCTGTACGGTCCAGAAAGACAAGGAGGAACAAACTCGACTCCTGTTTGATAGACTGGACTCAGGTTGCAAAAGATAGTGAACGATGGAAGGGGACAACACAGGTTGAAAATAATAATAATAGTTTATTAAATGGTCATGTAATTTAAAGAAAAGTATTAGAACTTTTCGCAAAATCCATAGAACTAAAATAATTAAATACGAAGTAGAAGTGTTGCTTGCTAGAGGTTTTTAAGGAGTTTACGCATTACGCGTCCTGATGCGATAAGTACCGAACAATTTATAATGAATATCGACATATTGTACGATATCGTTATTAGACGTCTGTGACTGTCCATACATACGTGCGAGATCGGAAATTGATTCGATATCGCACTAATATATCGCTACTAGCTTTTTTTGTAGCGATTGAACGCCATCTCACCTGTTTCTTTTTTAAATGTAAAAGTAATGAGACGAACGAGACGCTCTCCTGATGGTAAGAGATAACGCCTATCCATGACTATTGCAGCGATACACATAACTTTGAGTAACAAAACAAGGTCCAGGACATTACTTTGAGACTCTCGATAGCCTCATCAGCCCTGTAATTTCGATATTAAGAGATGATGCGGTAAGATGGAGCACGCTTGTCTAAAAGATACCGATTTACTCTCTATTTAAAGATAGATACAAAATTATAATCTATATTCATTTAAATTTAAAACGTCATAATTGCATTATCAGGAAAAACTAAACTAAAAGCGAAATCACTCGCGCTCCGCACCACACGCCCAAATGTTCCCATGAGGCTGGCCGCGTTACCTCGCTGGATGGCCAGCGAGATGTGTTGGGTTAAGATAGATTGTATTTAACGGGGAATAACCGTTCGGACAGTGCATTCCTCTGTTTAGCGATTCACACAATTAATGAATCAAATCGTTCGTTTCGTTCGAGTTTTTTGAACGTCAACCATAAAACGATGTCACTTTTTCGAGATGTAATTATTAATAATCCTGTATGTTTTCACATTATAATCTAGTACAATAAAAATAACAAAGACAAATTCAATCACCGACAGCTTAAATCTGCACAAGCACTAAAGTAGTATTTGGGAGCAAAACACATTGACATACATTGACTAACGTTACAGCACCGTCGATTCAGCGACATATGTATACTTATATTAAATACATTTGGTTATATTTATTGTTAATAAAGTGTTATATGTATGCAGTCTGAGAGTTCTTAACGTTCTCGAAGGTGTGTGAAGTCTGCCGACCCGAACTTGGCCCGCGTGCCATGTTACTATTCTCACAATGAGAACCATGCCCAGCAGTGGGACACTTGATAAAAACAAAGCCGATTTGGGTATGCAATACTTTCAATCAGGCTATAAATAGGCTAGTTTCATCTACAAGTGAAGATTTACGTTAAATCTAAATAAATCTAAATTATCCAAAAAACAGCTACAGCCGAGGCATTTTTTTTAAAACCACAATAATTTTTTTTCATATATATTTTTTAAATACAAATCCTACGTAATATTTTTAATTCGGTTATGTATATAATTTCATAAGTTCGAAATGTAAGTAAATATTTTCATGATTTTTATTTAAGTACGAGTAGGTATGTAATTTTTTTTTATTAATACATATAAATTTAACTCTATTGGGAACAAAACTTAAATATTTACAGTTTAAGGCACATCATGGCACAGCTAATTTCTTACAAACTATATTTTTGGCACAGTAGAATTCACTGAGTTCTTTGGGATTAGTAGAAAACAAATAATCTTAAATTTAAATTTATAATGCTATACAATTAACAGTAAAAGTATAGGGTTAGGGCCTGTCCGCACTGCGATATTTCACCGCGCGATTTTTATTCTCGCGTATTATTTTCCATGATCGGAATTACACATAACGCACTGCGAATAAAATTTCGTACGATTTTTGTCAGTTCGATGCAGTTACCGGCTGAGACGAACGTCTAAAATGAATAACAGTATTTTTTTAAATTTATCTTTTTCTACGGCAGGTTTGTACCTATCAGAAGATGTCATGAACATTGGATTCACCAATTTACAGCATTGAGACCCGTGAAAGGATTTCTCTCCATAAAACATCAAGAGCTGCAAAAATACAGTAAAAAGTTAAAGAATCGCTATAAAATTTAATTCGATAACTAAGTTACTACGACTAGTTTTGCCTAATAGCGCCAGTGTACGACTGAGTACATCGCGCCAATTTTATTTTGCAGTGAAGCCATAGTCAGAACTACTTCGTACTGTACAAAACATTCGCGCAGGAATAAATTCGCACCGCACCGCGTTAATTTTTAACCAGCAGTGCGGCTAATCCTGTAAGATTCAATGTGTTACAGAATTGCAAGAAAAAAAACGCGCGGTAAAATATCGCAGTGCGGGCAGGGCCTTAGGAATTCAATCAGTTACGAATACCCAATATATAGGATAGAAATACATTTTAAAATTAGTATTATAAAATGGTCTATAGCACAGCTTTTTTTTACTGTTTTGAATACGTTTTCGGTATATAAATAATAATTAGGTACAAATACTTATGTTAGTAATGTTAATAAAATGAATATAGGTTGATATATTGCGTTGATATTGTTCAACGTGGTACTACAGTATAATCTATAAAACATTTAAATGTCTAAATATACATATAAAATTTCATAAGTAACTGCAATGCCATCTGGAGAAAATAAATTTAAAACATACGCTAATGTTAGTAAACACACGTAAAATCTTTGATTTATAAATGTTTTTTTTCTTCTAAATATACAATTCAGTATCATAATGTTATCTTGAGTATAAAAAGCTTAATTCTAACAACAAATAATGAGTGACACGAGAACTAATATCAATTTTTTTAAATAAAATAGTTGTTCCGTTAAGAAGATAATCGAGAACAATGAACAAAAACAAAAGATGGAAGTATATTTTTTGGATAAATCCCATATATAATATATAAATCTACTAGCTTGCGCACGCGGCTTCGTCCGCATTCAAGAATTGGATACAGAAAGAAGTGAAATATATGTAAGTAACTTGGTTTTTTGATAATCTCACGGGAACCTAACATTTTTCCGAGATAAAAGTATTCTATATGTTAATCTAGGTAATAAACTAAACTTGTGCCAAATTTAATACAAATCCGTTCAGCCGTATTTGCGTGATTGAGTAACAAACATCTAAACATATAAACTTTCACATTTATAATATTATAAGTAGGATATAAGTAACCAAAGTTTTTAATTATGAACATTTAAAAGTTAAACATATTTGCAATTGACGAAGGAAATGCTTGATTTGGAAACTTAATATTTAATATATTTCAATTACAATGATATCTACAATTACTTCATTGAGTTGAGTTGAGTTTTGATTTGGAAACTTAATATTTAATATATTTCAATTACAATGATATCTACAATTACTTCATTGTAAATCACAACATAAATTAGGCAAAAATTTCGTTAAAAAACTATAAAGAAATATTAAGAAAGTACCTATATAAAATGGCACTGATTTGGTCTACGTAGAAGAAGTATTCACTTGTATCTATCAGCATAAAAAGCCGAATCTTTAAAATTCTTCTAGAATAAACAGAACCAAGTAAAGATCGAACATCAGTGTCAGCTTAATCGTTCAGTGTTCTTATAAAGAACAATTCAGAAATAAACAAGCATTTTGTTAACTTCAACTCTTGATTAATGGCCTTTATGAAGGTCCTTCACAATAAGTATTTTGTCACTAATTCTCGCTAAATGAGACAAGATAATATTATTGAGATGCCATACACCATAATAATTAAAAAGATATATATTGACAGGGGTGTACTTTTTATTGTTTTTGGTTGATTTTTTATTGACTGGCCTCTGTTTGGCAATATTTAGATATAGTGCTATTATATTTTCAATTACTCCTGATGTTGTTTTTTTAACTGTCTTTTTGTTTTGAGTTCCGTTTATTTGTTCTACGTTTGTTTTATATTCTTGCTGTATAAATTGAATAGATGTAGTTTCAAGGGCAGTTGAAGGTCTTGGAATATATGGAACAGCTACAAGTTCCGGGACGTTTTACTATTGGTTGAACCCGACTAAGATCAAACATTTTCCTTTCTCTCTTCACTTCTTCACTTTGCTTGCGAAATTTTACTATCACTGATGATAAATTAGTTACTGTTCATTGGAACTGCAGCACACTTGTAACGAATAAAGGAATTTTGTGAATTCATCACGAGCACTAACGTTGATTTACTGATTGTTTTAAATAGCTTTACTTTTCCACTTTTCAACGGAACCAAAAAATGTCACCTAACTTGGCTTTGGAGAATTTCTAAGGCTAAAATGTAGTAGTACGGACGGATAGTCTAAAAGATTATTGTTATCGATTGTCTAAAGTAAGAAGTGAACCATAGAAGGACTTTGAAAGCCCAGAAACTAGTGTAGTCACCACCTAACCTGACTAAGGCTAGAGTAGATTTCTCGTTTTAATAGTTTGCTTATGACGATGACTAATATATATTTTTTGACATAATACAAGTAATATGAGTATATCTTTGAATTATACCGATTGCTTTTACATAATATTAATACTAGATGACGCTGCTAATGTTTTATACGAATAGTAATTAACGTTAACACGATCAAATACAAATAATTTTAGTAAAACTCATGTTGGGCATTGCACTAGCCTAGAGTGAGTGATTTCACTTGTGCTTTCCCCCGATTGCGTTTATATAAACCTTGTTTTGTATTAAACATGAGCAGCGCCATCTAGCGTTACGATATGGCACTATTCTATTTGATCGAGCACGTGACTCGATTCTCATAACTTGGATTCAGTACTCGCGGCGGCAGTAGTATCCGAGCGAGCGGCACTTCTGGCACAAGTGTTGCGGGTGGATCTTCGACTGGTCACTCACGTCCAGTCCGTCCGGCTTCTCCAGGGGCCTCTGCAATCACAAAACAGTCAAAATCAAGCTCTGTTTAAAAAAAATATACTGCTCTATCTGAATGTTCAAGGTATATACGTATAACACCTGTCCATGACGACAACGATACACAGAATGTAGAGTAAAACAAAATCCAAGGCATCGTTGCTTTGACGCTGATTACTTTGAGACTTTTGATGGTTAGTCTCAACAGCCCTGTAATTTCACTAGCTTCAAACCGGAACAGTAATGCTTACACACTACTGCTTGGCGACAGAATGTCTGGTACTGCGGTGGTACCCACCATGTGAAAATCGATACTTATTTGAGATAAAATGTGTGAGAGTGTCTATGAAAGTAAATGACAAATGATTAGAGTGAATTATAAAACAAACAAACTGTGCAGACAGTAGTATAATTTGAGAATTAGAAAATGGCGTAACGTGTACCTGTTTGTGTGGGAACACGTTGATTCGACACTTGATGCATTCTTGACCGTTGTTGGCCCAAGAGTTGCCGCTCATCCACTTACGCTTGCACTTGGGGCACTTGTACTCGCCGAAGCACCGCTTCTTGCCCTGGTACGGGGTCAAGCCCTCGCCTTTAGGTCGAGCCTGGAATGTGACAAACAACAAATTAGATAAGTAAGAAAAGCGTTGCCGGTTTGTTGTATCAGTGGCCGTAGCGATTCCTATTTGAACGATTTGCGATGCCACGTATCACCGAATGGCGTACCACCAATTTATTGAAGTTGAATTTCAGAAAAGCAAATGTTGTGCTAACGTAACGTTTTAAAGACATTGAGTTTTTAAACTATAATATATTTTTTATTTTTTATCAAGCGAAGCGAGCCCTAACACTATTCCACAACCTATGCATTTTGGTGGTACACTTTACTGAAAAACTATCACGCCTATAGATTTGTGCTTTAACATAGTAATTTAACTTCATACCTAGATGTGTTATCTGTCAAAAAAAAAATTATAACCATTAAAACAAATGAAAACAATTTTGTATTCATTGGACAGAATATTATTGTACTACTAACGCCATCTGTTAGGAAACCAAAGAGTTGACATCGCTGCAGCAGAACTAAACTCAATACTCAAATACATAGTAGTTAATCTACTTAATACTAAATGACACCACTAGAATCAGGTTGTAAAATAACAACTGTCTTAAAAAATATTACCCGTTTGAAAAACTACGCGAGCCCTCGCAAAGCTCAGCTTTTTGCTAGTTTATCGGGATGTTAGACTACAGTGCGGTCGGAGTGGTACAACTAGGCTGGAGTTGGCTTTCTTAAGAGGCTGGCGGAATCCAACGTTGGAGCTTGGTGAGAGATTATTGACTTAACGCCAAATAGTATAAATACCTTACCACAATTATTTTTGGCGGCAGTTAAGTTGTTGTACACTGAAGAAAAGTGAAAGTCACTCTTGGGTCGCCAAGCCGCATGCCCAGCGTGGCGACTATGGCGACAAACCTACCATGACTTAGTCTGTGGCGTATCTTGGGAGAAGCTTATATCCAGCTGCTTGTAACAAATGATTTGTTTTGCCCACAGGTCAATTGATGTTAAGTGACAGTGTGGTCGAAGATGGTAAACACACCTTGCCTCGAATGGAACTGGCTATCATGTACCTGACTGGTAGCCGAGTAATAGAAAGTACCCTACCACTTCGCTAAGGTATCCTCACGATGTTTTCTTTCGAATGTTTGAGCTTATTGTTGGGGTTTGAACCCACGCACTACGTCATGATGCGAACCGACCGCGCTAACCACAGCTATCATCGCTACAAGCATTTGTATCATCTACAATTGCTACGCATGGTTACTTGGAATTACGTGCAAGCAATAATTAATTTATCCTATAAAGTGATATATGTAAGTATATCGATAAAACTTTTTAAATTTTATTTTAGTATTGCATTTATCTCTATTCTAAATAATCTCAGTTTTATTATGTCTACTTGAAGTTGTAATACAAAGCATAGACTCGTTAAGAATTTCTGCAGTGTAAAGTAAAAATAGCTAACACAGTAATACAATCCGTTGAGATGAATTCCCAGAAGCAGATAGCAAACGTGCTAGTTTTGCAGTTTAGTGTGAGCCACTGTAGAAAAATCCAAGTGTGAGTCGATATTAATGCACTGAGAATTCTGTATAGATTTTTGTTATTTTGTAATTTTTTAGAAATCACATCACTTCATCAGCCGTATGACGTCCACTGCTGGACATAGGCCTCCTCCTTTTTTGGGTTGCCAATACTCACCACGCTTGGCAGGCGAGTTGGCGAGCGCAGTTAGGTGTGATTGTTCAAGGAAGACGCTGCTGCCTATATTCCAGATAACATCCTGTAGCCAGCTCTTACGGCAACCACGGGTAGAGAGGATGGGGTACAATTCTTACGCCGGCATCACCACGGCAATTTTTTTTAGAAATAATCTTACACTTTTACAAAAATGTTAGTTCAAAGAAAAAAAAAACAAATGTTTTTTAGGATTCCACACATATTTTTTTGTAAATATCTTCGTTCGATGGTTTTGATTTATTCCACCGACTGGAACGACAACGTGATTACTTTTAGTAAAGTTTCTTTCATCGTTTTTTTTTATGGTTGTCAAGCTAGGTATTTGACCACCTGGTGTTAAGTGACGGTGTGGTCAAAGATGGTAAAGCACAAGCGGGGTGGTAAGGCACACCCCGCTTGGAATGGAACTGGCTTTTAAGTGAGGCTGCCGGAACACACCTTTAGGTGCTCGGTGGCAGATTTTCAAATTGAGGGTGGTAGCTATCCAGCCTGGTGCTAAATACCCTACCACCATGCTTTGGTTTCCTAACGATGTTTTCCTTCACCGGCAGCTCAAGCTCATTGTTGGAATTTGAAGCCACGCCCTTCGGTGTGTAAGCCGACCGCGCTGCAAAAAACGTATATCGCTGAACATCGGTATAGTATCGGTTTTATAAAAAAAAAAAAAACTTCAGATATAAAAAAATTAAAGATCAAACTTAAAAGTTCCTAACAGAGATGTGGAAATTCTAGGAAGCGATAACGTCCTTACATTGCAGTTTATTACTACCTAATCTGACGTTTATGCCCTCTGACCCCTCCGATATAAACAATGTATTTATTCAATTTGGGAGTGTAATAATTAGACCAGCCGACCTACACCGAAGTATTGCGTCATTAATTTATTTTTTGTGAGAAGTAAAGACAATACAGGCGCCATAAATATAATACTAGGCCCAATTATCTATGCGTCGATTGAAGCCGAGAGATTCATACAAATCTTATTAACATGCCATAATTTTAACAAAAAATATTGACATCATTTTGGGGACCACTAGTTCTTTCTTTTTATAAGAAATAGGCCGCTATTATACCTGATGTTAAATGATGATGCGGTCTAAGATGGAGCATACTTGCCTAGAAGATACCGATTGACTCTCAATTTGAAGACACTCAGATTATATCCAAATTATATCTCAGGGAGATCATTCCACCTTCTAGCAATCCGCACAATGAACGCCATTGGTATGTGCCAATATTAAATTAAAAAAGCAACGAAGTGTGTTAGGAACTCTTTTTAAACTGTCAGAATTGATTTTGTAAGTCAATTACATTAATATTATAAAGGCGAAAGTTTGTCAGTGTCTAAGTATGTTTGTTGAAACTTTCGAATTGTTATCTATCTAATAATCTATTTATCTATCTATCTATCTAATACCTTTAAACGAACAATTCTTGTATATATGTATATATATATATAATCTGAATCTCGGAAACGGCTCCAACGATTTTCATGAAATTTAGTATGCAGGGGGTTTCGGGGGCGATAAATCGATCTAGCTAGGTTTCATTTTTAGAAAACGAAAAAAAACTTATGACGTAGACACACGTTACTATATCTATCTACTTCAAAATAACATTGAACTTCCAAAAATATGAAACACTTCAGTAATCTACGCCTCCAATCCGACCAAGTAGGCGGTTATTATTTATATAGAACTGTATTAAAAATAGACAAACTTTATCGCGCTTTGCGGAGGTTCAAAGATCTAAAGACAGAAGCGTCTTTGTAATACAAAACCAAGACATAGGAAATAGGAGCACGAAGTTTCGGGTTTGGTAATAAATTATAACGAAACAAATGGACTCAGAAGGGCTGGGAGAATGGCCTTTTGTTCTGTAACCGTTTCCGTTTTATAAGTGGGCAGTTTTGTTTGTATGATTCTGAAACTTAGTTTGTCGAGTTGATACTGTTGATAGATCAAGTGTCTAACTTACCTATAGTTATTTAAATTTGGCACCTATTTAGCTTTGCTAGGTAGGTAATTGTCTACCTAGAATCTAGATAACTTATTAACTGATGGTCTGTGTGTATTATAAGTCTGTATTTAGCAACTGATACTGGTATACCTACTGCTCTACTAGTCTCATGTCAAAGCTAGCGCAAATAGCGTGGTCCGAAGAGGAACTACAGACATTTTCTTTTCTTTTTTTTGGTATTGAACTTTTTTACATATTGTCGGTAACAAGCATTTTGATATTTTAAATTATTTAATGATAAATCAAGTGAAATAAATCTAAATCAAGTCAAAGTTGACGGTATATGCAATATGAAATGGAGATCTGCCTTAAATTTTCAAAACACTTCATCATAAATAGAGTAAAACGGAAACGACAGCCCTGTTGGCTCATTGGGAGTATGTCTGCCTGGGCTGTAGGGCGTGGGTTCGATTCCCGCCAAGGACAAATGTTTGTTTGGTATAAACAAATGTTTGTTCTGTGTCTGGGTGTTCTGTATGTATTATAAGTATGTATTTACAAAAAAAATAATGTATTTATGTATTCTATCAGTTATCTGACTTCCATCAGACAAGCTCTGCTTAGTTTGGGGTCAGATGGCGCTGTGTGTAATGTGTCCTACAATATTTATTATTATTATTATTTATTATAAATAGGTACTTTGGATTAAATTTGTGTTTATCGAGTTTTTATTGTACAAAAGTATCCTCTTAAAGACTTTATACCATAAAGTGCTAAATAATGTGCACGAGTGTGAGAAAACGATTATTGTTGTCGAAACACGGCGTGTTGTCTTGCATTTAAAATTCTGTCGAAGCTTCCAGTAAGGTGAAGCCTATCGAGCGTAAGTTTTTGAGTTGTCAGTCCCGTATTTTCGGCCACGTAATTTCTACTGCATTCGGTTTCATAGAAAATACTTGATTCACAAGACGACGCAAAATGAGTTGTCTGCCGACAAGTGTTTGACAACTGACAACTCAAACGCTTCATCCTAAATTAGGTACTATTTTGCCGGGAATTGACCCTGGCTTTTTTTGTCACCTATAGGTACTTATTTCACTTAATTTTTCATCATATACTTGACAATATCGAAATACTTGACAACGGCAAAATGCACAAAGTGCGATGCCAAAAACAAAGAAGAACAAATACAAGTTCACTCAGCGTGTCTTCCCACTTGCTTGATCATTTAACTTCAGAAAAAAACACACTGGAAATGGGATAGAGACTATTTAGATTGTCTATTGACTTTCATCACTCTATATAGGCAATAAATAAATAAATAATTGTAAATTGGTAATATTTTTGTATAGTAGCTTAAAACTAGGTTTAGTTACATGCCGAGTTGTTTTGCGTAGTAGATACCAAAGCCGTTGGTGCCATTTCTGCCATGAGAAGAAAAAATAGAAACAGGTAGGTATTCTGTGCGATAATTTGGCAAATGGCCCACGGATACCGATCAGGCAATCAGACTAATAAAATAAAACTAATTTGGAAACGGAAGTCTACGTTTGTGAAGACATCTCTTAGAATGAGCGTCAAATGTTCTTTGGAACTTGGGAACAGTTTTATAATACTCGTAGAACTCATTATTTCTTTTCAATTATACAGAAAAGGACAAAACGGGTAGGGCTGATTTAAAAATACGTGTACCTACTACTGTTTTATGTAAGAAGTATCAAGACGAACGACACACTATCTCTCTTCAAATGGTAAGAGGTCACTTAACATTATAGATAGATTTTATAGATTATGGAAATGATTGGAAACTTTAAATCGGAATTATATATAGATACCCAAAAGCACGGATTGCCGATCGATCGACTGATCAATTATATCGACAATCCGATGTAATTAAACGTGAGTAATTCCGTATACACACATCATCAGCCATAGAAAGTCCACTGCTGGACATAGGCTTCCTCCTGGGGGGGTTTTGCCGATACTCGCCACGCTTGGCAGGCGGGTTGGCGAACGCAGTTAAGTGTGATTGTTCATGGAAGACGCTGCTGCCCATCTTCCGGATTACATCCCTTAGCCGGCTCTTATGGCAACCACGGGTAGAGAGGGTGGGGTACTATTCTTACGCCGGCACCGGCACGGCAAATTCCGTATAAGTATAACAAAAATATGTCAAAACCACTTTAGTTTTCACAGTACAGATAGTTAACAGACTCACTTGAGGGCAGTCTCCGATGTAATGTCCTTTTTTGAAACATAGATGACACATGTACGCTGGCGGCGGGGGCCTAGGTGGTCTGCGCAGTGATAGTAGAGATAGCTGTTCTGCCAGAGAGCTGGTGTCGTCTGCAGGTGGCTGCGTGCCCGTCGCAGCCGTCGGCAGCGGACCCCATACTGATCCCGGCATCCACTGAAACAGGAAACGAGTTCGGAGTCACCAAAACGTGTTTGAAATGTTGTTTCATGATTTTCTGGGTTTAAACTAAGCTAATCTGTTAGTTAGAACCCATTCCAAGTGTTCAAGATTTGATTCTCGCTATTAAGTATTGATTGGTACAAACCCAGGGTTCATACAAAAATATACAAGGAAGAGTCGTAACTATTTTTGTATACTGTCTGTAGTGCAAACACAGAGTTATAAACGTGGGATGTACCTAGACGGCAGTTTTATTTTAAATTTAAAAGTAATTAGACGAACGAGACTCCCCCCTGATGGTAAGAGATAACGCCATATAGCATATAGATAGTCATTGTACTTAACAATATGGACACAACTCTTAAATTGTGAAAAAAAAAACATCTGTTCCATACATTTGTTTACAATTTATCGTTTGTAACGTTAATCAACTGGAAAAGCTAATGCTGTATTACTGAGTACCACCTTCTCCATTCCTTATTTCTAATTTTAGCTTGAGACTAGCTTACGCGCTCTACTACGTCCGCGTTAACTTTAGAATTAGGTTCAGAGATAAATGAAACGTGTAAGAAATAAGCAATACACATGAAATATGCGCTATTTTTTTTTAAATTAAAGGTTAAAAAAAAATGTTTTTATTCGGAAATAATATTCCGTAAGACACATCTATATCAAATTTCAAGTAGATAATAAATAATACAGGAACCTAACATTTTTCTGATATATAAAGTATCCTATATGTTAATTCTAATAAAAAACTATATGTGTGCCAAAATTTCATCTAAATCCATTCAACCGTTTTTGCGTAATTAAGTAACATATAAATCCATGTAATAAACTATATGTGTGCAAACTTTCATCCAAATCCGTTCAGTAGTTGAAAGAGTGACAAACATCCATGCATCCATTCACATTTATAATATTACTAGTTAGCGGTGTTACCCTCTAAATGTTTTCTGGACTATGTTCTAATTCAGGGTGTCCAATCCAGCTACCTCCATAGCAAATTTGATCAAAATTAGTCCAACCGTTTCAGCGTGAAGAAGTAACAAACATACAAATACACTCGCAAACTTTCGCCTTTATAATATTAGTGTGAAGTGTGACTAGAAAGTAAGATAAGAAAGAAACATCTAAATATTCACACAAAAGAACCATTACCATTTTCGTAAGAAAGCTTCCAATACAATTTTACCTTCCTCGCTGGCCCAATCTCCAATGAATCACGGGACAACGATCTTCGTATTTGGAACGCGCCACAGATCAAGCGTCAGTTCTATAATTCTCCTAACAGATGCGCGCACGCAACGCCGTACCGCGCCGACCAATGGCACCGCGATTTATTTGGTCTAATAGGCGCGCGGCGATCCAATGTTGTACAACGATCCGTATGGTTTTCTACTTAAGAAGGCAAGATGGCCAGTTGAGTGTCAAAGATGGCCAGTTGAGTGTCAATTGGACTAAATGGTTCATGTGTCTAGTTATTATTTAGAACTATTTTACAGACTACTAGACCAGGCGTTAGAGAAATATTTTTGTCCAAAGTTCTGATTGTTTTTGACGTTTTTTTTTAAATTGTTGACAAGCTAGTTGTTTGACTAGCTCCATTCTAGGCTAGGTGTGTTTACCATCTTCGACCACATCGTCACTTAACATCATATGAGCCTTGTCAACCATTAAAAAAATGTTTTTTCTTTCTTTCTTTTTTATGTAAAAGCGTTGAGACGTACCTACGGTGGTAAATCGATATCCCGATGGTAAAAGGTAACGCCTGTCTGTGACCATTGCAGCGATACTCAGAACTTTGAGTAACAAAACAAAGTCCAGGGCATTGCTGATTTATAATTATAATTCCAAATAGGCCAATCGCAGGTGTCAAACATCAAAAAAGCGCGCGCGCCGTCCAATGCGGCTTCGCAACTCGATCTCTCAGCGAAGCGATAAAATATTGTAAACATCGTGCGTAAGAAGAAACCACTGGAGAAGATGTACGCAATCCAGATTATATACAGTTTCCCTATCATCTTTCGATAATGTATTTAAATCAAACGATTTTTTTACTTGATGGTAGATTTCCTTAGCAGGAGGTCGTTTAGGTAGGTTCCAGATATTCTCCCGCCAAGCAGTATTTTGTAAACATTACTGTGTTCCGACATGAAGGGTACTGCAGCTAGCCAAATTACAGGGCTGTTGAGACTAACCATCGAAAGTCTCAAAGTAATGAGCGGCAAAGCAGTGATGCCCCGTGAGAACGTCTCGTTCGTCTCATTAGTTTTTCATAAAAAAAGCTATGTTTCACTTTAATATAAACAGAGCATATAAACAGCAAAAACCCAAACACTAGGTTTAGAATGAAAGATTGATTTTGTTACATTATTCCAACAGGAGTGATATAAGCCGCCCACGTGACATATCGTTTTTATGGTTGACAGGCTAAAAGGAGCTGTAAAAAACGACACCGCTTCATATTCTAAAAACTCGAACTATATGATCCGATTCCATCGTTAGACCGCTAAACAATTAAATTTGCTGCCTGTCGCCTGTCAAGTCGCGAGTGAATCGGCTTCTTCTAGGCAAGCGTACATACTCCAGCTTTGATCGCATCTTCGCTTAACATCAGGCGATAATCTCGTTTCTCGTTTGTGTAAAATTCATATAGCCGAACTTGACAAAATCCAGAAGCATTATACCCCAATAATTAGGCAACTCCTTTGTAGTATGTCAGAAAACATATGCTACGAAATATATTTGTTTCACATCAACAAACATCGCTGCCGTTGCACCTGCCACAGAATACTTCCTAGACATGATACACGTGCTGCCGTAGATTTGATAATAGTCAGTTACGCTAGAAGAATATTGTAATGGTGATAGATTAGGTGTTTGACCACAGCTCACCTAATGTTAAGTAATGGTGTGGTCGATGGTAACTACACCTAGAGTGGAACTGACTCAAGTTAAGTACTTGGCAGTGTTATGTCAACTTGATTTTTCATTCCAGGCTAGGTCTGTTTATTATCTTCGACCACACCATCTGTGATCTGTGATCAAACACCTGGACTATCAGTATTAAAAAAAAATACATAAAAACACTTGAAGAACACGCTATGATTTTTTTATAACTTTAAGTCTGTTGTGAATTAAGTTATTTTAAAGAGAAATAACAAAATATTTAAATAATCACCAAGAGTATTTTGTACATCTCCCATCTATTCTTAGTCAATAAGCTGTTATCTGGAAGAGATCGCTTTTAGCGATAAGGCCGATAACACATGTCCATGACCATTGCGGAGGCACAATTTAAGTTACATAATAAAGTCTAGATCGCTACTTTGATGCTCATTACTTTGAGACATTCTATGGTTAGTCTCAACAGCCCTGTGATTTCGCTAGCTACAGTAACCTTCAAATCGAAAAAGTAATGTTTATATACTACGGCTTGGCGGCAAAAATATCTGGTACTGCAGTTGTGCTTACCCAAACAACCTCCTGCTAAGTAATATGCATCTAGTAAGAATTATTAATTCCTTCATTTAAGTTAAAAAAACATTATTATTTTGGGACTTTACTAAGTCCTTTTTTATTTATAAGTTTCTAATTACCCCAATCAGTCCTATTTAAAGCAACTGTCCCACTGCTGGGCACGGGCCTCTTCCACCGATGGCCAAGTGCGGTTTGGCAGATTTCATCTTTGAGAACTTTTTTTAAGAACTGTTGGACATATAGATTTCCTCACGATATTTTCCTTTACCGTTTGAAGTTATCGGCAATATGCACAAAACTTAGAAAAGACAGAGGTGCGTGCCATGGGATTCGAACCAAAGACCAACTGTACTGTTTGTAGCGATGATGGTTCAGTGGTTAGCGCGGTAGGTTCGCATGCCGAAGGGCGTTCAAACCCCAACAATGAGCTTGAGCTGCCGGTGAAGGAAAACATCGTGAGGAAACCATAGCGTGGTGGTAGGGTACTCTACTACTCGGCTGGCTACCACCCTCAAGTTGAAAATCTGCCGCCGAGCATCTAACGGTGTGTTCCGGCAGCCTCACTTGAGAGCCAGTTCCGTTCCAGGCTAGGTGTGCTTTACCATCTTCGACCACATCGTCACTTAACATCAGGTGAGCTGTGGTCAAACACCTAGCCTGTCAGCCATAAAAAAAAAACTGCTCTGTCCAAAACTAAGTTCACCGTGATCAAGTCTCTAAGTACTCTATATTAATACAGTTCACGCAGCAGTTCGTCTGTGCATCGGGAAACGCGTCGTAACTCTATAATTAGAGTGCACTACCTGTTTGGTTAATATCACTTGTTTGGTTATCGGTTAGCAAGGGGGAACTCTGTTCCCTATTTTTAATGGTTGATAAGGTGTTTGACCACAGCTGATGTTAAGTGACGGTATGGTCAAAGATGGTAAAGCACACCTAGCCTGCAATGGAAGTGGAAATAGTTTCATACTATAAAATAATACCTGGATGACCGAGCTTTGCTCGGCTGAAAACACGGATAAAACGACGTTTTCTAAAAATTCAACCTAGCTAGATCGTTTTTGTCGCCCCCGAAACCCTCTGCTTACTAAATTTCATGAAAATCGTTGGAGTCGTCCGAGATTCACATTATATATATATATAAACAAGAATTCCTCGTTTAAAGGTATTAGATTAGATAGATAACAACATAGCTTTTCGAATAACCAAATTTCAAAGAAATACTATAGCATGTATCACTAGAAATTCCTGAAATGTAAACATTCAAAAATACTGCATCGCACTGCGCTTTCCGGCCGCAGTTCCAGACACATCACTTCAGTGTTCTGACGTTTTTGACACAACAAAACGACATACAAACTCGGCAAGTGACGTCACAGACAAGGATGCTCCATTATTTGTAGTACATCCTAACTAATATTATAAATGCGAATGTGAGTATTTTTTTATATTAGGAATAGGCTTACGTTTGACCGCCATCTCACCTGATGTTAAGTGATGATGCGGTCTAAGATGGAGCACGCTTGCCAAGAAGATACTCTCGACTTGAAGACACTCAGATTATATCCAACGGGGAACACCCACCCAGGCAGCGCATTTCACTGTCTAGCGGTCCGCACAATGAACGTGGAATCAAATCGTTTCGTTCGAGTTTTTTGAACATTGACCATGAAACGATGTCGCTTTTTTGAGCTTCTGGCTGTCCGATAGAAAAATGGGCATGGGGGAATCAGACCATGTAGTTCTGAAGCACACTCTCCGAAATGAATCCGATAAAAGAATCGACAAAGTAGTTTGTCTAGTTTGTATGTTTGTTACGCCATCACGCATAAACTACTTAACGGATCTGGATAAAATTTTGCATGAAGGTACTTTAAGCCATGGAATAAGACATAGGATACTTTTCATCATTATCATCATCATCATCCATCACCACGCGGGTAAAACCGCGGGTCGCAGCTAGTGTATTATAAACATTTATTGAATGCATTTAATTCTGAAGTTTAGAAATTTCCTGGAGTCACCACTAACAATATGTTTAGGTATTAATCTATCAGAATTTCTTGTGATTCACAAAAGAGTTTTTTGGTAACGTGAAAATATTATGTCGCCGTTTTGCATTATTTTCCAAAACTTTAAATCAGTAATCGGATACATTTAGTGTAAACTGTGAACAGTCATACAATATTTTAATATTATAATTTAATTTGACACGTCATATCATATTGGAATAGAAATTTTAATTTCAACTTTAATTTATCATTTGGCAATTCGTCAATTTTATAATACGTCTGTGTTCCGGTTTGAAGGGTACCTACCTACAGCTAGCGATATTACAGGGCTGTGGAGACTAACAAAATATTATGAAAATAGTTTTGTTTATTTACCTCGGCGTTTTGGCCACATCGCAATAGCTGTACGTGTACGATAGAATCCGGTCATAAACTAGTGGTGTGGTTTCAGAACGGTCTGCTGAATTACTGATACAGTTATGGTAGTGTGACCGACACACTACCCTAACTGTATCAGCACCCTGTGCCGTGGTGACAACCTTACGTTTTTATAAGATCAAAATGAGGGTAGGAGATCGAAACACCCTCATTTTTTTCATCGAAACGACCCGTTTAATATACTCTGAACCCCAATTCTAAAGTTAAGGCGGATGAAGTTGCGGGCACAAATTAGTTTATTTATAAAATTTAATCACTAGTTGCAGTAGGTATATAACAAAAGCTTTCAGGAAACCATTTCTAGTATATTGTACATTCAAATGAAAACAGACTTTTAATTTGGATAAATACTTCTGCGTCCATCAAATATCGAACGTCTGTGTTGAGATTGAAAATAAAATCGGTACCAGCTATGATAAATATTATAGGTTATTGTGAGTCATTAGAACTATTAATAAACGTATGGTGAAATATTAGGGTAGCAATATTACTTTCGGTATTCCTAACTTAGGAATATTGAGTTAAAAATATGATTTTTATAGACATACGCTACCTTAAACCAAATTACATATTTCGTCAGATTCAAATGATTTATCTTCATCTTCGGGATATTTAACAGATTAGAACGAATTAAAAAGAAAAATACAAGAGAAACAATTTCAATTTTATCGATATCTATTACAATATTAGCAAGCACTACCTTTCCAGTTTCAAAACCATATAGCATCTATTTTCACAACATAAGCAATACTAAAAAATTTCACCAATTATTAAGTCCTTGAACTAATTTAGCAACTAGCATACCTGATCGTTCTGATCTGGAGTTAGATATAGCCACCCGAGGAGGGCCTGAGGACATGCCTCGGCCTTCCCGCACCACTGAGGGAAGTCTGCTCCCATTGCTGTGGGAGACATCCCATTGGCACTTCACTAGTCTACGTTTATAATTGTGTGTTAGTATGGTAACGTCAGCCCATGTCAGCGGCCGAGCTGTGTTATTTCGGGAGAGGGCGGGGTGCGCGCGCGCCGGTTCGAGTGAGACTAGCGCGGCCGCTCCTTGAGACGGGACGGGAGATGTTGGGATTAGGGCGGATGGGAGCTTTATCGATAGAACAGGGCGGGAGAGTTTATATGAGAAGAATAATATCGATTGCTAACACGATGGGTAATTTTTTCCTTTGGGCCACGTTTAGAATGATATTCGCGATTAATTACTAAATAGGGTACTTTAACTTATCTTAGATAAATAAATAAATATCGTAGGACATTGGACACAGCGCCATCTGACCCCAAACTAAGCAAAGCTTGTATTATGGAAGTTAAATAAGTGATAGAATACTTTTGTAAATACATACTTATAATACGTACAGAACACCCAGACACAAAACAAACATTTTTGTTTATACCACAAAATGCTTGTCCTGACTGGGAATCGAACCCACGCCCTGCGGCTCTTGAAACAGACATACTACCAATGAATGAACAGGGCAGTCAGTCATCTGTCAGGGCATATATCTATTTAATGTGAATATGTTTATGTGAGTATTTTTTTTAAATACGATGAGTTCTTTCTCCTAATGGTAAGAGATAACGCCTGAACAGTGCTGCTTTGTCGCTCATTATTTTTAAATTTTGAATGAAATTCAAGAAATGGTTTTACATATTTTTTTACAAAATGTAATGAAAGTAAATAAAATTTGCTCGTAAACTACAACTAATCAGCGCATAGTTAATTTTACTGCAACAAGATAAGCGCCTGTCACGAGGTTTCTTTTTGTAATAAGCAAATGAGGAATATTTGATTTTTTTAAGGCACTTAGGTGCTCTTAGATTATTCGCTTGTTTTTGCAGTGTAGGAATCATTTACTTCTACAAATAAAATATATCGATAAAATCCAGCCTATCAAAAGCACATCACTGGAGTGAACATGTGGGCGCAGTCGACCGCGCCGGGCGGGAGTCAGCGGAGAGCAATATTTTGGTGCCCTCCGTACCATTCCATCGGCGATACATCGTTAGACGTTATGAAACCACGTGGTAGAGGGATTCTTGCATATTCTGTTTGTAAATATACAGAAAACTTGAAAAGTATACATAGCGTTGGTGCAACTGAACTTATACAAGTAAATTAGAATTGGGATGAATTGAAACTTCCTCGATTACCAGATCGTCATAGAGATTATCACACTCATAGAGTTTATGAATTTATTAAGTTTTGTCTTTGTTATTCATTAAATATTGGTAAAACATATAAGTTTGTTCTCGAACAAAAATAATCTAGATGCCAACACTACTAGATAATATATATCCTACCGCTAAGCAGTAGAGTGTCTATGAAATGTGAAATTACAGGGCTATTGAATCTAACCATAGAATGTCTCGAAGTAATGAGAGCCAAAGCAGTAATGCTTGGACTTATGTATTTTTGTAACTGAAGGTTTTGGGTACCGCTGCAATGCAATACAAATAAATAAATAAACAACACAACACAAAACAACACAACACAACAACGCAACACAACAACGCAACGCAACACAACACAACACAACACAATACGACTTTATTATACACCAAACATATTAAAATATACTTACAAAACTTAAAAAGAGAAAGAACAAAACAATAACAATAGAATAACAAATAAATGATTTACAAGGATGGAAAGTAACAAAGCAGGTATTAAAGTAGGTGTAACAAATGCAATGGTCTTGGACAAATTTTCTCTCTTACTCTCTCTCTAACTCTTACCATCAGGAGAGAGTTTCGTTCGATTTATATATTTCAAATTAAAAAAAGAAAAAATATTTGTAAGATATCATTTAATAGTCTAACACAAAAAAAAAATTTAACAAACACAAATTTCAAATCAGGGACACTTACAGAATAGGGGCTCATCTCAGCATAAAGCATTTGCACATTGTTCTACTTCTTGCTGTTATAAGCTGTAAGTATTAGATCAGTATATACGAATAAGCTGCTAAAAGTAACCATGGCAATAAGTACCTACCAGAATATACAATTATCACTTTCAAACATCGAAACCAAAAATATAAAACACGTTTTATCCATAAATTAAAAGTGGCCACTTAACATTCTGTCGATACAAAACTAGACCACGTGTCAATAAATTATACAATTTATTTGTTTTCAAGTATCTTTTCATGAAATCTACGACATCTTTCATCAAGAAGCTATTGATAAAGATCGTGTGAAAAGAAATAGAGCACTGAAGAGGTTTCTTGCAATCTCATAACTCAGGTATTACAAATAAGTTATGTCGATGAGATAAATAAACATAAGAATATGCGTAGAAAAATGTTGCATTCCAAGATTGAAATCACGTGTCTACCACAAGATGGGGGTAAACATCATACACACGCTCTGAAAAGCAGTGAAGCCGTTTTTGATGTATGTAAGTATTTGGTAGTTTTAATGTAAACAATGAGAGTAAATAGCGATTACTTTATCAGTACCGTATGCGGTGCCGGATTTACACATATTCAAGGTATAAGCTATTATGTTTTTGGCGCCCTTGCCTCTACAGTTGTCAGTTTCTAGAATCATCACACATCACATCATCAGCCATAGGACGTCCACTGCTGGACATAGACCTCCTCCTGGGGGTTTTGCCAATACTCGCCACGCTTGGCAGGCGGGTTGGCGAGCGCAATTAGGTGTGCTTGTTCAAGAAAGACGCTGCTACCCATCTTCCGGATCACATCCCCTAACCGACTCTTACGGCAACCACGGGTAGCGAGGGTGGGGTACTATTCTTACGCCGGCACCACCACAGCACAATGTTTTCTAGAATATTGGTATGATACCTGGCTATTTGACTATAGAGTATAGAAATTTGCTGCACCGTTGAATGTACAATGAAAAGGAAGAGGGAAAGTCATAGTTAAGTTGTGTTGAAGACTTCTCTCGCTCTTACAGAGATCAGAAAACTGTCATACAGAAATGTTTTCGATTTCTATGAGGTAGAAAAAAATACAAATTTAGTTCCCAAATTTGCCGCCCCAGACTCAAGCCTACTCGGCCTGCTGGTATATCCACCACTGACCGTATGCCGTAGATTGTATCAAGTTTAAACTATAATGAGTTAAATGTGATTTGTGCTACCAAATTAAATTACCAATTTCTCATCCTTATCTTCTATCATGAACTACAGCCGTGTGGAAAAGCATTGGCCTATAATGCACATAAAAGAGTGTACAGATAAATAAATCAAAACTTATCAGAACATCCATGTAGCGAAGTATACAGATCTGCTCTGTCCTCTTTATCTGAATTACACGAAAATCATTGAGACAGACCATTCATTATATTTATCGATACTCTATGTTGAATGTATTGAAACACAATCTGACCCTGTATTATACTAAATGTCTTGTGTACATATGTATGTACATAAAGTACCTTGTAAAACTAACTTGATAGTTTCATGTTAAGATTTTCTAAGTACAAATTTTAGTTATTTATAATGTTGTCGAAGTTGCCCTGTTAATTGCCTCATTAGTACAAGATTTACTTAGTTTGAGGCCAGATGGCGCTGTGTGAAATGTCCTCCAATATTTATTTATTTATCAATTCTGTCAACTTACATTTGGCCTTACCCTTCCCACAATGAAAAAAGGATCGCTGATCCGGATCCAAATTGAATAATTATTATTGATCGTTGATTAAATCCGCGATTGTAACAACGTTACAGACTATCATAACCGTAAATTTATAAATATATACATTATGGATATAAAAATCATCATCATCAGCCTATCGAAATCCACTGCTGGGCATAGGCCTTTTCCAAGACACGCCACTCAGCCCGATCTTTGGCTTTTCGCTTCTATTCACCACCGGCTATCCTACGTATATCGTCACTCCATCGAGTCTCTGAGCACGCTACTCTCTACGCTACGTTTGCCAATTCGCGGTGTACACCATAAAACACGTCTATCGCAGCGGTTATCAGTTCTGCGACAGATATGTCCAGCCCATTGCCACTTCAGCTTGTTACAAGACTTTAGTTCTCTAGCGAATAAAAAATATATATTAACAACTAAAAACTTAAAAATAAATTTATAACTTACTTTGCCCGGGCCGCTAGCTCAGACATAACCTGTTCTATAAGTTATAAATAATATTTGTTCTTAACTATATTTGACGCTGTTGCATCAATGTAAATGCTGTTGATTCTGCGTCTGTCTGTCTGTTCGCGATAAACTTAAAAACTACTGAACGGATTATCATGCGAGGTTCACCAATAGATAGAGTGATTTATGAGGAAGGTTAAGGTATATAATTTGTCAAGATTTTGTGTAAAATGGTTTGACATATGATGATAAATAATGATAATTGTTGGAAGTGTCGAAAAAAGTCAAGTCACCTGGGTGCTTTCATCGAAAACGCTGCCTAATCCCTTTGAGATATAACAAAACCTACAAAAAAGTCTGCAATAGCATATAAGTATCTACACCTTTTAAGGATAGCTTACAACCCGTGCGAAGCTGGGGCGGGGCGCTAGTATTATTATAGTATATTGTAGAAATAGTTACTTGAGGGTGGTACTACCCTATCGCCATGCTAAGGTTTCCTCACGATGTTTTCTTTCAACGACAACTCAAGCTCATTGTTAGGGATTGAACCCACGCCCTTCGGCGTGTGAACCGACCGCGCTAACCACTGAGCATCATCGCTTCATAATGCAAATACATAAATTGTGTACTAGTGTAGAACATTCTTCAAACAATTTAAAGAGTGTCCGTATTTGTACGATACTAATTGATAAGTGGAATGACACTAGCTAAGAGCATACCAATTACTGATTTCGCCACCTCGCAGCTACCTCACAAACTATCCCAAATACCGTCCACTACAAACAAGCACTTACGTCACATATTAAGTTCAATTGGTTCGCTTGGTGCTCTTCAATTGAGAACAATAGACTGCATGCCAGTAACCCCAGCCACACGATATAAATTGATGCCTTACTTCGAAGATTTTATATCAAAGAAGCTACTTTTTGTATTTGGCAGGTTAATAGCGTGATTTCTCGACGAATTCAATAGGTATTGATGGAGGTATTGTGACCTGGAGACCATAAAACTCTTAGTCAATTATATTTTAACCTTACATTGAACTTATTTGATTTTGTCGTGCTCTCCATAATATTAAGAGAAAGAATCCAAGTTTTAGTTTAATATTAATGTGTTGGTACTGTCAGCGTCACGTCTTCGCAAAACCAAGACTAAGGCTAGTGCGGCTGTAAAAATTTGCAGAAGACCTCAAAAAGGCTCAAATATATATAGTACCTTAGACAGTGGGTACATCTTTCAGCTTTTTGTCCGACGAAGGAAGAGTTATGTTTTTCGCGCGTATTTTGTATGTACATATATAAATTTTTGTAGCGGTGATAGCTCAGTGGTTAGCGCGGTCAGTTCGCATGCCGAGGGGCGTGGGTTCAGCCCCTAACAATGAGCTTGAGCTGCCGGTGAAGGGAGCTAGCTGGCTAGCTACCACCCTCAAGTTAAAAATCTACCACCAAGTGTGTTCCGGTAGCCTCACTTGAGAGCCAGTTCCATTCCAGGCTAGACAGGTGTGCTTTACCATCTTCGACCACACTGTCACTTAACATCAGGTGAGCTGTGGTCAAACACCGAGCCTGTCAAACATATAGAAAAAAATATATTACCTTGTATCTACCAAACGGCCGAATGTAAAACTTCCGTTTTCCATTTTACAGTGTGCAGTTAAACTAATCCCTAATAATATAAAATGACTTCTTGAGTCACAGTCTTGACTTGAGCCGTAATTGTATCTGTTTGTTCGCTTAAGTTTTTTAAACTACGCACCGGATTTTTATACGATTTAGAATGTTATTCCGGATGGCTTGTAAGTCTGTGAGAAGCCATGAATACAATTAATTACCATAGTTTGTTTCTTTTACTCTTATACAATCCATATCTATTTCTGTTGCACGACATTATTTCTGATATTTGTAAGCTTTTAAAAATGTTCTATCTCTACGAACATGTGCAAACCTTGCCTTTCCATCCCTTCCCTGTTTTATTGTTGTTGTTTAAAAACATCTGTTTTCAATATTGACCATTATTTATGCAATTGCTTGTAACTTTATTTTTTACTACAAATAAAAACTTCTTATTCTTTCTGACTTTGAGATAGATCGTTTGCAGGAGTTATTATGTTGAATTTTTACTCTGTATTAGTTTACGTTTGACTACACCATTCGGATGTAAGTTAGTACGATCTGAAGCTGGCTTCCGACGGTGTATGATACTGCAGATTATCACGCACGGCCGACGACCACGGACAGCCATGCACCGCACACGAGGCTCTTCCAACTGTGCGTGTCAGTCTGTGTCTTGAGATTCAAAGCCATTTGTCATTCCAAAATGCATAGTGAAAGGGAACGTATCGCTGCAGCTGCGGCTCTTGTGGTATTTTGACATGCTCGTCTGTGTTTATGCGGACGACGTCGCACCACCTCGCACGAGCTCGCACCGTACCTTTGAAGTTACCTGCGCTACCACGGACGATACTCTTCCCATGGTGCGTCGGTGCGGGCTGGTCCGCGTCCGTCCGCAGTAGCACGCACCGTCGGAAGCCAGTTTTAAGACGGAACACGCTTGCCATTAAGAAATAGTTACTAGGTACCAAGTAGTTACCCATTTATTAGATATTTGCCATGGTGGTGCCAGCGTAAGAATTGTACCCCACCTTTTCTACCCGTGGTTGCCGTAAGAGTCGGCTAAGGGATGTAATACGGAAGATGGGCAGCAGCGTCTTCCTTGAACAATCACACCTAACTACGCTCGCCAACCCGCCTGCCAAGCGTGGCGAGTATTGGCAAAACCCCTCCCCAGGATGAGGCCTATGTCCAGCAGTGGACTTCCTATGGCTGATGATGTGATGTGATGTGATGTGAGTTACCCATATAGTATATATCAGAGAGCAAAGACTCCGGCAGTTACTGCCACAACCTCGCTGTGCGTGTCGTTTAATTTGTTGCTGTTTTATCAGAGGGTCACCCAAAGAAAGTAGCTGATTATTAGTTTCCAGTTAAATATAAATACGGACATTCCATAAGTTCTCTAAGGTAGATTTAAATGAGAAACTCATCCCGTACTTAAGTAGATAAAAAAAAAATACTTTAACTGGTTTTCAAAATACAAGATCGCTTAAATTTTCTATTCACTGATAATGACATATAAGAAACTGTTTTATTCTGGGTCTTGGTTTATTTTTATGTGATTAATAATATAAAATATACCGAACAATGAAGGGTAAAGAAAAGTAAAAAGAGTTATGAAAAAGAAAAGAAGTAGCAAACAAGTAATTAAATTAAAAATTTAAAAAACCCCTACGCAATTAACCGAACAGAGCTAAGAACCACCGCAAGGAAACTGGCACTCAAATGAAAAAAAAACCGCAATGAAATCGGTCCATCCGTTTGAGAGCGATGGCACATACAGACATACACACAGATAGACAGACATCGACGTCAAACTTATAACACCCCTTTTGTGCGGCGGGGGTTAATAAAGCTAATAAGTGAGAGAGTTGCAATAAAGAGTTTCTTAATGTATGTTTCTAATACGAGAAACATATTAAAATAGCACATAATACAATAAAATTAAGTACATAATCTAAAATTCCGTTATTAATCATTAAGCTATAAGAGCTATATTACAATATAGGTATAATATAGCTCTATGCTCCATATACATCAATAAGAATAGTATCTAAAACTCTATTTTCACATTGTAGGCAATACTTAAATATTTTCTAAGGTAATGCTTGATACCAGCTGGTGAGCTGTATCAAGCATAACTAGCTGTAGCAAACACTAAGCTTGTAGTCACAAAAAAGTTTCTTTTTAGTTGTTTTTTTTTTGTGGTCAAAGTATTGCGGTTCTGTGTGTTATTTTTTCTGTTCTCTTATAGAGATGGATAAAACCTAGAATTTAAAATTAAAATGTTACTATAACTCTTTAGAGTCGAACTTTTTTAGATTAAAGCTGGCCGATTTTTTTTTTTTTAAAGAATACTTTAATAATATGACTTTTAGACAAATAGTTCCAAAATTGGCAGTTGTTGATTGTCACGCATTCTTTCTGTTTGTAAAAGATTTATTATAGTGAAAATACGGATAAGACTGTGTGTTCTTTTGTGTAATCTAGAAGTAAAGTTGGGTTTTTCCTGAAATTCATTTGTACGGTAAGATTTTATAAAATCAAATTCAACTTGGATTTTGTCTTTAATGTTTTGTAGAAACGTCATCACTACATAGTATAAAACAAAATCGCTTTCTCTGTCCCTATATCCTATGTCCCTATATCTATGTATGCTTAAATCTTTAAACCTACGCAACGGATTTTGATGCGGTTTTTTAAATAGATTTAGCTTAATTTTGAAGTTTGGAGTTTTTGACGTGAATAAGTCTTTAAATTTGCTTCCATGCCGGGAGGCAATGCAAAAATCTGACGATTTAATAAACTCTGGGGACACAGTTTAGTGTTGCAGCTATATTTTTTTGTAGCGATGATAGCTCAGTGGTTAGCGCGGTCGGTTCGCATACCGAAGGGCGTGGGTTCAAACCCCAACAATGAGCTTAAGCTGCCGGTGAAGGAAAACATCGTGAGGAAACCACAGCGTGGTGGTAGGGTACTTTCTAGTACTCGGCTGGCTAGCTACCACCATCAAGTTGAAAATCTGCCGCCAAACATCTAACGGTGTGTTCCGGGAGCCTCACTTGAGAGCCAGTTCCATTCCAGGCTAGGTATGTTTACCATCTTCGACCACACCATCACTTAGCATCATGTGAGCTGTGGTCAAACACCAAGCCAGTCAGTCATAAAAAAAAAAACTTATCTATCATTTACATGCAAAATTTATTTACACCACACGATAACTAGAGGATAAAAGAATTCAACGTTGTGTTGAGGACTTGAAACAATTAAACCTGAAGGACACCTTAGTGTTCAGAAATGTACACGTGTTCACGTACACAAGTCCGTGACCACGATACGACGATTATATTTTTTAATAAAAAGTCGACCACTTAACTGGTTGTTTTTTTTTTTTAATTTATTCTTGGCCATGGATATTATAGAAATTGGTAATGTTGCCATTGCCTAGTTCTACCACAGCAAGATGCATTCATTACAGTACAAGTCATATTTTTTTTTTCTTTTCCACATTTTGTCAGGAACAACAACGAAGTAATAACTTATTTCAAACCAATAACCGCGTAATAACTTATTTCTTAGGACTTATTTCGTTTGCTATTTCCAACTATAGAATTGTCACGCATAATGCCATTACGAACAATTTTATCACAGCTGAATCTTGCCCGGGATGGAGGCAGGCACTTACAATGTGATGAACATTTGTTCATCACATTGTAAGTCCTTTCTTAAATCAAAATTTACGAAAAGAGCTAATAAATGTTTTAGTCAATAGTTTGAAATTGTTGTCCAATGAGGTTTTACCTTATATAGTACATCGTTGTTGTTGTCCTATATTTGTTTTCATTATACGACATCCTGGGAGAAAGAGCGCTCCGCTTTAGAGGTAGTGGCAATACTAAAAACATTTTAAGATATTATAATAATTAAGGGGAAAAAACCTCAACAAGCCATTATATCCACGGGGACGTTGTTGTCCTATATTTGTTTTTAAAGGAAATGCAGCTCTAAAATGCAAAAAATATTGCTCTATACTTAATGTACCAAATGTAAAATAAATGTACATAACCTGTTGATTTATTTTGCGATAATGTCTCTTAGATGCTGTTTGTGTGTCTAAGGCATACTAAATAAATAAACTATTTGATTGATCTCTTTTTTTCGTAACGGTGTACTTACCTAGTACACATTATCGAAAAATGGTTGTTGACATAATGGCAATTGGTTCTTTATTTAGGCAAGCCCTTAATTAGTATGACCTTATCCCACCGTCTCCGTTCCACCACAGGACAAGCAGAAGAACGGCACACTATCATCCGTTCCTCGTGGGCGTTCCCAGTATTCGTACACAGCGATTCCGCTCTACTTTCTTGATACGTACAGCCCATGAATGGAACTCATTGCCAGCTGATCTGTTTCCTTTAAACTATAATTTGGACGTTTTTAAGGCTAGAGTGAATAGATTATTTCTAAATCGGCGTGCTCCATCCTCGGCCACACCGTCGCTTTCCATCAGGAGAGATGGTGGCCAAACGTAGATCTATTTAATATTAAAAAAAAGTATTTAGCACAGGGCTTTACAAACTCTTGGACTACCACTGGATGGAAAATATCAAAACTCCGACAGCTCTTGTCGCCGTGACGAACTAGTAGAGAGAAAGTTCTTCCCAGCCAGTGTTAACAGTCAACGATCAACTTATCATATACATGCGAGTATATAACCCTTTTATTAACACTGGATCCACATTGTTGCTCGTTTCTTAAGCACGAAAAAAGTTGATTGTCGCTTCCTTGTCGGTGGAGAGACAAGTGCCTAAAGCATCTCCGAAGTATTAGGTTAGAAATAATGCTACCTGCGGTGACGTTTCTAGATTTTACTCAAAATCTTTAATTAGTGTGGCGTGATAAAATCATGGAATAGATAAGAAATGTTTACTTGCTTCTCGTGAAACTGACCAACCCAATTGTGTCGGATTGTTGTGCCGCCTAAAGGCCACTGATAAAAGATAAGATAATTATAAAAGTTAATTTCGTAGCATCGTAAATTAAACATAATATAAATCAATATTCTCGCCGTACGGTTGCGATACAATGTCGCAAGGTAAAAATTGGCCAAGAGTGTGCCCACTATACGTCTTGCGGTTCCTTAGCTAAGTAGGTATACTCGGAGATACAGTCTATACATAAATGACGATGTTTTTTTATGTTTTACAGGCTAGGTATTTGACCACAGCTCATCTTATGTTAAGTGATGGTGTGGTCGAAGATGGTAAGCACATATAGCCTCCAATGGAACTGGCTTTATTATTACTTGAGAGCTACTAGCTAGCTAGCCAAAGTACCCTACCACTATGCTGTGGTTTCCTCACTATGTTTTCCATCACACATGCAGCTCAAACTCAATGTTGGGATTTGAACCCGTCCGCGTTAACCACTGAGCCATTGTCGCTTCGAAACTTGTTCAAATTGGTTATACTGATTCCGGCTCATGTAGGATTGCGAGTGAAAGCAAAGGACGCTGTTAGTAAATGATAAATTGCTGCTTTTAAACACATAATTTCATTAAGTAACAATACAGTCCGGAAATAAACCTAAAAAGTTGTCATAAAACACATCGCTTAAGTAACCATAACGATAGCTAAATTTTGAATTAATTCCTTATTGTCCCATAAAATTTAAGTAGCCCGTTGGCCCATTTAAATGTTATCGTACGTTTATCATTGGGTTGGATGAATTAATTGAAAGATAGGCTACATTGTTCCTTTTTATAAATGAATCTCTTTTACAAAAAAGGTACTGTTAGTAGCAGCTAGATAACTATTAGAGCGTTTGACAAAATCACTGTTTTATTTTATTTTCTTGTCATGCCAACAAAGCAACCACTAATACTTCAATTAATACAAATTAAGTACACAAGTGTCACTTTAGCCGAACACAAGTAGACAAAAGTGTTGCCACATTTATAGGTATGAACCACAAATAGGTACTAGGTAATTGGTAATATTAATGTACTTAAAATTTGGTAAAACGAAAAATTGAAATTGACATAAAAAAAAAATTAATGGGGTAGAAATTGATTATCACACTAAAGGAGTTTGTATGTTTGTAACTTCTTCACGCTCAAACGGTTGGATCAATTTTGACGAAATTTGGTATGGTGGTAGCTGGTACCCTGCAAATGCTATTAACAATATTATGCAAGTAAATAAATGTTGATTTTAAACTTTATAAACCTAATCTACCATTTTAATAAATCAAAGCCCGAAGGTAATTGAACAAATTGGCGTGCAGTTCGGTTCGCCGATATAAACCATCACATAAATTACGTTTAGTTTGAAAATGCGACGTTTGGAGCTTTAAAGTTAGTATTACTTTATGAGGAAATAGGAATATCGGTCTCCGGACGCAGGCAAATAAATATCATAGGACATTCAAACAGCGCCATCTAGCCCCAAACTAAGCAAAGCTTGTACTATGGGAACCAGATAACAGAAATATTTTTTTGCATCGATGATAGCTCAGTGGTTAGCGCGGTCGGTTCACCCGAAGGGTGTGGGTTCAAACTCCAACAATGATCTTAAGCCGGTAAACGAAACCATCGTGAGGAAACCATAGCATGGTCATAGGGTACTTTTTTTTTATGGCTGACAGGCTAGGTTTTTGACCACAGCTCACCTGATGTTAAGTGCCGGTGTGGTCGAAGATGGTAAAGCACACCTAGCCTGGAATGGAATTCTAGTACTCGGCTGGCTAACACCCTCAAGTTGAAAATCTGCCGCCAAGCACCTAGCAGTGTATTCCAGCCTCACTTGAGAGCTAATTCTAATCCAGGCTAGGTGTACTTTACAGTCTTCACCACACCGTCACTTAACATCAAACAACTAGCTTGTCACCATAAAAATAACAAATACTTTTTTTTGTAAATACATACTTATAATACGTACAGAATACCCAGACAGAAGAAACATTTATCGTCACATAAATGTTTGTTCTGGTTGTAATCGAACCTTTGCCTTACAGCTCACGAAGCAGATATTCTAACAAATGAGTTAACAGGGCAGTCAAATATTTAGCTATAGAATATTCTGAAACATTTAGCTTGTATAATCGTGTTTATCAATGCTTTCTTGACGTATGGATTTTAAATATGTTAACGTCACTTTTAAATTTACATTTGTATTTAATTTAAGTTAACGTATATACATAATTGAATAACGACAACAGAAATTATATAAAAATAACGTTTTCCAATAAATATAAATAATCCAGTAATGAGCGCCAAAGCAGCGATACCTTGGACGAGTTTTGCTACGCAAAGTTCCGGGTATCGCTGCAATGGTTATTGACAGGCGTTGTGTCTTATCACCAGGAGAGCGTCTCGTTCGCCTCATTACTATTACATAAAAAAACGTCAAATACAAGCCTATTTATTAATAACAAGCTTAAAAGTTAAAAAAAATACATTTTGGCGCAAAAAATCCGCCGTTTTTTTTAAATATACATGTAATAATATAACGAAATCGATACAGCCGTTTATTAATTACTAGCGACCCGCCCCCGCTTCGCACGTATGCAATGTAGATACTAATGTGGTGCGTATACATGTATTATACATATAAACCTTCCTCTTGAACCACTCTATCTATTAAAAAGAAACCGCATTAAAATCCGTTGCGTAGTTTTAAAGATTTAAGCATACATAGGATATAGGGACAGAGAAAGCTACTTTGTTTTATACTATGTAGTGATAGTAAAGAGGGAACGTAGGGACTGACATACATCCATACATACTTACGTACATACATCCACATTCATATACGATAGTACCGCAAAAACAGGTATTCTCCCGACAAGCAGTGTGCAAACATTAATATGTTCCGGTTTGAATAAATAATTAGCAAAATTCCTGTGCTATCAAATCAATGAAAGTTACTATCAAATATCTCAAAGTAATGAGTGCCATGGCATTGACGCACTGGACTTTTTTTTAACTCAAAGTTTTGAGTAATTATTATTGTTGCAATGTTCATGGAAATGCTTCATCTCTAACTATCAAAAGAGCTTAACGTACGTCTCGCTACATTTACATTTTAAAAAATTACAAGTGAACTAACCGGTTATGGCGATAGGTTTTGTTTTACATGTTTGTATTTGAAAGTGCGATAGGCTTCGCAGAAACCTGTGTCAGCTTTATATTAAAATCTAAATGGTCGTTGTTTGCATCCAAAGGTTACTTGGAAATCATAAGCTACTTTGTAAGCGCACTTTGCTATTCGATGCGTCGGCAAAATAGTATCTACTATTTCTTCAAATCATTAGTGTCGTATTGCATACAGTTCAAGTACTTGATCATTACGATTAATTTAATTTTTTTTTTCTTTTTTTTTTATAGCTGACAGGCTTGGTGTTTGACCACAACTCACCTGATTTTAAGTGACGGTGTGGTCGAAGATGGTAAAGCACACCTAGCCTGGAATGCTCCCGTGATGTAAGATTGGGAAAAATATGACTTGGGTTAAAATAATAATTGTTTTTTTCTTGGTGGTATCCTTTAGCAGGAGGTTTGCGTGGTGGGAGGGTACTTTCTAGTACTCGGCTGGCTACCTACCACCCTCAAGTTGAAAATCTGCCGCCAAACATCTAACGGTGTGTTCCGGCAGCCTCACTTGAGAGCCAGTTCCATTCCAGGCTAGGTGTGCTTTACCATCTTCGACCACACCGTCACTTAACATCGGGGGAGTTGAGGTCAAACAACTAGCCATAAAAAAAAAGGTTGTCTTAGTATGCACTACCACAGTACCAGATATTCTGCCGCCGAGCAGTAGTGTGTAAGCATTACTGTGTTCCGGTATGAAGGGTATAATCGTCTTAAAGTAATGAGCGCCAAAGCAGCGACACCCAGGACTTTTTTTCTACTCAAAGTTCTGTGTATCGCTACAATGATCATGAACATGTGTTCATCTCTTACCATCAGGAGAGCGTTTCGTTCGTCTCATTATTTTACATAAAAAATGACCTGTTGCTATTTAAATGTTGATTAGTTAAAAATAAAATATTACTTAAAATTCTCAGTATTCTTTTGAACTTGTTCATGTGTACCTACTTGTTTTTGACAAACAGTGCCATCTAGCCCCAAACTAAGCAAAGGTTGTACTACGGGAACCAGATAACTGATATAATACTTATATATATTTTTTGTAAATACATACTCATAATACAAGTTAATACAGACACAAAAGCGCAATGCCGATACAAAGAAGAAAAGGAAATAGTGCATTGCCCTGAAGTGTTAATCGGGTCCTTTAGTCAGCACTTATACATATTGTTTATTCATACTTGGTTCCCTAACTGGACTTGAAATGCATTCCTTGATACATTTATGAGTTTACGTTGAAACACGAGTACCCGAGAAAAGCACTTTAACGCTTTTAAGGCAAAATTCCTTGATGTTTGTACATTAGGTATAGCTCCTTTTATGCAACAATAAGAAAATATAGTTATAAAAAATAAATAAATAAAATGCCAATACTCACCACGCTTGGCAGGCGGGTTGGCGAGTGCAGTTAAGTGTGATTATTCAAGGAAGACGCTGCTGCCCATCTTCCGGATGACATCCCTTAGCCTACTCTTACGGCAACCACGGCTAGAGAGGGTGGGGTACTATTCTTACGCTGGCACCACCACAGCATTATTTTTACATAAAAACACATAAATAGAAAACATAGTGTTGTTCACGTAAACCGAAATAACTATCGACCACCATTCCAGAAAAACTGTTATTTACCTAAATATTCATTTACAGAGTAGTAGTTTAGTGACATGAACACGTAGTTATGTTTATCACGGGGTCTTAATCGCGCACAGAATACTATGATATATACTTAGTAACAAAAATAATTTCATTTCATGCATTTGCTAATCGATAAGTAAATAAAATTTCAAATAAAGACGAGCGCAAGTAAGTTACATATTTTTAAATTGTTAATTTATGTTATTTCCTTTTGTTTTCTTTCCTTTATTACCGTAACTTAATGAGTTACGTAATTTTCCTTTATTACCGTAACTTACTAGGTAGTGCTATAAATCTAGGTGGTGGTACAAAATGACACAAAGTGTCTGCGGCCTGGTTTGCGGCCCGGGCCGTAATCTCTTCCGGTTTGCCTCGAACTTACCAAAATTACCCCGATAAAGATTGCGCGAATTACAAAGATGCGATGTCTATTTTATTAGTTGTTTGTGGAGTTTTCTTTAATACAGGTTTGCTTATAATTTGTATTTTTTTATGGTTGACCTGGAGCTGTAGTAAAAAACCTGTTAATTGTCGGTGTGGTCGAAGATGGTAAACACACCTAGCTTGGAATGGAACTGGCTCTCAAGTGATACTACAGCAACACACCATTAGATAATTGGCGGCAGATTTTCAACTTGATGGGGGTAGCTAGCCAGCCGAGTACTAGAAAGTACCCTACCACTACGCTATGGTTTCCTGACGATGTTTTCCTTCACCGGCAGCTCAAGCTCATTGTTGGAGTTCGAATCCATGCGTTTCGGCGTGTGAAGCGACCACGCTAACCACTGAGCTCAAAATGTTTCACTACATCATATCACTTTTCCATATAAAACACTTAAAAGCACAACAAAGAAAATAATACATTACGGTAACATGATTTTTCAGCATTTCCGCCAAAACTCAACACAAGTTGCTAATTATGATGCGACAAAGCTACCCGCGTGAGTTTATTAACACTATATTCATCATCAGCCTATTACAGTCCAGTGCTAGACATAGACCTCTCCTAAGACACGCCACTCAACCTTATCCCCAGATATTGCTTTCAGCTATCGCCAGCTTTTCCGCGTATAGTCACTTCATCGATTGACAATGACTAAGCCCCATGTTCGCTGGGGTAGACATGTTCAGGAGTAGAGATCGAGAATCAGCACATGTAAGCCACGTTCACTGATTCGCAATGTATAATATTATATACCTACCCCTAAATAAATAAATGTCATGGGACATTTCATACTACGCTATCTAACCCCAAACAAAGCTAAGCTTGTACTATGGGAGCCAGATAACTGATAGAATACTAATGTACTTGTAAATACATATTTATAATGCCAACAGAACACGGACATAGAACAGTCATATAATAAATGTTAGTTCTGTTGGGAATGTAACCAGCGTTGCCAGTTTTTTTTTTTGCCACGTCGTGTTTTTTGATTTTTTTGAGTGAAAAAAGCGGGATTTTTTCGTCGAAACTGGGACATAGTAAAAAAACGTTTATAATCAGAAGTTTTTAAAAAGAAATATCTTTTTATTTGAGTTCAAATTACGTTTACGTGACACTAGATAGCAAAAAAAGCCATATAAAATGTATTTTAATAAAAATATGATATTTTAAATCAGATTTACTCAATTGTGACGAACCCCTCTCTCTCCCGCGCGCTCATCTTCATTACGCGCCCGCCGGGCGGGCGGCCAGTCCACACTTGTCTGTGTCACCTACCCGCGCTGCCTCAGTACGCTGCACGCACGGTCGAGTTATTCCCGAAAAGCGGGACATTTTTTGTTTGATTTAAAAATCGGGACGTCTGGCATCGCTGAATGTAACCCACGCCCTGCAGTTCTTGAAGCAGATATTCTAAGAAATGAGCTAACAGGGCAATCCTGATTATATTATTTATATATCATTGAATCTTAGTGTCGCCGTTTCTCGTCGAATGATCCATAATCTCGTCCACCCCTTGACCGTGCTCCTTAGCACGCGAACAGCGGGTCGCTGACCTGTCGTCTACGTGGTCACGTGACCCTTGTTCACGGCGCCCGTACAAATCACGTACCTTATTACCTGTACAATCCAGCGAGGGAGCCACAAACGAATTCGCGTCAAAAAAACTGGTGGAACATGTTAGTTCACTGTTCTGGCCGTATCAACAGATTAAATTGGCCCCGCTAGAGATTGTAGAAGGTAGGCCGCGGTAATGCTTTGATTGCCGGTTACGTGTTTTGATTATGAAGCCTGCTTTGAGGAATATTATGAAACCTAGATTTTGTTTCTAGCTATTCTTTTTTTATGTAAATAGACGTAAATATTTTATTTTTATTGCTGACAGGCTAGGTGTTTGACCACAACTCACTTGATGTTAAGTGACGGTGTGGTCGAAGATGGTAAAGCACACCTAGCCTGGAATGGAACTGGCTCTCAAGTGAGGCTGCCGGAACACACCGTTAGATGCTTGGCGGCAGATTTTCAACTTGAGGGTGGTAGCTAGCCAGCCGAATACTAGAAAGTACCCTACCACCACGCTATGGTTTCCTCACGGTGTTTTCCTTCACCGTTTAAAGTTATCCGCAATATACACATAACCTAGAAAAAACAGAGGTGCGTGTCATGAGATTCGAACTCAGGACCTCCTGATTGGAAGTCAGCCGGTTTCCCAATATATGCTACAGAAACTTGACACTGGCAAATGCACGAAGTTCGACGCCGAAAACAGAGAAGAAAATAAGCTTCATTTTAACACTATGCAATTTTTTTATATTAATATATGCTTTGAAACTCTGTAATCTAAAAATAATATTATTATTTACCCATACCTACTTAAGTAAAGTACTATGCTGTAACATTTTATTTAAAAATGTAAATCATGGGTTTGAATATACACTGTGAGAAAAACGCGCCTTGCATTTGAAATTTTAATAGACTACGACAGTATACCATTCCTATGAGTACGACCTACTTATTTGATGGGGCAGTCCATTTTAATTATACTGTCACGTGAACTACTTATGGCTATTCTTTGAAGGAAATTGTCGCTTTTAAAACAATAGAACAGTTTTACAGTTTATTAACTGCCCTGTTACCACATTTAGTAGTTGTAGCTCTGTTTCCCGAGCTTTGGAAAGTGGGTTCAATTCCCACTCAAGACAAACATAAATATATGCTATAGAATATAACTTTACAAACGGGTTTGATCAGTCTTTTCATCTATCTTAAAAAGATTAGGCAGCGTTTTCGATGAAAGCTCCTAGGTGGTTTGACTTTTACCGACACTTCCAACAATTATCATCATATTTCAACTAATTTATACAAAACCTTGACAAATTATATACCTAAAGCTTCCTCATGAATCACTCTATTTATTGGTGAAACTCACATGTATCCATTCAGTAGTTTTTAAGTTTATCGCGAACAGACAGACAGACGCGGCAGACTACTTTGTTTTATAATAATGTACCTAGTTATCGTATAACAAACAACATACATATCTATGAATATATGTATGATATATGTTATCTGTCTTTTTACCGATAAATAACTCTTCATTGTTCACACCATAAAATATAAATCTATAATACCTTTAAACGAGCAATTCTTGTATGTATATATATAATCTGAATCGCGGAAACGGCTCCAACGATTTTCACGAAATTTAGTATGCAGGGGGTATCAGAGGCGATAAATCAATCTAGCTAGGTTTCATTTTTAGAAAACGTCGTTTTATTCGTGTTTTCAGCCGAGCTGAGCTCGGTCATCCAGGTACTATTATTTATAATAGAAATATCTTCATAATAGTGCAACTACTGGCCGCGTTATCGCTTAAAGCGATCTCTAGATGTTATTTATGTATTTTTTAAAATGTAAAAAGTGTTGAGATGAACGAAACGCTCTTTTTCATCGAAAACAAAAAGTAGACCCTTGTGGAACTTGGCTTAGCACCTGCCAATTCTACACCAAACCTTTTCCATGCTTATATCTAGAGTATGTAGTTCATAGCTTGCTTAGATACTCACCAGTAGGACGTGGTTGTAACTACGCATTATCGCACGAAGCCGCTGCAGCGCTCGCGATCTCGTGACACCGCTTGATTTACGGCAGGCGACATTCTCTGTACTCGAGTCCGTGCCAAGACCAGGGCAGGTTTCAGGATGGGGCACGACATTAAAAGCCCAGAACTGCTAGTAATGCAACGAGATAAGCTAGTTGCTGGCCTGGTGGTAAGCGCCACCTCATTTGTAACATTATCATCCTACCAAGATTAGTTTTAATTTAAATATCTTCGAGTTTTCGTACGTAAATTAATATTTAAGATTAAGAATGATAAAGTTTAAAATTAGGGTGAGTAAGTGGAGTAGTTTGAGAAATAGAACACTTTTAATACCGTGTATTTAATTTTTTACACTCACATAATATATATGTATACTTCTATACTAATATTATAAAGAGAAAATATTTGTATTTGTGTATGTTTGTAATGAATAAAGTAAAATACTACAGGACCGATATAAAAAAATTATTTTACTAAAGAACGCCGCATTATCACTGACTAACAAAGGCTATATTGTTAATCGAGTTAAATTAAGGACCCGTACGAAAAATGTAAATACACCACATTAGTATTTACAGCCTGGCGAAGCCGGGGCGGGTCGCTAGTTCTATTTATATTATAATGTCCACATAAAAAATACCGGGGCAATTACCCCATGTGATTCGGGTCCGTCCCTGGCCGTGCCACCCGTTCCTTGCTTCATAATTGCGTTCATGGCGGTCCTGTGGGAATACGTTTTGCAATTTTCCGCTGATTATAATCAGTTTCTGAAAATATTACGCCAATTAGAAATAAGCCTTCACAATAACGGCCCCGATAAATTAGCTTCGTAAAAAAAAACTTGATTAACTTTACTTTGATGATTATAATATTTTATTAGTAAAGAATATAAAAACCATATTTTATTTGGAAAGCGATTATACTTTGTTTTTATATTTATATTATTTCATTTTCTCTATGCATTTAAAACTATTATTCTTATTGCACAATTTTTATATATACACAAAATAAAGTCTCTCGTGGAAATGGATACACGAGACTTTTTCCCAATCAATATAACATTTTATTAATTAATAATTGTTACAAATTGCACAATAATAATTTATTATTGTACAATGTACGTTCGCTGTTCTACGTGTACCTCTGTAGCGATATGTAGTCTACGCCGTCCCGCGCTCGTAGCCGCCCGCCTCACTGCTACGCCGCCCCGGCGCTACGAAAACATTGCCACGTGAAAACTAACTCGATAAAAAGTTTCAGAACTGATTTAGTTTATTTAAACTAAAATTTGGTGTATTTGTGACTCCTTAAAAAAGTTGAAAATGAAGATTTTTATAATATGGTGTAGCAAAGGAATGAGGTTAGTTTGTATTTTATTATGAGCCCTTTTTTTTTCGTTGCTTCGTGAGTCTCTTCAGAAGCTTGTTTTATTGAAATTAAGGACATTTGTTTTTGTTTGGATGACGAATTAGAACATCTTTTGTGAATGAGTCCCCATATACAAAGACGACCCAGTACGCAAAAATGTAATTATTCTTCTCAAAAACTTTAATAGAACGCTGTCTATCATTCTATTAACAACTAACTGAATGCCCGGTATTTCGTACCCAGTGTACAATTGCAGCGTCATCTACCGGGTTTAATTTGAAACCATCCAGGAACCCACTCAAACACATATACAAAATTTCATTAAAATCGGTCCTCATTAAATAACAAAAAATAAATAAATTAAAAACAAGCTTAAAAAAGAAAATTAAAAAAAAAACCGACTAAAAAAAAACTCGCACACATATGTATATGAACCCTGAAAACATTATACTTCTTCTTAGGGCACTCGTGTAATAAATACGATGGGCGTGTGTCCACGATAGGGTTCGATTTTAATTGTTAAATCACACTAATATTATTTATAAAGGCGAAAGTTTGTGTGTGTTTGTATGTTTGTTACTTCTTCACGTTTAAACGTCTGGACCTAATTTTGATGAAATTTGGTATGGAGGTAGCTAACACCCTGAATTAACACATAGGCTATATTATCCTGAAAAAATTTAGCAGGGAATACCACGGGGCGCAGCTAGTTTATTTCATATGTAAATGAAAGATTCGTAGGAAAGAGTTGGTTCAACACCATAGCACTGATGTTCCATTTGCTAAAATAAGCACCCGATTACTTCTTCGATCCGTTCACTATCTGATCTGCCGGCGAGTAATGCACGAAACCTGATTTATAATGTTCGTTAAAACGATCACATACGGTCTAACTTTACTATTAATCAAAACACACGCAAGTATACAGTACTTGATAGCATCAGTACTCTGCCAAGGTAATCGCGCACTATGCGAGTCAAGTGAGATTGACTGTCCTGATTATAATTTTTATTAACCCCCGACGCAAAAACGATTATAAGTTTGACGTGTCTGTGTGTGTGTGTGTGTGTGTGTGCGTGTGTGTGTGTCTGTGGCATCGTAGCCCCCGAACGGATGAACCGATTTTGTTTTTGTTTGAAATGTGAATTACTCGGGAATGTTCTTAGCTAGCCGTGGTGGTGCCGGCGTAAGAATAGTACCCTCTACCCGTGCTTGCCGTAAGAGTCGGCTAAGGGATGTAATCCGAAAGATCAGCAGCGTCTTCCTTGAACAATCACACCTAACTGCGCTCGCCAACCCGCCTGCCAAGCGTGGCGAGTATTGGCAAAACCCCCACAGGATGAGGCATATGTCCAGCAGTGGACGTCCTATGGCTGATGATGATGATGAAGAAAGAGAAGTTCATGCTCTTACAGCGAGAAGAGACTTACGCGCAGCAGTGGGATATACATAAGGTTTTCTGTTATTATTTCACCAATTTAAGCGTTACCAGCGATGGCGTCCTACTCTGATATTGCACTGGACACAAGTACCCGATCACTCTACCCCTATTTTTAAACATCCCTAATAATATACAAATAAAAGACACATAAAAATGAAATGCAATGTTAAACGACCCCTTTTAAGTCATACCCCACATGAGGTTTTCTGTCATTATTTCACCAAATTACGCGTTCGTATACTATAGTTCATTAACAGTTTCTACGCAACCCCCAGAAAATTTGTTGTCATTGTCTTTCAGTATTATTATTAAGTAATTTCATGGAGAATCAGGGGAAAGGAAAAAGAACGCGTGGTGCGTGTCGGTACCTTGTGAACCGTGAGTTATAGCCGGCAGTCAGTGCAAGAATATTTTGATAAAAATCTACGGAGACTTGATAAGTTTTTGTTTTGGTATGCCGACGCTTAAATTGCTTTTGAAATGAAGATCAGTGGCCCACAGGTCGATTTGTGCCACTTCCTAAGTTGTCCACTTCCTAATTTTTAATTGCACACTCCTACAATGCCTAAAAGGCGTAAATTTTAATTCATCTAATTTCTAAAGTCAATACATCTATTTTAATTAAATTAATTCCTAACTTGTAACTCTTTTTATTCCCAGGCAAAGAAAGTATAAATGTATGCATACAATAATTTTATATTTTTCGATTATTCCAAAATTATTATTAGATTTTTGTTTTGTATCGGATATTTATTAGCGATGATAGCTCAGTGGTTATCGCGGTCGGTTCGCACGCCGAAGGGCATGGGTTCAAACCCCAACATTGAGCTTGAGCTGCCGGTGAAGAAAAACATCGTGAGAAACTCAGTTAAATGTTTATAGTACTCGGCTGGCTAGCTACCACCCTCAAATTGAAAACCTGCCGCCAAACACTTAACTGTGTGTTCCGGCAGCATCACTTGAGAGCTAGTTCCATTCCAGGCTAGGTATGTTTACCACCTGAGACCACACGGTCACTTAACATCTGGTGAGGTATGGTGAACCACCAAGCCTGTCAACTATAAAAAAAAGATTGACATAATGCCTCAAAGCGAACTTAATGCCTAAAATAGAGGAAGAGGATAAGTCATGAAATGGACGAGATAAAAAGAGAAAGTAAATCTGGAAGTGGCGGTTTTAGAAATTGTCAAATTTGTATGAAGACAAGTTAGGAAGTGGATAATTTTGGAAATTTACAAGTTTGCAAGTCAACTAATAATAAATCAGTGGTTTAAACACGATTGAATCTTGCTTGAGCTGTAGGTGAAGGAAAACAACATCGTAATAAAACCATAACATGATGGTAGGGTAATTTCTTGTAGCTCACCTGATGCTAAGTGACGGTGTGGTCTTCGATGATAAGCACACCTAGTCTGGAATGAATCTGGCTCTCATGTGAGGTTTCTTAAACACACCGTTATGTTCTTGACGGCAGATTTCAACGTTGCTTGCCAGTCGAGTACATGAAAGGTTTCTTCGCGATGATTTTTCCTTTACCAGCATCTCGAGCTATTGATGAGATTTGAACCAACGCCCTTCGGCGTGTGAACCGATCGCGCTAACCACTAAGCTATCATCCTTACTACGAAGCTGTTTTGCAAAACCCGGTGGATGTCATCAAAGCTAAGGTAACCAATTAGAACCTAGGTCAATGTATGCAAACGGCAACTTGATAAACATAATGAGAAATTAACATATTGATTCGTCCTCGATCACGCCACGTGTTTGATTTAAAAGCCACGGTTTTGGAGTAAAATCGAAAGACAACGTAATTTTTAATCCACAATTTAGCGTAGTTGGCGTTATTATTTTTATAGGGTATTTGCACGACAGCGCTTAACCCGCTGAATAAATTAGAGCTCCTTTGCAATGTGGCAAACTGTAGCAATGATTTAAGTTTTCATATTTAAATTACTGTTCTGTGGTATGTTTTTTTTTTTGGTATGTATATTATAGGATTTTTTGTAATGATAGAACAGAGGTTAACATAGTCGGATTTGTCAGATATCCCAACAATTTTATTTTTTATTTTTTTTTATTTATGTCTGACAGGCTTGGTGTTTGACCACAGCTCACCTGATGTTAAGTGACGGTGTGGTCGAAGATGGTAAAGCACACCTAGCCTGGAACAATGAACTTGAATAGCTGGTGAGAGAATATCTTGCAAGGAAACCATAGCATGGTGGTAGGGTACTGTCTAGTACTTCAGCTGGCTAGTTCTCTCCCTTAAGTTGAAGATCTGTCGTCAAGCATCTAACGATGTGTTTCGACAGTCTCACTTGAGAGCTAGCTCCTGGATTACTGTATTTTCTTCGATCAAACCGCCATTTAACATAATGACAGATGTAGTAAACACGTTGCCTGCCGATCCTAGAAAAATAATAAATAATAGAAAGGAGTAAAGCTAAACTAAAAATACTATTTAAACACAAGTTTAAAAAAATGTTCGCAATAGGAAAACTTGTAATAATGTTCTTATAAACAGAATGACTTGCATTTGTTCAAAATGTTAGCTTTAATTTTATTGCTTGCCGTGATTTTGTCTTTCTTTAATTAAATAATTAAATGTAATGAAAAAATGTAAATTGATTTGTATTTCTATTATATTTTATTCATCATCATCAACCTATCATAGTCCACTGCTGGACATAGGTATCTCCCATGACACGCCACTTAGCCCAATCTTCAGGTTTTTACTTCTAGCCTTAGGTATATCGTCACTCCTCTTAGTCTCAGGGCGACGTACACTACGTTTCCCGATTTGTGGTCTCCACTCTAAAATACGTATCATTTTGTAATAGATAGGCATCTATTACAAAAAAATACTTCTACCACAGCGGTTATCGTTTCGGCGACAATTATGGCCAATGCAATACTATTTATTTTTACTATACATATATGTCACTTCTTGCTAAAACGAAATCATTGTCAAAGTTAAAACAAAAAAAAATTACAATAGTGTAGCAGTAGTGTGTAAACATTACTGTGTTCCGGTTGGAAGGGTGCTGCAGTTAGCGGAATTACGGGGCTGTCAAGACTAGCCATCGAGTCTCAAAGTAATGAGCGCCAAAGCAGCGATTCCCTGGACTTTGTTACTCAAAGTTCTGTGTTTCGATATAATGGACATAGACAGGCGTTATCTTCCACTATCAGAAGAGCATCTTATTCGCCTCATTACTCTTAAATTAAAAAATACTTTATTTAATACCTTCACATCACATCATCAGCCACTGCTGGACACAGGCCTCCTCCTGGAGAGGGGTTTTGCCAATACTCGCTACGCTAGGCAGGCGGGTTGGCGAGCGCAGTTAGGTGTGATTGTTCAAAGAAGACGCTGCTGGCCATCTTCCGGATTACACCCCTTAGCCGACTCTTACGGCAACCACGGGTAGAGAAGGTGGGGTACAATTATTACGCCGGCACCACCACGGCATTTAATACCTTGGTGGGCTTTAAAAAGTTAGGCTAGGTAAAAAGTTAATGCACTCTGTTTCCAGGCTCAAAATTTAAAGATTTTGACAGCTGCAAAAAAACCTAAAGCGCAGTGACAAGCGGCAGTACCCGTACATCCAGGTAGGGTCGCCAAATGTCGCGTGCCTCCGTCTATTTATGTCGGCAGTATCACGAATTACAAATCAATAACACAGCCGAGACTGCGCTGCACTGCTTGATTGCCATACGATATAGCTTTGTTTTTTTGTTTGGCCTTACTTAGGGCATTGTTTTGGGAATGTAACGATGATACCTCAGTGATTAATGCGGTCGATTTAAATAAAGGACGTGGGTACAAATCCAAACAATGAGCTTGAATTGTCGGTGAAGGAAAACACCGTGTGGAGACCATAGCATGGTAATAGGGTACTTTATAGTACTCAGCTGGTTAGTCAACACTCTCAAGTTAAAAAACCGCTGCCAAGTGCCTAATAGTGTTTTCCAGCATCCTCACTTGAGGGCCAGTTCCATTCCAGGCTAGCTTTGTTCACCGTCACTTAACTTCAGGTGAGCTGTCCATCTCTTTGCTATCGCAATACTCCCGGGGAATGCAGACTCATTCTTCCTTTCTCTCTATGCCTACCTTCAATATTGCAGGCCGCGCAGTACCATTGTCTTCCATGGGCTTGAATAAATCAGGAATGGTCAGATTCATAAATTTTAACATTGCTATAGCTACCCCGGGATTTTTTCCTAAGCTCAAGCATATTGTTGGGATTTATACTAAACCCACACCCTTAGGCAGGTAAACTGACCGCGCTAACCACTGAGCTATCATCGCTACAAATACCCTGTGCTAATACAGTCGTATACATTCAGCAAATTTTCCCCCGTTATCAAAAAAAGGTGCTTACACCTATTAACAGATACTTTAACTGAAAACAGCATGGCGGCAATTATTCACGTCCAAAACTAACCAGACTTTCGGCCCATTGTCGCGTTCTCATGACAAGTCCATGAATATTATAATGACAAGCACACTGAACAAGCGTTGGCATTGAATTATGCATCGTTAGAACACAGTGTCCTTGCATGAAGGGCATACATAAAGTGACCATTTAAATTTAAGTCAAATACGGGATATTCACAAAATTGTATGTTAACGACTTCTAAATGTCTACTATTTAGTTATTAAAGAGAATACTTGTTCCAGGCAGATGCTAAGGTTTCTTACACTAAGAGAAGACTTTTTCTTTTATAGATTTTGATATTAGTATTAATCTGTAACTGCAAACGTCCAATTCGCTGCCTTCGGGGACGCCGGGACAGAGTACTGGAAAAAGGGACGGTCCTGTTTAAAACGGGACGTATGGTCACTTTAGGCATACAGCAATTTTAAGGGTAGAACTAACATTGTCGCTGTTAATAAATAGAAATATTTTATTAATAATAATAAAGTTGAAGACACGTGGCCTACATAATTGAAATCTAGGATCATGTTAGGCGCCGATGGACGTAGGTAAACTGGCAAGGAGAATTAAAACCATAATTGCAAATATTATTGCAAAGACACTCCTCCGAACACGTCATGCGCCCGCGCGAAGCAAACCGATCACCACCATCGCACAGCACGTTATACCCACCAGCGCCCGGAGTTGCGTCAGAATGGAGAATCGTCAGCTGTCAGTGCCAGCCTTCTGCCAACCGTCACTGTCAGTTCCGTTTCTTGCCACTCTAAAAGACGAGAATAGCAGACCGCGGATTCTGGAATGTACAGCGACCTCTCCGATGTACCGCTATTAGTAAGTTAACCTCATCATCATTGTCTAAGGTTTATGTCCAACCATGGACTTCTCACAAGACACGTTACTCAGCTCGATCTTTAAAACGATCTTATGGAGAAAAAAAAGGTTATATGTAAAAAATAAGAAGAACAAGACGCTCTCTTGACGGTAAGAGGTAATGCATGTCCATGATCTTTGCAGTGATACACAAAACTTTGGGGGAGGACTTTGTTTTACTACAAAACCACTGCTTTGGTGCTCATTACTTTGAGATTTTCGATTGTAGTCTCAATAGCCATGTAATTTCGCTAGTTACGGTACCCTTCAAACCGGAACACAATATTGTTTAAACACTATTGCTTGGCAGCAGATTATCTGGTACTGCGGTGGTACCTATGTACTTAGATGCACTTTTGCTAAGGGGATCTACCACCAAGTTAAACACTTTGACCTGTAACATTGGTATTTGTAAAATACCGAGGTACATTAATTGTACTTAAGTAACATTGGTTATTATCAGATAACTTATTGAATTTGCGGAAGTTCATCTTATGGTTTCCCGGCCGAACGCTCGAAGAGTCTATACGTCCTGAGGATGCCACGCGCAGAGGCGAAACACGTGCCGGTAACATATGTATATCTGAGTAACGTTGAAAACTATATCAAAATTCGTTGCAGGGTTTAGATGAAATAGGCGAAGAAACAGTATTTATTATTATTATTATATACAGTTTATGATCCATATTTAAATAATTAGAAATTCTTATAGTTCATTCATTAAATAGCAATTGTTTCAAGTTTATGTTAAAATAGGTTTCTTGTACCCGTCTGTGACGGGCTTTTCAGGTTTACCGCTTACGTGGTCTTCTCATCTCTTAACACTTAACTAGTGCTTGAACTCAACACTATTGTTTACAACTTGTGGACCGGGCTAACAAGATACAGGCTTTGCCTAGTTGTACTGCCAACTGTACTGCATAATTAAGTGTTTTGCAGGGCACAAAGGAAGAATTACTATAATCTTTATCGAATTCACGAGGTACCATACGCTTTCTTTTTCCTTTCTTCGCCATTATTTTTGCATACTCTTCTCGGCATAAGTATAAGTATGCAATGTAATTATTGTCAATAAACAACTAATACTTTTATTAGTCTAAGCCCGGAACTTACCTATCTGTGAGTATACACTATTAACCGTTGGTGGAATTCAAATAGCCAGTGTCAACAGCCAGTCACGCATTGGCATTGACCGCTGTAGGTGCCGTCACAAAAGTATTATCAGCACGAGACTGTAGTGTAGGCCTTCACAACGCCACCAATGTCACTAAAACATGATACAATATTTATTTTAAACGTTTCCACAGCGGTTATGTAACGATTTTTTATCGATACTTTGGCCAAGAATCGGCTAAATCGGGAAATATAAGGCAAAGTTATGATGGGTTAGCGGAAAAGCTCAATTTTGTATGAAAGTTTTTAGGTAGTTCTGCGTATTAGGTTTTATTGCTCCAGTATTCGTAGATGTAGATATGAAATTACTTTGTGCTATTTCTTTGTTACCAAAATTGTTGAGCTTAAATACTTCTTGATTTACTTGGTGGTAGATTTCCTTTTATTTACGTAGTACCTGATATTCTTCTCTGATTATTCTTTCTTTTCCTAAACAAAACTGGGTTTCGGCATGAATGGTACCATAGCTATTGACAATTTTTAATTGACTAGTTTTTTTTCCAAAAAGCCTTTTCCTTTTTGTTGGAAACAAATTCTTAGCTTACCTTTCTAACCAACCATCTTTTAGACAGCTTTACCAATATTTTTACTGCATAAAATCACTTGGCCTTTTTGTAAAATGCATGTTCTTTGGATGCAAATACAAATACAATTATCTTATTGATTACACCAATGTTACAAGTCAATTCCGTAATATCATTTCAAATATATCATTATAAGAGTGATCACAGTGATGTCAATGAATAAAAAACAAAATGTCGCAATAAAGTATGTCAATATAAAATAAGTCAATATAAAAATATGTCAATATAAAAAGTATTGTCTAAATAATAAAATGACAGTTTTATGATTCCACTTCATCAAATTGAGTCCTTCGCCCTATTCTGTACAGTAATTCTTTAACTAACCATTATTTACAAAGCAGTTACGGTCAAATATAGATCTATAGGTATGTAACTCTAACCACCATTAATTTCATATTAAAAAGCTTCATCAAGCAATAGTTCACCTTGAAAGTTTCACATAGTTTCGTTTTCGTTCAACCCATCAACCATCAGACTTACGTCATTCGATTTGTCATCATTTTGTCCAAACGTTTGTTGCTGTTAACTCTACATTATTCTGTAATTCATATTTAATTTGTCAGCCGTGACCTTTCGCTGTCGTGACAATAATTGAAATTGTCTGGATAATTGTACTAAATTAATGTTGGTAAAGTTTCAGCACCGGCGTAACTTCGTAGATGATCGTTTTCGTGCTGCCGAAATTATTATACTCAGCTAATTAGCTAATTTTATCTTCTACTGTTATTGGGTCTAACTAATTTTCTATCCGTTTTACTTCATGAAAGGTATTGTGTTTTACATTAATTTATCTTTTTGTAATCTGGATATAGTTAACATCTCTGACGCGATAAAGCAGCTTATGCTTATCAGAAGTGCCTGGAAGCTCTTGTTCATGAAACGAGTGCGAGTTATCGCTACTTTCAAAAAACGGTTTTCTAGACAAGCTTACATCGTAGATCACATCTTCTTTTGATATCTAACGAAATGTTCACTTATTATTTGTTTTGTTTTATTTTATTCTTTTTTTGTATTACTTATGTGGCATTACTCATGTATAATTATATCGGCTATAGATTCGACCACATCCGGCGGCCTTTATCATGAAGACAAAGCTGAGTACTACAAAGCGCGTGCGGCCTCGTCTTGCACCGCGCCCGCGCATCAACCGCTATATTCGCAACCGCAATTTTCGTAGCGTGCCGCGGCCCACTGCGCGTTGCAAGATGAGGCCGCGCGCGCGCTGTATTCAACTTTGTATCCATGATGAAGGCCACCGGATGTGGCCGAAACTATAGTCGGAGTATCCGATATAATTAAACGCGAGTAATCCTGCATATGTAAAACAAAAATGTGTCAGTTTCAAGTTCTTTTTTGTTTTTGTCGTGTATTATGTTTTTGTTTCTAAGTAGTTCAGTAATACCTACAAGGGCTTAACGGAAGACCAGTGCTGGTCATACCACGTATAATACCAGTATTATGCTGAGGTGAGCCTCTATTTCGCAAGTGTCCCTGATTTGTCTCTGTGTGTTTGTTTTTTGTTTCTTTTATTACGAAATTAGAAACTTCTTTCTTTTCGTTTTTATAAAAAAGTCTGGGAAAAGTATAAGATGGAAACAGATTTAAAATACAATAGCATACAAACAACACACATACAAGTACACGTGTTACATGTTTATTGGGCTAACATCATAGAGATATCGTGTGCCGTTGCTAGTCCCTTTTGGCCATTTAAAAAAAAAATGCAGTTTTAGGCCTACCATATGAACACGTCACGCGCTGCAGCTCCAGTTGAATCTCGCTCTGCTAACTCGCTAACGTGAAATATCACGCGTGAAAACGAGACAACTTACTTTAAGCAACAGTTCCTGGATGACCGAACTTTGCTCGGCTGAAATCGCGGATAAAACAACGTTTTCTAAAAATGAAACCTAGCTAGATCGATTTATCGCCCTCGAAACCCCCTGCATGCATACTAAATTTCATGAAAATTGTTGGAGCCGTTATATACATATATACAAGAATTGCTCGCTTAAAGGTATTAGATTAGATAGATTTATAAGTTAGGCCCTAAGTACTCAGGTAAATCAAATATAGATCTTGTGTAGAAGACATTTTTTTTCTTGATTCGTGTGGGAGTTCCTTACCAAAATCAACGGCCTGAATTTTTACAATGGCAGTCGGCGGTACAGAACGTATAATTTCCAACTTCTTCGACTAATAGCCACCCACCCTGTTATTAGCGAACCATGACTAATGAAAATGCGGTACTCGTGTTTCCCTATCAATTATAATAGATTTCATAGAAAGTCTAGCTATAAACTACAATACTAAAATAGAATTCGTAGATATTTGTGCGGTACTTTCAAATGATAACCTTGGAAATGAATCCACAAATATCAAGCTACTGACTAACCCATTCAACTTGCCTAAATTTGAAATGAACGGAACTTACTGCTTTTGTCGATTTTGGTGTTTTTACTGATAACAAGCATTTGAAGTAAAAACTGATGGTATTTTATGACCATTGTATATTTAGTACATGACAATTGCAGCGATGCACAGAACTTTGAGTAGCAAAACAAAGTACAGCCCCTCTACTCTGAGCTTCTTATCGCGATATCTGTTAGGTGCTCACGAAAAAGTTATGCGAGTGCAAACCTTATTGCGCAGGCACACAGCATGTCACATGACTATTTCTCGACTGCCCAATAACAGGAATCACAATAAGTAGCTCAGAGTACGGGGGCTGGGTTTCGTTGCTTTGGCGTTCATATCAACAGCCTATAATTTCACAAAAGTACCCTTTGCCGTGGTGGTGCTGGCGTAATAATAGTACCCCACCCTCTCTACCCGTGGTTGCCGTAAGAGTCGGCTAAGAGATGTAATCCAGAAGATGAGCAGCAGCGTCTTCCTTGAACAATCACACCCAACTGCGCTCGCCAACCCGCCTGCCAAGCGTGGCGAGTATTGGCAAACCCCAAAGGAGGAGGCCTATGTCCAGCAGTGGACGTTCTATGGCTGATGATGTATGTGTGTGACCCTTTAAAAAGGAACACACTAAAGTTTACACAATTCTGCTTGGTGGCAGAATATCTGGTACTGCGATGGTACCTAGACGACGCCTTGCTTCTCCTCTGAGAATATTAAGCAAAAATTAAATTTGGAATTCTCAAAAGAAACTGTTTGTTCCAGGTGTGTTAAAAAGTATTGAAGATGCTCGCTCGCCGCCAGCCCCGCGATGCTGACGAAGATGGATCGGCGCGCGCTCTCGCCCTCCACGCCTAACAGTCGGGCAATGGACAAATACGAACAGTTAGCTGTGGTACAAGCTCTTGCATCCCTTGATTCTCCACTTTCTTAATGTAGTTGCCAAGATGTTGATTGTCTTCATGTTTTACATGGTCAGGTTGGCGAAGGCTCGTACGGCGTAGTGCTGAAATGTCGACGACGCGACACCGGCGAGCTGGTCGCCATCAAGAAGTTCCTCGAGACCGAGGACGACGCTGCCGTCAGAAAAATGGCGCTTAGAGAGATACGGATGCTGAAGGTTAGTAATTTGTAATTGTAATGAGAAGATTTATACATATAATGTCAATAAAGAACTTCCAGATAGAGATTCCATTTTTAATCAATAATATAAGAAAATGGAAATTCTCAACCAGCAAACCTAATCCAAACGTCTAATTAAATGCTTGGCTATAATGTACTTCATAAAATGAATACCTGCCGACTTAAATATTCTAATACTGAGCAAAGGATACCCTTTGAAGCGTATTTGAAATATTTCCACCTATTAAGTGGATTCACCAAAGCCATTGAATAGCTGTTCCGGACATCATCACGCTACATTCTTAAGTTCCTAAAAATGTAATTGATGCCAGCTCATTATCTCTTTTATTTAACTTGGCTTCAACAGCTTTTAGCTCTTACTATTGACTCTCACGTAAAACAACCTCACTTCGTTCCAGAAACTTCGGCACGATCACCTGGTTAACATGATCGAGGTGTTCCGTCGCAAGCGGCGATTCTACCTCGTGTTCGAGTACCTCGAGCATACGCTGCTCGACGAGCTAGAGGCCTCGCCTGGTGGCCTCGGTGAGGAGCAGGCCAAGAAGCACCTCTACCAGCTGTTAAAGGGAATTGACTACTGCCATCAGAACTCGGCAAGTTATCCATAAAAAAGAGTCTGTTTAGTGGCAAAATATCTATCGCCAGAGTCAATTTAACGCCTCTGTCAGTATCAGGCTTAACAGTGTACTCCATTCTAAGAACTGGGCATGATACTCATAAATAGAAATGTGTAAGGATTGTGTGTATGCCTGGAGCATTCATGCTCACCATCGAAGGCTTCTTGCGGCGGCGTCGTGTGTCGGGTCGCTCTCTTCCCTCAGATATGGTTGAGGAGGGCGATGGCTGGCACATGCGGCATACTCATGATCGGGTGCTGCTTGCGGGTCGCTGCTTTGCTCGCGTTATGCACACAAACTTATAATTAGCTTAAATCCAAAAGTAGTTATTGTAGTTATTTTTCAATACTTCATCCTGAGAAAATAATTATATTGTCAAGGTAAACCGATTTTTTAAATGAAACTTCATCATGCTACCATTTACTGCATTACTGCACTGTGACAGACTTTAACATCTCTGGAACTACCTATGATCGAAGGACATCGAATCACTCAGGTCCAGGATTTTCGTTCGCTACTGAACGGTAAAGATCCAGGGCCAAATCGCTAGGCTACCACTGCTTACCAAAGTCCATACAAGTAACCATTATTACTTCCTTAGATAATTCATCGAGACGTGAAGCCCGAAAACGTATTGGTGTCGAACACGGGTATCGTGAAGCTGTGCGACCTTGGGTTCGCGCGCGCGCTGGCGGCGCCAGGGGAGCCCTACACGGAGTACGTGGCTACTCGTTGGTATCGCGCGCCAGAACTCCTCGTGGCTGAACACAGGTAAGATATCATTACTATATTCTTAAATATTTTCAAGTAAATAGAGATCATTATCGCTTTCCAGTAGGTGGTTAAATATTAAATCGGCACAAATGGTAGACAAGTTTGAAGTGATGGTACATGAGGAGTTAACGATCAGCTTATAAATATTGTTCTTTCAATTGTTTAGTAAAAGCGATGATAGCTCAGTTATTGCATTTATTATTATAGCGTGATTGGTTTGCACACCGAAGGGCGTCGGTTCAAACCCCAAAAATAAGCTTGAGCTGTTGGTGAAGGAAAACATCGTGAGGAAACCATAGATTGTGGTAGGGTACTTTCTATTATAATACTCCGCGGCCACCACCCTCAAGTTAAAAATGTGCCACCAAGCATCTAATGGTTTGTTCCGGTAGCCTCACTTGAGAGCCAGTTCTATTCCAGGCTAGGTGTGTTTACCATCTTGGACCACACCGTAACTTAACATCAAGTGTGCTGTGGTTAATAACTAAACTGTCAAAGTGACAAGCACAAAAAAAAAAAAAGTATTGCTTTGTAACTCATATACTCATTACTCAATGACTTGCAGATATGGTCCCGAGGTGGATATCTGGGCGATAGGATGCTTATTTGCCGAAATGTTGACTGGAGACCCTTTGTTCCCCGGAGACTCGGACATCGATCAGTTGGCGCTTATTATTAAGACTGTAGGTGAGTAACAAAAAAAACTTGATAGGTTATAATGTACCAAAATAAATAAAATATCCATAGTCCAAATAATATTTAAAATAGGTATCAAAAATTAAAATATATCAAAAATGTGATATTTTAAACTTCTTTTATGATAAAGCCAATTTTAAACGAAATAATGCTATTACATGGATTATTTGTCATTCAGACAGCAGTTTCAAAAATTTATCAGATATTAGATTTTGGATCACGAATCTAATATAATAGTGACCAACAGCGTCAGTCTCCACTGTTGCTAAAAGAGATGTGTTCCAGGGAAACTGGCTCCGCGTCACCAGCAGGTGGTTTCCCGGCTGGCAGGCGGCGCGGGGCTGAGCGGGACTGTGGGCGCGGCGCGTGGAGCCCTGCCTGGCACAGGGCTCGCACGCGACCTGCTCGCCGCCTGCTTACGGACGGAGCCCCGGGCACGCCCCTCCGCGCAGCATCTGCTCCGACACAAGTGAGTAAAAGCATTACAAGGAAGAAAGAAAGATTTAAATTTGTGCTCACAAAACACAAAGACAAATCAGGAGCAGTTACAAAATAGGGGCTCAGCTCATGCTGCTTACATAAGGATGGTCATACTAAGTGGCATGACCAGCTTCTTAGGTTCTAAAGATAATTTTGACCCAATTCCTACGACAGAGTTCCACTATCATACAACACGTCAGTGTCAGAAGAATAATTCAAGATAAGACAAATGCAAATCTGACAATCCCATTCCGCACGCAAAAGTGTGCAAAGTTCTTTCCACAGAGTCACATCACGAAGCGTTTAAAAAAGGAAATTGTTAACTTGGTGCTGGGTTGGTAACACATCTACAACATCCCATGTACCTAGGTGACGGTAAGCTTACCAACAGGAGAATAGTCTGCCTGTTTGTTATTCTTTCTATAAAAACCAGTACCACCACCATATTTCAGCAGTTCCAAGAATAATCTTCCATGGAGTATTGTTTCTGAAACAATTCCACAAAAAAAAAACAATTCTGTATTTTCAGGTATTTCCTTCAAGACGCATTTGCAGAAAACTTCAATGCGGAACTGCGAAAGAAATTAGGAAAGGAAATTGAAGTAAGCATTCACGCAACACACGTGTCACTATTATCTGTTTATTCATTTGTTTATTTAATTTGAGTGATATTTAATTGAATTTAAATCGTCACTTACACACTCTTTATTCAATCATCCGTTCAATTGCTCGAGTCAAAGTTAATGTGTCTATTTCCATTGTTCCGTCAGGCGACACCGCCTCAGCAAAGCACGGCAAGAGTCGCCGGCAAACCAAGACAGCAATGGACTCTAAATATCATTCCAGTAAGTTTATTACTATGGTTACTATAGTAGTAACATTTTCATGTTGTAATGCTGTAAAGCTTGAGCTGTCGGTAAAGGAAAATATCGTGAGGAAACTATACTACTCGGCTGGCTAAGATAAGATAAGATAATTTTATTTTCACACAAAAAAGCTAGTTTTGAAAATCAGTCGCCAAATACCTAACGGTGTTACAGTGGCTTTACTTGTTGACCCTTCCAGACTAGGTGTGTTTACCATATCACCGACACTTAACATTATGTAAGCTGTGGTCAACCTAGCCTCAGCAGTAAAAAATGTGGAATCTACCTGGAGAAGTCCCATATATTTATATGTTCTGAATATGGCTGCAAACGTCATGGACATGCGTTATCTTATATCACTGTAGTGGTACTTATCTGCTTTTCCTTAACTTATCTGCTTTTTGCTTAGGTCTTGTGGATCACTAAGTACAAACACTACCATGCTTATTCCAGGATCACAGCAGATCCCGCACGGACAGCGTTGCGGGCGAATCCCTAATTGACTACAACTACACGCCGAGTGAGTATCACATAAACCATATTATAAATAATATCTCAATGTGAGTACATCACTATCACTACATAGTATAAAACAAAGTCGCTTTCTCTGTCCCTGTATCCCTATGTATGCTTAAATCTTTAAAACTACGCAACGGATTTTGATGCGGTTTTTTTAAATAGATAGAATGATAGAAGAGGAAGGTTTATATGTATAATACAAGGTGTATGTACATCCAAGGTGAAGAAATACTGTTATTTTTGAGGTTTATACCCGTGCGAAGCCGGAGCGGGCCGCTAGTATTACTTAAAAGAAAGAAGAAAAAGTACTCAAATCCACAACGTCTTTTCGGCCGAAAATCGAACAGTCATTCTTGGCATCATTAGTCTCGATGCCTTTTAAAATAACGTTTTATGTTGTAGACTCTGACACACCGATGGTGACGAGTCCAGAGAAGAAGCCCCAACTGGCGCCACCGCAGCACCCGCAGCCGCAGCCAGACTCCGTCGAGGTAACATTTTCTCACTTATAAAGTCAACTATTAATTCTCATCTTCCTGATATGGAGATACCCATAATGGTATCTGGAAATTTCCCAAGCATAGAAATCCCCATTTCCCACAGCGCTATCTTGCTCCAAACTAAACAAAACTTACTACTATAGAATACTTACATACTTTTTAATATTTTGTAAATATGTGTATTAAACATAGGTACATAATTATACTATTCGTCAGATTATTATGAAAGTTTGATCCTGGTGAAAATCAAACCCTAAGAAACAGCTTAAGAAGCAGATAAATACCAAATGAGAGATTTGGGAGCTTTTTTTATGAAAAAGTAATGAGACGATCTAGACGCTTTCCTGATGGTAAGAGATAACGCATGACCATTAACAGCGATACGCAAAACTTTGAGTAGCAAAACAAAGTCCAAGGCCTTCATTGCTTTGAGACATTTGATAGTCTCAATAGCAATTGAATGTTTTGTAACTGTGTCCTCAGGGAGCTGTGGTGTACGGGGGTGCCGTTCTGCCGCCGCCGAAGCCCGCGGCGCCACGTTCCCTCGCCAGAGCCATTAACGACACATTCCAGGTACACAGTTACCTACTCTCTACGAATTAACTGTACGTTCAGTTTGTTCACTAATATTATGGTTTCTGGATGATGGTTTGATGCCTTTTACAGACATTTCCTGTGCCAGTAAACGCGTTTCCTCGTACACCTTATATCAAAAAGTGAGTACAAGTTACTGTATTTATATAATTTAATCGTTCACTTCATTTCAATACATTTTATAGGGTATTAATCAGTGGCGTTGCTGTGCACCGGAGGAACGTTACCACCAAGCAAGCCGAATTTTCTATAATTTATCCCACTTTCAAGATATAAATAATACCAGGTTGCAATACGACTATAGGTAAACATGGCAACTCAGTTAAAAGCAATTTAAACTTTTAGGGAATTCCCATAATTATTTCTGTAAAGTAAGCTACACTATAGAAACGTATAGTGTTACCAAGTTATTAAAAAGTTATGTTAGTCAATGTAAAAGTAACTCACTTGATAAAACCGATCCTGTTTAGATAGAGCCCTCATTTTTTGCAACAGAATTAAAATTGGGATTATTTATTGACCTTATAACATTTTCACTTACACTAGGCGAGTCATGAGAACATATAAACACATACAATACATACGTACACATAAACACGTACACAAAAGACTTTTGTCGTCGTTCGTTCGATCGTTTTTTTCAACATCAGATAAGATTGCTGTCAAACGAAAACCTATATATTATTAAAAAACCCATATACACACACACAGCATACTTTATTTTAAATTCTTGAAGTTTAACATTACTGAAGTGCTTACAGCTATGCGCAACGGCCTACACGTTTCAATACACATATGAATTCCATATAGATCATGTGTATGTTTGCAGGGTGAACAACAAGCTGGTGATGGACGAAGAACTACTACGAGGGCGCGCCGCCGCCAAAAAGAACTCGAAAAAGACCTGTCCCGAGCTTTTGCTGCCTTATGTGCCAGGAGGTTGCAATACCAATATAATTTGTAGCAATAATACAAACACAAAATTATTTATAAAATCTTTACAAAATGATACCAAAAAGGGCCAAAATCGAAATCCACAGTATGGTAAACGACCTCTCTCTATCGACGACACTCTGGACGACACAAACGGAGAAGAAAATGAAAAAATATTTAATGACATAAATATCAATTCAGCTCAATACCTCACCTTATATACCATATAAGCTGAGGTTATTTTAGTAGAGATACTCTTCTGGCTACCAACCACCCTCAAGTTGAAAAGTGCGTTTCGGCAGCTTCATTTGAGAGCCATATTTGCATTTCAAGTATTTGCCTTATCGTCATTTAACATTGGTTGCACAACCGTCTAGACTATGAACTGTAAAAAAAATACCATCTCGCCCGTCAGAAGCAGCATAATCTAACAATTTAGCAACAACATTACTCCGTGACTCAAAGAATATTTAAGATATATATTTTGTGTCTGTTGTCAAATGAAAATATTCTAGAGAATGGAAGATGCTGTCAGCTTCAAAATACTTTTGTGTCAAATTGTGTCTAAACGCAACACTGTACTGCAAAATAAATTTGGTCATCCACAGCTCACATTATCTACTGCGAGCATTTTAAAACTTCTATTCCTCCTTCTATCCCTCCTTAGCGAGCAACAGCCCAGTGAAGAAAGTGAAAAAACCGCATCAGCCGCACCACACAGTGCCAAAAACACTAGAAATCCATCACAATTGGGATACTACAGTAAGAACTTTTTGAACTTTTTTTTTATACATCTGGCTAATAGCTGCCTATTTCATTTTCATTTCTCAGGTCGATTGCCGTCAATGTTTTTTTTTTGATTTGGACACTAACAACGTGTTTTATTATACAGGGCTTTGAGCTTAGGGTGTAAGCCAAAAAAAGGTCACTGTACTTATCTTTATGACAACTATTGCTATGGGACAAATACGTACCGTAAGTCAGCTTGCATTTAAAAAAAAACATTGATTTCAACAAAATGTTGCTCTTTTTCGCTCAAAATATTGTTCGTTATATAGTTCGCAAAAAACGTCGTTTTTTTTTTTGCTTTGGTTGGTCTCATTGTAAAATTTGTTCACAATGATGACACTGACCCTTTATTGGCTTAGTACAGCTCAAGCTTGTAACCATGCATTTTAATTTCCAATGTAAACATCTCGCCAAGTACAGCTCTCTTGCAGCGATGTTAGCTCAGTGGTTAGCTCGATCAGTTCCCACGCTGAAGGGTATGGGTTCATTCCCCAATAATGAGCTGCCGGTGAAGGAAAACATCGTGCGGAAACCATAGCATGCTGATAGGGTGCTTTCTACTCGGCTGGCTAGCTACTATCCTCAAGTTGAAAAGCTGTCTGTCTTCTGTGTTTCGATAGCCTCACTTGAGAGCCAGTTCCATTCCAGGCTAGTGTTTACCATGTTCGACCACACTGTCACTTAACATCAGTTTAACTGTGGTCAAACACCTAGCCTGTTAATGATGAAAAACAGGTACGAGTAATTGATTGAATCAGGCGTTACTTTGCTTAGGTACAGGTAAGACTATTCCGTCATACACGTGTATCTATTTGAGAAGTTATATGGAAGCACTTGGATAAGATTGGTGCTGAACAAATATGATGATAATGACGATGATTTATTTGTTATAATCTGACCTACTTTTATTGATATGTTTTGACCCGCAGCGTACGAGCGGCGAGACGGGGACCCTGGCGCGAATCCCTACTAACCTGCCCTACATGTGACCCACGCTTCACGCCTACTGGCGCGCCGGGTACTTCTGAACCTGTAACAAATAATCCGTTTGTATCCCAAACCCCTCATCCCTTTCAATCTCTATTCATCCCAATCTAGCGCTCCAGTACTTATGATTTTACTTTTTTTCTTTATCCCGATTCATCTCATTATATTACCTCAAAAATCGCCTCAATGATTGATATCATTCATCCTAAGTTATTGTAAGTATGTCCTACGACATTTATATTTTTTAATTTATTTGTCAAAATTATGTTATTTCGTCGCCATATTTCTTATTCATGTAATCATAATCATCAGTGTTACCGATTCACCCTAATTTATTACACATTGAATCCTATCAATCATGTGTAAGATCCTTTGATTTCACTTTTATAATGTCAGTAATGATAATTAAGGGAAGCATTACCTAGGCTTCGGTAAGAAAATTGAGAATTGTTTTCATCTATATCACGTTTCCCAATTCATCCTACATATTAGGTTTAACTTATTTATAATAAATAGCTCCATTTATGTAACATTGTAAAAAATCCTTGTTGTTTTGGAACTTACTACTTTAACACGTTTTATTTTTACAATGTAAACACAATACAAAAAATTATGTAGTGTGTACAGTTCGTGTATTTGATTAGTTCGTTATCTTGAAAAATTGGTGCTTAGAATTCAAGATTCTATATTTTAGTTCTATAAAAAATAATTAATGTAGCTTAGACACCTGGACTTACACTTTTAGATTTTGAAAAAGAAGCGGTAGAAACATCACTATCAATATTAACAACCCTGTTTGTAAAAGCAGTGTTCATACCATTGATTAAAAACAATAATTATTTGTAAAAAATAACAAATTCAAGTGATTGAGATTCCCCTTCAACTTTTTATTTTGTTGCTTAGTGATACTTAGTATAGTATATTTTTTGTTTTAAGTATCGTAGAATAGTGTGTAACTTTACCTCATTAATGTCAGATATACAAAATCCTAAAGAAAAAAAAGATATATACGGAAAAAACTGTGATGTGCCAATCGAATATAAGCACACGAAACGATTGAAACAATGTTATTTAAAAATATTACATAAAAATAGGAAAGTGATGTGTTATTCGACCGGTACATGATAGTCTTATTTCATCCTTTTAATCAATTTCTAATTACCAGTACACGCTATTCTACGCTACTTATATGTAATTGAAAATTAGTGAATTTATTACTGTGTCGTTGACCACTGCCAAGGATGTTTTATAGAATAAAATTTTGTTTGATATTTGGAAGAGTTTTGTAAGTTGTATCTTACGTCGTTACGGAAGTGTTATTTGTAAATATTGTATAGTGTTACATTTATTACACGCGAAATTTAATAAACACTTTTCAAAAACTTGCACATGTTTGTTTGTTCTTACTGAGGACAATATCATTTAAATCTGTAGCTTAATTAATCCTACTAATATTATAAATTTGAAAGTTTGTATGTTTATACTCAAAAAAAAACAGCTAAAGCATTTGGATGACAATTGGCACATAAATATTAACTGGATTTATTATCTGGATTAACATGTACATTAACATGGTTTTTATATAAGATAAATGTAAGGTTCTTGGGGATTATCAAAAAACGAACTTCAGGACGTATTCATTTGAAAGGTATAGATGCGTCTTATGGAACAATGTACAGAGATAAAAGGTATCATCTATCTTAATCTAATAATAAAATGGCGCTATTTGCATGCTTATTGCTTATTTGTTACTTACACACGTACTTTTTGCGTGGTGGTGCTTTCTAGTACTCGGCTGGCTAGCTACCCTCAAGTTAAAAATCTGCCGCCAAGCATCTAACGGTGTGTTCCGGTAGCCTCACTTGAGAGCCAATGCTATTCCAGGCTAAGAGTGCTTTACCATATTCGACCACACCGTCAATTAGCATCAGGTGAGTTGTGGTCAAACACCTAGCCTGTCAGCCAGTTTAAAAAAAACACACGTTTCATTTTTCTCTGAATCTAAATCTAAAGTTAACGCTGACGAAGTCGCAGGCTTAAGCTAATATTTATATAGAAAGTAAAGCAAAGTTAGAAATTAGGTAGTTAGGTAAATAAAATCAGCATTATTTTTTTAGATTTATTATTGCTGGCAGTTAATGACTAAAATACAATATCATAGATCTATAGGTTACCTACAAACGAAATAAATGGCATACAAATCATTTAAAAGTAACTACAAACCTAACATATAGGTTACTCCGATTTCTGTTTATTTTTTTACTTTGGCTTCATTTTTCAGAATTCGGCGTTTATTCTAATCGTAATACTGAAGCGCAGATATAGGGAGACCCTTATGAGATGAAAATACTTTCGCATATACATAATAAAAATTATAGATCAGGTATAGGTAGGTACAAATAGGAAATATAATAAACAATTTCCATAGTGTTACCAACTAGCTTCTATTGACTTTTATTACTGGTTCCCTTTCATTACAAAAAGGTATACATACACACCTACTCGCTTAGTGAATACAGTACGTCCGCTTAAATTTTTTTGTTGAGAAAAAATCTAAAGCTAGACAAACTGCCCTTGCGTATATCTATTTGTATTACAACAACTTTGTTCATAGCTTTATTCCTAAGAAAATGCAATATGTATTTAAAAATAAATTAAAAGTAAAAGTGAGCAATTTCGTCTCTATGACATGATTGCCCATCTTCTTTCTTAATAATATTTACTTTAGTATCATATTCGAATAAGCACCATTGATATTATTTCGCTATACCGACAAAAGCACTTAAAGCGTATTATAATTTTAACAAAGAATATCGAACGCTTTGTGTAATATGCTATAGTAATAGCAATCCATTATTCTAAAAAAATTAGGACCCTTTGATGAAAGTTTTATCACAAACTGTTCCTAATAGAAATCATAATATTGCTTGAGTATAACATCGTCTTAATTAAAATATGATTTTAATGTTCCTTAACTAATTACAATATACATCTTAGTGACTAAGTTTGACTTTAAATAATGGTCCCCTTATTAAAGTTATCTTTATGGGTCATGTTTAAATATTCAAGTCCTATAATGATCATTTATTTTATACTATAAAAGGTAGTGGTGAATTACGACAGATGAAATTGCGAAATAGCGGAGAAACTATTAACCTTTTCATGGTCTAATAAAAATCATTAACTTCTAATACGAACGTGAAAGTTTAAAAAATATATATATTTCTAGAAGTTCTATTTCAACCTATTCAGTCTGGTTACGCCAGATTATAATTAAAGCAAATTTTAGTATTTGGTGCACTTCCCATCTTTTTTCCTACCCTTAAAAAACAGCATTATTTACTTCGACGGCCGTACGTACCTACTTCTTAAAATAGAAGAAATGGTCGCAATGCAATGCGCATGCGACTAGTGTAACTTTGACTTCTGCGCGCATCGCACGTATATTATCAAGGCACTCTCGGCCACGTATTCAGCTTCGAAAAGGTGTCCGATCTGCTGACCATTGAGGTCTAGCTGCTAATTCAGAACTGTGCTTCGCCCCCCGAGTCTGGTGTTTGTGAACAGGATCGGAAGTGCGCGTGTGCGTAAACGAAGGAGTTCCCGGGAATGGAAGGCGGACGACGGAGCCTCAAGTAAGTGCTGTTCCTTTCGTTCCGCATCCTCCCCTTTGTCGCATGCACCGTAGGCTCAAATCAAAATATACAGTCCACTCAATTTATAGGGGCCCGAATTGCCCCACCGTAATTTGGCGAAATCACAGTCAACGTTCCCAATTCACCACATTTTTTCATAGGAAGACTTACTGATGAAAGGATCAAAAGACCTTTTGACCGCCCCGATATTTTACATACAAGCGACAACAGCCTCCTTTTGGGATACTCTTATCACTCCCACAGAGGGGGCTAATATATTTCTTTGCGATATTTAAGTATTAAGAAAAATATAGAAAACTGTTTCGAAAGTAGCACAGAAGTAGTCATAAGTAATTCAAAAGTAGAGGAAGTAAATGAAAACTGCTTAATTTCATACATTTAACTATAATTTACGTACTAGGAAATTCTCGCAAATACAATACAATACAATTCTACTGTTGTAATACTGTGAGCTCTTAATGTCATTCGAGTTTGGTGTTTAGGGAAAAGTTACGCGACTGCGAACCTTATTAAGCGGGCATAAGATGTTCGGTCGCGTAAATTTTTCTTGCTCGCCTTATTTCAATGGCATTAAGACATCACATAACCCCATGGTTTATACGTCAACTTATGTTTTTATAGATGGCAGGCTAGACGTTTGACCACAGCTCAATTAATAATACGTAACAGTGTGGTCGAATAAAATAAGCACATCTAGCCTGGAATAGACTCATTTCAGTACATGATAAAAATATGGATTATTATCTGCTTTTAGAAGGACTGTTCTTTTTTTAAGTATTTAGTGGTTTTACTGGGCATGGCGATGGTCTTAAGTTTAAATAAGGTTGTCCACCCACGAGAGTTGTTACACGAGTGACTAAAATGAGGGTAGTTGCCGATTCAAGATGGCGGCGCGGTAAAGATCGGCGGCTGCGTTGGGAGGCAGGGAGTCGTGAGGAGCTCGCCTCCGCTCTCTGTGATCACCACCGTCTTGTGGTAGTTTATGAGATCAGCTGGAAACAATATATCATATTAGAAGAACCCCTTAAAAAATTAGACGTTGTGCATTAGATCATCCGGCAGTACACGCGAGAACAAAACAGATGTATCTATATTCTAGTTTCTACATGGTGAAAAAGAATTTTGTCTACGGTGCGAGACTAGTTGTTCTATAAATATATTATTGTGTTACATGGTCCTAAATTTCGAATAAATCACGCGCTTGGAAAACATTTATTTATTTAATTTTATTTCATTGTAATACCGCTAGGATATAACGAACACTAGTGTTTGTGCATAGCCCATAATGTTAGAGAATAATATTTTGAAATTGAAACATTGGTATGTTAGTCCTGACCTCGACTCAAGACCCTCGGCTTAAGAGGCAGAGGTACTGAGCTATACAGTTGTCATATTCTATTGATAAGGGTCTCACCTAAGCTAGTGTGTGTCCTCTGGCTGGTGCCGAGTAGTCTGTAGCTCCCAGCAGCCGACTCGACGAGGTAATGCTTACAGCGCGCGGCGCCGGCGCCCGGGCCGCAGTGGTACGAGATGGCGTACCCCCACACACGCTCCGAGAGCCGCACGAGGAAGCTGCCAAGAGGCTGGCTCGCCAGGATCTGTTCGGCCTCCGACCGAGTGATCAGACCTGGAAGGTAGGCTAGGTATCTAGTATCGAGACACCACTTTCTTTCTTTTTTTTTATAGGTGCCAAAGCCAGAGCAAAAGCTGTTTGTTGTGCTTTAGATATATATGATTTTATTTTTACTAGGTGAGATAGATCTCCTTAATAGGCGTCGGCTAAGTACCACCGTGGTTGACAAAATTACTTCGATAAAGTATGATTAGTTAAGCATAGTTCAAGTTTAATTGAACACATTTGGCCAAGTACGCTTCGATCAGTGTTGACAAGATCAAAATATCATCCAAGTAAACATCAAATCAAGTTTATGACTGTATACAGTGGCGTAGCTACTAAGGAGCTAGGGGCGGTGCAGTGGACCAGGACCCTCAGGACCTTGACCACCAAGCAAGCTAATCTTGCTATAATTTCTCTCACCTTTAAGTTATGAGCATTGTTATGATAATGTTTGCAACACAGCTATAATATTACTATTTGCTATTTTACTTGGTGGTAGATTTCCTTAGCAGGAGGTCGTCTAGGTAGGTACCACCGCAGTACCAGATATTCTGCCGCTAAACAGTATTGTGTAAACATTACTGTGTTGCGGTTTGAAGCTAGCGAAATTACTGGGCTGTTGAGACTAACCGTCTAGTCTCAAAGTAATGAGCGCCAAGGCAACGAAGCCCTGGACTTTGTTTTACTACTCAAAGTTCTGTGTATCGCTGCCATAGTCATGGACAGGCGTTATCTCTTACCATCAGGAGGGCGTCTCGTTCGTCTCATAACTGTTACATAAAAAAAAAAAAAACATGGCAATCCAGTTTTAAAAAACTCAAACTTTTAGAGAATTCCCCTAAATTCTTTCTGTTGTATGTATGTATAGTGATCTTATTGAAAAGTGATGTTAGTTAAGCTCAGCAATGTAGATAGAACCCTCATTTTTGCACCAGGGCCTTTGTATACCTAGCTACACCACTGACCGTATTACACATATTTAGGCAAATGATCAATTACCGTGGAACCACTCGACGGGTTCGTCGTGTTCGAAGCCGACTCCTCGCGGGAGCTCCTGTGTGCGGAACCACTCCAGCACCGCCTCCCTGCTCGCTGGTTTCCCCGCTGCAAACAGAACTCGACACTTGAAAATCCTGAACCTTAATACTATTTACCAGTTTATGCAACTTCAGCAATGCTAATCTCGCATAAACGTATCCGTTGTCTACTAATACTAATGACTACCGTTATCTAATCATTATGTTTTATTTTATATTTATTTGTATTATGTCGAATAAATGTTTTTCTTTCTTCGCGTTGCGTCACTGATAAATTGCCATAGCCAATTGGTACTGTCCTTTGTAAGGACTTGGTAGCTCAAGGTGGAAAAAAAGAACATACATTTCTAATATTGGAAAATTTCGTTGGCGTCTTTCGGTACTTCCTAATGTCTGATTTACCTAGTGATGATTATTATGATGATAATCATCATCATCATGTGGTAGGCTTGCTGGTGGACCACCATATATCAAAAACAAAAAACTTTCTCTTTTAACCCTATAATGAACTTTGTTTCTGTGATCTATGAACGGCTAGTGATGCGTCGACGTTATCGCGTTAGAGGTGGTTCTCTTTCAATCATACCTTATTCTTATTAAAAGTAGGGGCGATAAGTCCTGCACCGACGTCCAGCTTGAGGTGCTTTGTGCATTTCCCCCTAAAAGCATCTACTCGAGTCAACCTAGTATTTCTACTAGTTCCATCAGACCTTTTCATTTATATGTATATGAAATCAATTTGAAAGTACCAGTAGTAGTTTCAAGAAGATAGTTTTACTATAGATTCGAGTTCTAATTTGATATATCGACAATGAAAGTCCTTACGCGACGGTCCTACGACGGTCCTTTCCGCCTGTTTGCCGTTCTTTCTATATTTTAATAAGAGTGTAGCCTAGGCAATGATTTCCAAAATTAGACTGTTATGAACATGGCTCACCTTGCGGCGTGTCGGTTATGTTTGTCGTAGCTAGGTCCGTGCTCCTCTCGATGCGATGCGCCTCTCGGGCCGCGCGCGCGATCTGCCGCATCGTCGCCTCCGCTTCCTTTGCCTTGCGCTCTGAAATTATATTCATTACAATTAGCATGTTCCATTGAATTCTGCATAAAAATATGAAATTCAAAACATCACGCAGTTTTATTAATATTGAAAGAGATTTCACACAGCGCCAACACACTGCGTAAAGGTGTACCTACAGTTCTTATAGTTCATAATGGGTATAAGAAAACTCATAGAATACTTAAATTTTTGTTGTTAATATACTTATAATATACAATTATACCCAGACACATAACGAACATGTAAGTTTGTTACATAAATTCTTACTGTTTGTTGTACAAGAATTTAATCTTATTAGGTTACTGCCCCATAATCTACGCCACTTCCATACCGCTCCCACACCGCGCATGAGAATAAACGTTAATACTTTGACAGCTACCTTGAATTGCCACCTTTTTTGAAGAAAAGATGTTTTTTTTAAAGTACTTTTGAGAAATTTAGAAAAATAATTGTACACTTTTATTTTTCATCGTTAATTTTTTATATGTACCCTTTCCTTGAGGGTCTCGGGGTGGGAGCTTAGTAAACTGGGCCTAGAGATCGAGTAGAAGAAAACCTCACCAATCTACTATAGTAAGATTGACTAAAATATAGTAAGATACTTTATATTATAGTACGGGTGTGACTCTAACCTTGTTCTCTCCAAGCCGCGTCGTCTGCGCCGGCGTGCAACTGCGCGTCCCGCAGCGTGCGTGCGCGGCGGGCGCGCAACGTGCGCAGAATGTCGCCGGCGCGCGCAGCCGCCACGCGCCGCTCCCACGCTGCCACGCGCACACTCACGCCAGAGCCTGTATTCGGGATGCCCAGCTCCTGCAAATAAAGAACACATTCATTTATAAATCTTAAAAACAACCTACACCACACACAAATCTACTTATCTTTGACACTAGCTGAAAATTACCGTGTGTGTAAATTTAACTGTCACAGTTTTTGGATATACCATTAATTTTCTACAAAGAAACCACTAGTTGGTACTTTATCTGCTTTTATAAGTGCTAATTAGCGCAAACTCCATGGATCTGGCATTTGTCATTATTGATTCTTGGCCGAACTTCATGGCGGCTGTAAAGTGCTCTCATACGTAGCTTTGCGGACCGGATGTATTGCTGTTGTAGGTCATCATATCTATAGGTATACTTTACCTGCAGAACATCTCTCTTCCCCTCAATGAAGTTGAAATGCAGCGTATTCTTGTTTAAATCTAACTGGTGGTTGATGTTCTCGTTACAATAATCTCCCTTCTCCGCCAAACCATCTGCCAGCTCCTTGTCTGACGTCACTTCAGGCTCCAGAGCATCGATACGCTGCCGGAGCTCGTCCACTGTGCAATATATCTCCAGGTTATCTTCTATGGACTCTATGCTCTTGGGGGATAGGTCAAATTTCTGAAAATTGGAAAACATAGGGTTGTGATGCCTGAGAATTTCGTTTTGTTACTAAAAGCTTTGAGTACAATGAGCATGTAACGTTTTATTCTACCATCAAAAGTAAGTACGTATCGTTTGAATTGAGGTATCGTATCACCTTCCAACACTCATTGGAAGATTGTAGCAACATAGACCGAGATTTATTCACCCGACAAGATTGATCGACGTTGTAAATAAATCGCGGATCGAATCTGAACACAATTGTCGCTTTAGGTATGCAAATGGCTAGACAAAAGCGGGGACTACATCCAGCACGATAAATAATATCCAAGATGGTGTTGCTAATGATAATGACAGTTATTAATACCAATAAGTGAGAAAAACCATGGAAGTTGGATGTGGTTATTCACCTGTTCCAAGCTGTCCAACGGTTTATAGTCGATGAGTTGTGTGAGTTCCTTTTCCACCGACTTCCTGAGCTGGTGAGCTTCCTCCCTCGCCTGCGTCAGCGCTCGCTTCCGAGCTTCCTCTGCTAGGATGTTCTCGATTGACTTGTCGTCGGAATGCTCTCCCATCACCCACACCTGAAGACGAAACAATGTCCATATTATACAGGGTTATATGGTTGAGGTATACCAACCCTGAAATCGTAAAGGTTAAAGATATTTATCTATAGAACAGCTGAATTTTTCGCGTTTCCTGACGATGTTTACTTCATCGGCAGCTCAAGCTCATTGTTGGGGTTTGAATTTGTGTCCTTCAGAGTGGGAACTGCTGACCACTGAGCAATCATAGGAAAAAAACGTAGCTAACTTCTAATAAAACTCAATTGATACGGAATTGAAAACCCAACAAATGTAATGTAGGTACCTACGCATTCTGCGACCAGACACCGCCGTTTCTGAATGACCCCGACAGCGCCGCTTTCATCGTGTTAACCGCCGTGACAAACTGCCTACTGTTTTAAAAGGTCAATATTTCATCAAAACACACAATACTAACCCGCCCTTATTCCAACCGAATACAACATATTTTTGTCTAATGAGGTATAAATACACAAAACAATGGGTGGACCTTCGTTTGTCCTTGCCGAATATACGGATTTAGATCCCATTGAAAGGAGTTTGGCATTTACCGGCTTTTCAGCAGTGATTGCAGTTTCCGATTAGGTTTTATTGCAAAACGCTTATTGATATCAATCAAGCCGTGCTTCCTCGGATAATTGATTAGGGTTCAAGATAACAATGACTTGAGAAATCAAAATACTTAAATAGTAAAAAAACACTTACAGCCAGCTTCTAGCCAGCCATCAAATTAATCTGGGCTTCCGATCTTCAATCAATAATTTTATTCTCCTCCGACACTAAAAGACGCTATCCTACTACATTTTACTCGCGGCTTGGCTCGCGCCAAAGAAAGATTTGAAATCTTGCGAACGTGACATTTTGCGATAGCAAACGTGTCATCTTGATAATGTAACATTCATTTTGAGAATGTGACATTTTTCGACATGATGACATTATTAGAACATGACATTACACACCGATCTTAGACAGTTGAGACATCGATTTCATATTCTTGAAGAAAAAATCTCAGTTTTTGTAAAAAAATCTTAAGTGTCTCCTAAAGATATAAAAATCTTAGGGCATTTCACACAGCGCCATCTAACCCCAAATTAAGCAAAGCTTGTACTATGGGAACCAGGTAAGTAATATAATATTTATATACCTTATTATTTATTACATACAGAACCATCAGATAGCACAAACATCTACGTTTGTTACATTATCTTTTATTCTAGGTGGTAATCGAACCCACCCTCATCTATTGAAGTAGAGATACTACTAATTGTGTTAGCAGGGCAGTCAAAATGGCAATTTGGTCTTATAATAAAACTACATGTAAAGAATTAGTATAGTTTAGATTTTTTTTTTATGAGTCACACCAAGGTAAAAATAAACAGACTAAAGTGCTTACCTAATTTTTTATTTGAATTTCAAATGAATACAAAGAAGAAATTAATTATGATAAAATTAATCCTGTGAGATTTTTGAGATTTCTTATCTACCGTGTTCATATTAATTAATTTTGAGATAGCTCGCTTTTTTGTTTCGTAAATGGTATATAATAATTATAATCTAGTTTTGTAACAGTACTGTATGTTTTCCGAATATAATAAAATTAAATTTATCTGTTTGTTTCTTGTTCTAGAACAGAACAGAAGAACGGACTGACGTCACATCTAGCATAGATACTAATGGTAAACTTTTTATCCACGCGGCCGTATCAGATATTCTGCTGCCAAGCAGTAGTGTGTAAACATTACTATGTTCCGGCTTGAAGGGTAACTGCAGCTAGCTTAATTACAGGTTTGTGACTAACCATCAAAAGTCTCAAAGTATTGAGCGCCAAGGCAGCGATGCCCTGAACTTTGTTTAACTACTTAAAGTTCTGTGTATCGCTGCAACGGTCACAGATAGGCGTTATCTTTTACCATCAGGAGAGCGTCATTACATTTAAATTTAAAAAATTTAATAAAACATTTAGTTTATAGGTAAAGTAGACGTACCCATGGCTCTCCATCTTCTCCTTTGAGGAACTGCACCTGCTTCTTGCCGTCCTTCTGGAACTTGGGGCGCTCCTCATCACCGCCAACCTTCTGATCCCACAGCTGCCATCGACGGACCTGGAACCATTACAAAACTCTACTGAAACGACGGCTTTCTTTAACTGGATTGATCACAAGACATTATTATTATAACGAGCAAGTTGGCATCGGCTTCAGAAATATTTCTGCAGTTTCAATCAGGAAGTGCATTGAATGGGATTTGACAGCCCGATTGGCTGCTGTTTTATTGTCTATGTAACAAAAATTCGAACAGAACGGCCTTATTCCACTTTCGTCAGAATCGATATACAGTGGAATTAAAATGGGTGTTCCCAAGTTTACTATCTAGGTGCCTTCAAATAGCGAGTGAATCAGTTTCTTTTAAGTTAGCATGTTCCATCATAGACCGCAATTACGCTAACATCAAACGAGTTGCCAGTAAAATGCAAGCCTTAAATACTGAATAGTATTTAAAAAAAGTAAAGAGATTGTAAAATCAGATTTGCCTCGCATAATACCAACACATTGATTTCGCACATTACCGTTCAGTCACACAATCGGTATAATTGCAAATTTGACTTGCATTATTCCTCCTACGTCGCAGCGGACGGTTTTGTCGCGTCTGTGATAAAAGATAAGGCACGAACACGTGTATTGTTTATGTCAAACTTGTTAGTGGATTATCCTTGCTTACGACAATCCACGGTCAATAATAATCGCAACTACGTTACGACAGCTGCTTTTAATATTTCTTCTCAAACATTTTGGTAGTAGCTCTTGTTCTTGAGCTGAACGGCTCTAAAGGATATTATATTATAACGGTATATATATTTCCATCCAGGTGTGGCGTTCTTCTACCTGTATTGTAATTGCAAGAAGAAGATGGAATAAGATCGTGAAACTCTTGTGCACGAACAAATGTATCCGGATAACAAGCTAAATGAATCAAATTAAAAAAACATGAATGCCCATTGCCCACAAATAAGTGTTATATATACTGTTTAAATTATAACCGGTAACACTCGGAATTATGTAAGAATTCTAACGATACACCATACATCCAATTCTGTTACAACATTCAAATATTATTGTGGAATAAAGAAACATTCATACATACATACAATACTATATTAATAACATAATTTTACGGCGGTGATCAAGGCTAAGCAACTTTTGGCTATTAATCTGCTATCACTAATCGACCTCATAGCACGTCGGTCTAAGCTTCCAATGCTTGCAGCTGGTACTTTGCTGTTCCGTTAAAAAGTTGGCAATAGTACTCCACACACGACCGGACTTGCGCTTGCTACAAATGAAACAGCTGTCCCGGTAAGAAGTACATCTTAACCTTATTAAGGATGCCAAACTTTTTGCTATCAAGTTTGCTAGATTGTCTAAGTATAGTCCCAATGAAAGCCTAAAAGCAGAAGAGGATACTAGAAAAGTCTAGAAGATTCTCCAGCCCACTTTCAGACGGTGAGATGAGTATTGAGTATGCTGGTGGCAATCTATTGAATATATACAAAGAACAGTCAAATCCGGCCTCCTGCTGTGATAATAACGGATTTGCCTCCACTGATCCGTGTAACAAAATAGATTTCTAGATCAGTTTTTGTTGCGCTCAAAATAGGCTAGTAAAAACTGTAGCCATAAAAACTTAATTAGAGAACAATGACTTTTCAAATTTGTTCTAGTTATTGGTTCTGCACGTGCGTAGTAGGTTAGTTACTAGTATAATTTTGCTCGGCCGTTCTAAAATGAGGATAATGTTTTTATACGACCAGAAAGCTGAACCTGGTCTTCTGAGACACGAACTAACGTAATTTTATACATTAAAGAATCTAATACCTAAAGTGGACAGTCGAACCGCATCAGAGATAAGAAACCGAAAGCGAAGACAAAGACAGGAGTGCGAGACCATTATTTGACTTTTGGCATTATTTGTGCATCAGTTCGCATATAAGTTCAAGACAATACAAGACAAAACCGAGAGACTGTCTTCACTAGACCACTGAACAGAGACGGTCTCGCGTCTCAGTTGTATTTCCGTCGCTGTTTTCGTTCTCCCGTCTCTGTTTTCGTTCTCCCGTCTCTGTTTTCGTTCTCCCGTCTCTGTTTTCGGTCTGCCGTCTCTGTTTTCGATCTCACATCTCTGTTTTCGGTGTCACGCATTTGTTTCTGTTCTCACGTCTCTATTTTAGTTCCCCGTCTCTGTTGCATTTCGAATTCACAGTAAGACTTAGATCTATTTGTGGTGGAGCCAACTATAATTTTTATTATCAATATTTTAGGTAAAGAAAATGAAATGTTTTAGTAAAGAAAATGTGGCAAGCGGTATTAGCTAGAGATTGAGAGTATTTACCCGGAATTTTGCTATAGTTGGGCCTCGTCATATACATTCTCACTACACTGCTAAAATTAAGACCATACTTTTTGCGTAATAGCGTAAAAAATTAAAAATGTTTCGCATATCTTCTTGTTCGCTTATTTCATCTAAACTATGCAACGGATTTAAATATGATTTTCATAGCCATTTAGAGAATTCCAAGAAGCTGGGAGTTGGTAATATAATGGTAAATATGTAGTTTTGTAAGCGTTTACGATTTACATCGTTGACCATAAAATTTGATTGGTTATTTGAATAGTTGCAAACTTTAGCCTTGAATACTTACTAAGTACTCAGTCACGGGACATCATCAATTGGTATTTACCCGACTTTGCAAAAAGGATGATTATAGCAGTCATACTCATTGGGTATGAAATGAAAGGGCGCCATGACCACATTCCAAATATACATTGTGGACAAATATGTGGCGAGACATAAGGAAGTGGGTGGGATTTATTTATACAAAGCTTGATCAGCGTTCCGAATCCAAACAGTGCTAAATTAGACTCTATCACTAAGTATAAACTTCGTCTTTCAGTTGCTGGGCCTTTAAAGAGTCTGTAAGATTTGGCGGGAACGCGAAAAGGTCATGTATTATTTTCTCTAGAGTTTATGTATAAAAATAGTGTTGCTTAATTCACAAAGTGCTGAATTACGCGCGCGAGGGATAGTGATATAACGTGGTGAAATATAACTTCTGGTGTTTAGTAAAAATGTCATCACTACTAGAGACTACAGACTAGAGCGTCAACCATGACTTCTTTGTGCGATTGGACTGTGACTTGGACTTATTTGACTTTATTTTTCATAAAATACTTGTAATATAAACACTTGGCACCGGCAAATGCAAAAAGTGCACCGCAAAAAACAAAGTAAAAAAAAGACCTATAAAATAAAAAAAATAAAAACACAATGTAACAGCGTAAATAAAAAATACAAATATAGCTTCATAAATTTTAGAGGGTGCAACAAAAACCTATTTAGTGACAAATTTGTTCTTTATTCATAACTGAAAACCCTTTTAAAAAAAAACAAGTACCGAGCAGAATAATCATAATTATATTGAGTAATATTTTGCTACTACTACTTTTATTTTAGGTAATTTTAGTGCACGAGTAATGCAGTTAGCCGGTTTTCTCCCTTAATAAAATTGAAGCCTATTTAGGTATTTATGATATTCATAGTTTAAATTGGAATATTACCCAAATCAAGCCAACAATGTTCAATTGAAACGTTTATTGTAGCTGAGTCATATTTCCAAGAAAGATTCCAGCAAATTGAGTCGCATTCCCACACAGGATGGACGGTCGCATACTTTGCCGTATACAAAAATACATTTGTGTATGAAATATGAGCAGACAATGAAACTTTTTACTAAATCGTCGAATGTAACTTTTCAGGGTTCCGTACGGTGTCCGACGGAACGCTAAGCTCACAGTGTCCGTCTGTTTTGACCTATATCTTCCCGAACAGTAATAGGTAGTCGGTCGAAATGTTCACTTTGCGATACTTTGGCAAATTACCAAACAAATTGAGGAGTTAAGGAGTTAAACCTGATGTCAGACATATGACCCATCACCCATAAATTACGAGAACTGGTTTTCTTTTAATATGGATTATATTAATAAGATTAAGTGACTTTGAGTGGAGTGACTTAACATCAGGTGAGCTGTGGTCAAACATCTAACCTGTCAGCCATAAAAAAAGACTAAATAAAATATATAATATAATAATTTTCAGTAGGACTCTCCAAAAAAAAGGGAAAACAAGGTTTTTTTGTATTATCTTAATATCTAAGTTAAATAAGTATATTATAAAAAAAGTTGACGTGAGATTTTCACTTACACCCTCAGCTTAAACGAGATTTAATGATATTTTATTGGACCATTTCCCCCTATTTTGAGCTCACGGAATTAATGATGTCTAGATGATTAATAGATAGATGCCCCCTTATAAGTATGACTACTAAAAATATAAAATATCGACTTTTGGAATTTGTTATTATACTTTTTCTTTGGTAATGGACGTAAACAATTTGCCAATAAGCACCGTCAATAAGATAAGATAAGATAAGATGTCCATAAGGTGGACAGACGACCTAATAAAGATCGCAGGAAGGCGCTGGATGCGAGCCTCTTCCAACCGGTCTTTATGAAAGTCAATGGGGGAGGCCTGTATCCAGCAGTGGACGTCCTACTGAAATGATGATGACTACATATTTAGTGTAATCGTACGAAACCCTCTGTGTGAGAGTCCAACTCCCACTTGACCATAAATATGTATGCTTGACTATAAACCTAACAAAGTGCCTTACTCGTAATTATACAAGAAAGGCGAAGGCGTGGTTGATGACACATGCCATTTATGTACTGAAGTTGTACTAGCAAGTTGTTTAAACACGATAGTCAGACTAACGAGGAAGTAAAACGAGTCATGGATAGAGAGATAATGTTGAGGAACGACCATCCCACGTGATAGCATTGGCAATGACGAGCGAGAGATTGCCGATCCCACACTTGATAATGTTCTACGGGGGTTATTATTGCTATTAACATTAGGCAAACACTAAAAGTTACTCGAATGCGAATCTTATTGAGCAGGCATACGATATGCAGTCGCGTAAATTCATAAAAGTGATGATAATGAAATCAGGGAACACAGTTGGTCTAGCATACATATCTATTATAGTTGATCATCATTAGATTGATCAAAAAATTTATTACGTTGTGTGAGGACTTAAAATATAAAAATCCGAAGGACAACGTATACGTATTCATGATAAGCCACACATAATGTTTTCAAGATCTAACCTAATTTTTTATGTAAAAGTAATGAGACGAACAATACGCTCTCTTGATGGTAAGAGATAACGCCTGTCCATGACTATTGCAGAGATT